>CM069607.1:22210545-22658521 GCA_035771175.1 Paratinospora sagittata
GAAGTTATGAAGCACATTCCATTTAGTATGAGCATACAATTTACATGAGAGAGTGAATGTAAAAAGTATGCTTCAATAATAGTGAACAAAATATTTATATAATATAAACATGTTCACGTGACATAGTGGAAGTAATAGATATGAATTTTACAAGTTCATACTTCCTAGTTGCACAACCAGTATGTTTTGCATCAATCAATCATTGAACAATATGATTAAGCATTAAATAAGTTCAATGTGATTAACAACTTTAGGCAAGCATAGGCATAATAAATCAAAGTTATTTGGTTGAGCCTAAAATATGTCCAAGTGTCACAAATAAGATATAAAACCGCATGTGTGACATAAAAGTATGAAAAATGCCTAAAGCAATTAAGGCCTAAGTGTCTAAGGTCAAACAACTTAGCGTATGGTTTAAAAATGTGAATCTATGTGATCCGATGAACCATAGCCTTTGGAACCCGTACTCCTTTAAATTTTGTAATTCTAGCATCTAAGAGTAATTCTTTAGGAACCCATGTCATTCTATGATGTTTATCCTTAAAGGGATTTCTAATTTTTCTATGACTTGTTTTCGGATCAAAGTATCTAACTTTAAGTTTTCCCAATTGTCTTTCTAGTACGGAGCTCTTATCTTTCTCTAAATTCAATTGGAGCTCGAAGTCCTCTTTCTCATCATTAGTAACCTTAGTGATAGCGCAAATTTAAAATTTGCAAGCGTACGAATTATCAAGTTATAATACCCATGGTGAGTGGGTTATCGTATCCACAGAGAAGGTAATTTTACTAATCTTAATTCCCAATTCTACAATGATTAGTAATTTTATTTAGGTGATAAAAGTGGAGTCAATTAAATGATAAAATGCAAATTAAACAAAGGCAAATAAAAACAAACAAGATAAATGGAAATTGGAGAGAAATCAATGGATTTATAGCTCTAGAGTTTAGATCTCACTATGTTGTCTCTCATGATGTCTAATAATTGTGTTAATGAATTAATTTCTGAAATTTATAAATCTTGAATCCTTTTTCATTCAAACCCTTCTCTCGAGTGATAGCTTGAATATCTAATCTCGATCTATTGATTCCCTCTCTCGAGTGATAAACCTTTAGATCAAGAATGCCTTAGATTCTATGATTCATTTTAATGGATTTCAAAAGGTTTTGTAGGTCTCTCGACTCATTACTCTACCCAAGATTACAAATCCCTTGTTCCAATTCGATATCCCCTCTCTCGAGTGATAGAAACCAAATCTAAGTTCATTCAAAGGGTGATTGGCAATTTGAAAGCATCAAGCACGGAGAATCATAAATAAACCCAAAAGATTCTTCAAAAACACACAAACAATGACTCAATCACAAGATTCAACAAAGCTAAATCAAATCTCTAAATTTTCTATTTAGTTCATAATCAAATCCATAGATACAAGAGAAAGAGTTAAAAGAAGAAAATATGGAAACAAACTAAGATTAGAAGATAAATAAAGAAACCCCCTTTGTGAATGGTGGACTCTCCTTCTTCTTTCTTGTCTCAAACCTGCAACTCTTCTTCTTCTTCAATCCTTCACTTGCCTCTCCTTCAAAACCCTCACCTAATCTATCATATTTTTTTTTCTATCTCCAAATTGTCCAAGATAAAAAAAAGGGGTCCAAAAACCCTAAAAATCAATTTGTAAATCTAAAGCAAAAAGACCAAAACGCCCCACACACTAACGCAGGACATAAGTAGCGTCGCGGCGCTTGTTTTGGTATCGTAGCGCCGCGGAGCTACTTAAAGCCTTTTTCCTCTCACATAACGTAGTGTCACGGTGCTAACGGGTTAAGCGTTGTGGCACTTGTTCTCGAGCAACTTTCTCTCTTGGAGAGCCGCGGCGCTCCGAGAGCATAATTCTTCTTTTGGCTCTTGGCTCTTGGCTCTTATACTTAGCCATTTTTCTGCTTTTTTGCAGTTTCTCTTGGTTTTTGTTCCATCTTTTGTGTTCTTCTTCAATATGGTCTTGTCACCATTTTATCCACATTCAAACTCACTTTTAGGTTCTTTACTTTCCAACAAAACAAAACACAAAACATAAATAAATGATCTATATTATATGCAAGTATGTATTAACATGTATAATTCTATATCCGCTATGTATAGCTTGTAAAATATTACAAAATTAATATAAACAGGATGCAATTGACTTTAGGAAAAATATGTAAAAATTATTATTATTTTCCTAAACTAACCTAATGTATTTTATTCATGAAAATCACTAAAACTAACTTATAAAACTCCTAAAAATATCTAAATGAACTAATTAATGCAAATATATCTAAAAACTAACTAAATGCACCTAAAAACCTATGAAATTAACATGTAAAATATTAATCTAAAACTCAACTTATCACTTAGCTACTAATTGAGTCAACTCTTCTATTTTTTCTTGAAGACTAATGTAATCATTTTCAATTTCTTCCTTTTCTTCAAGAATCGCCTTTTTTTCCTCAAGAACATTTTCATATTCAATTTGGAGAGTTTTCAAGATCCATGGCATTGGTTATCATGTTCTTGAGTTGCTCATTCTTTTGAATGAGTTTGTCAAATTGAACTTAAAGGTCTATATGCACTATAGATAACTCATCAAAAGAAAGATCACTCATGTTAGTAGAACAATCATCAATATTTGAAATAAAGCATACATGTTCTACATTTTCTTCAACTTCACAAGAGGATGTTGAAAGACATGAATCACCATGGAGCTCTTCTAAAATATTCCAAACATCTCTGGATGAAGCACACGAAAAGACTTTAGCAATGTCATTTTGAAAAAGGCATCTAAGTAATGTATCTCTAGCTAAAGTGTTAAAGTCTAACTAACTATTTGTCTTTCCTATCTCATTTCTTCTTTAATTTAGGGAGTTTAACTTCATTTATGATCTTAATGGGTACAAATGGTCCATTTCAAATTATATCCCACATATCAAATTAGCAAAAATTGAATAAGTCACATTCATCATATAGAACAAGCACTTGAAATTTTGAGAAAACATAAAATAGTAATAAGAAAAAAAGAAAATGAAATTATTCAAACAACAAATAGCCTTTTTAGGAAAAAATATAGATAGAGAAAAAATTAATTTACAACCTCATATAGTAACTAAAATCCTAGACTTTCCTGATAAAATCGAAGAAACAAAAAAATTACAAAAAAATTTAGGATTACTAAACTATGGACGAAAATTTATCCCTAATTTAAGTCGATTAGCTGGTCCATTATATAATGAACTAAAAAAGAATGGTCAAAAATATTTAAAAAAAGAAGATCCTAAACTTATACAAAACATTAAAGAAATAGTAAAGAATATAAAACCATTAGCATTACCAATTGATAGTTTTTATAAAATAATACAAATAGACGCTAGTAGTCTAGGATGGGGAGCAATTTTAATCCAAAAACCAGAGGAACATAATGAAAATTTTAATGATTCATATAGTAAAAAATCTAGTATTGATTTAGAAATATTAGGAATAATTAGGGCACTAAATGTTTTTCATTTATATATCCAAAACGATACTTTTACCATAAGAACATATCGTAATAATATTATAGAGTTTTAATAAAAAATTAGAAAATAAGAATTTCTTAAAGAAAAATTCATTTAGTAGTAAAGAGATGGATAGAATTTCTTGATGTCATACAAGGTAGAGGATATAAAGAAAAATTCGAACAGGTTAAAAGTAGTAATAACTAGATAGAAAATTTCTTGTCACGAATTATTCCTAACTAGATGCAGGGATCAAAAGGCAGTTAAAGTACTTAGCAGCAAAATTTAAATTTTGGTTTTTATAGATTAAAACCTAATCTTGGAAAAATCTTTTATCCAATAGCAAATATAGCCGAAAAACTTAAATTAGACCAAAAATGTCTTTTGAACAATATCTAGACATTTAGAAATGATAAAAACTATTTTGTAGATAGTCTAAATGCTTTCGCATATTATTTTTCAACAAATAATAGATATGCATATTATGTAGTCTTTGAAGGTCTAACAGGGGGACTATTTAACACATGGTAACAAGTTTCTGACAATGTAGATAACTACGAAAATGCCATTTTCCGAGGTTATTAATCTTTTCAAGAAGCGAAAGAAGCCTTAGATTTTTATATATCAAATCTTAGTACGAGGCCTCCAGTTTTAAAACTAGAAGAAAAAGAATATACAAAATGTGACATCTTAGCTTTCATGCATGAGCACCTGAAAATTAGCCCAAAAAAGTAGCTTTAGAAAATGAGTTTAAAATAGTACATGAAAAACTAGAAATTTTACAAAAAGAAATAATATGGTAGCAGTTTGAAAGAAAGTAGCCATGAAATGTACAATAAAAAAGTAGAAATACATGATTATAAACCCTTTACACCATCAAGGGTATATTGGAAAATTTTGATAATAATATAAAGGAATATATCTATAATATAGCACAAAAGCATAGCCATCAAAAACAAGAATTTATTGTTCAATTTTTTATGCACTATGCTAGACTCCACCAATTTTATCATGGAACAAGTTATGAGTGGGATTCTTACCATAGTAAAAATCTAGAATGTAAAGAAAAGCTAGAATTTATTGAAGATGGACTCCGAAAGCAGAATTGTACCTGTACTCTAACTTATAGTATATGTGAAATAAATATAAATCTCGAAAGATACAAAAATATAAAAATGAAATTCCAAGAAGAAGAAATAGAACTTAGTCCCCCATTAATATTAGTAGATTATGGACTAGTAAATCAAATAGTCTCTTCAGATCAAGATCAAACAGAAATGTTAGGAAGAAGACTAGCAAGCACTATGTTACAACTTTTCTCAAAAGATTATCCATATGTGGAAGCCATCTTCAATTCACCAGAATGGGACGAAGTAGGAGGCATTATACCAGTTCAACATTCCATTATATTAAAAGGTCATCATGAAAAACCACATTTACACATGGATCTGTGAAGAATCTATTTGAAAACAAATCTGACATCGGAGATTTAGGGTAATTGGTACTGATTTTTGGGCAAGAAATGACAGATAATCATAAATTAATTACTGAAGATTTTTATCAGAAAATATATTGTAATGAAGATCTCTATGGAATACTATTTCTGGCCAAAACTCATTATCAAAATTTCGTAGACAAATATAAGGTCAAATTTTATAAAGAATATAATTATGAAGAACAAGAAGTAGATGACCAAGATTGGTGGGACAACCTTGATGAAATTAAGCTCCACAATATCGAGAAGGACAACTGCATTATTACACAACATACGGCGTCAGACATCGTTTCAGCTTTTGTAAAAAGTGTGCACATATTATTGATAAAGGAATAAGTGAGCAGTATCGTTCAATTTTGAGATATGGAACTATAATATAATGTTTTCAAGTTCGCGGACTTGAATGATATTCAATTCTATGTAAGTTTGTCTATAAATATAAAAGTGAAGGCATAATCAGGGTATATAATGTTATACCCTTCACGCAAAGTCTTCTAAGGTTTATTTTCAAGTGTTCGTGTGTTCAAGAGTTGTTTGAGTCTATCATAAATTAGACTTTATTCTCCATCTAGCTAATGCTTTATTTGCTTTTTTATTCTGTTAATTGGAGCTTTCATTTCTAGATTGTGTAGCATAAACTAATTTTAAAATATAGCACTTTTTGTAGAAAAATAGTAAAGGTCAAAGGTAAATATATATTAGTTTCAGGGAAAGGCATCAGGGTAAGGCAAGGAAGTGAATAAAACTATAATTATTTATAATTTTAATTAGTAAAAGATCTTTGTTATCATTTTTTGGCATGAAGTCATTTGTATAGCATTTACAAGGAACCATAAAAGGTTTGCTGTTCTTTAGATTAGTGGTGTTCATCAATCCGAACCGAACTAAACTTTTTGGGTTAGTTTAAGTAGGTTAAATAAGTTGTTTAGGTTAGATTGAGTTCTAAAATACCCAACCCGATCAGTTTGGATTGGGTCACAGATTGAGCCTTTAAAAACTCGATTAAACCAACCCGAACCGAAGTAAGTGTTAAAACCCTAAAATATCCCCTAGGCATTATTTTTTTCATATTTATATGTATCTTATGATTCTTATCTAATACTATCTAATTTAGTTTATACCATAATATATATATATATCTATACACATATCATAGGGTTACTATACTATTAATATATACAATCTCAATCTCTACGCTACTATTTTACAAATTATTATTACTATCTACTAATATTTAATATTAAGAGACTATTTATTACAAAATAATAGTGGAAAGAGATTACTAGCAAATCTAAACGATAAATGCATAATTAAAGTTCTTACATTAATAAATCATATGTCAAATATGAAGCTTAAGTCTAACATGATCAAGCTGACCCAGTCGGTTGAAAGATAGATTGAGTTAGATTGAATTTTAAATTTACCAATCAAAATTGTTTATGATGAATTAAATTTTAGCCCAAATACCCATGAACACCACCTTGGATAGAACAACCGTATATTTCACCCATCAATATATATTTCACCCATGAATATACAGGATAAGCGCATCTCTTTTTAAGGAGGCAGGATTGAAAGAGGTTTATATTTTTCGTACGAGTGAAATCATGATTCTTCAGAAATTTAAGCATGATTCCATTGAGAGTTCCTCACCCTTTCTAATCACTATAGTAGAGTTATAGCTTAAAACGGGCTACCGTGAATTTCCAAACAGAGGGTAGACATTCCAAAATTTACTGATTTCCACTGATTGTTTTTTCACTCTTCCCCTCTTTAATAGATAAAAGTTGTAAAGTTCAATCTAAGCGACCAACGAATTACAGTGGTTTAAAAGTTCAATACTTGCGGAAGCCCAAAAACCAAAATTACACGATTTTAACAATTTTGACAGTGAAAATACCACCTACTCTTGTTGCTCAGCAGAGAGAAACTCTCATGTTTGCAAGTATTTTATCTCTAGTCCAAACAGCATCATCTCTCAGAATCTGATCCTCCAGCTGCCGCAGCAGCAGGAGGATCTAGGTTGGGAATATCATCCACCAAATCAATTGGCTTCTCAGCTGCATCTGAAAGCGGCTTCTTCTGAGTCAAATCCACATCCCCGCCTAGTGTAGGCGTTGCTGATGTTGTCTCCATTCCTTTTACATCTGAACTCTCCACTGCTCCCTCTTGGATTGTGTTCTCGTGCCCAGGAACATGATCAAGTACCGAGTCAACACCTGAATCAATTTTCATCTCCTTTACATCAGCAGAAATTGGATTTTGAATTGAAGTAGCATTTTCAGTAGCAGCTTCAGCAGGAATACCAGTAATTTGGAGGACTTCCATAGAGTTGTCACTACTGCTTGGCACTACCACCACAGTTTCCTCTGAGGCACCAATTCTTACAACTACATCCATGCTAATGACAGAATCCAACTGCTTATCAGCATCAGTATCCTCTGAACTTCCATGAGTAGCTTGCTCTTGAGAAGTATCCTCAGTCTGCGATTGCTCAATTGGAATAGAGAAAAGTTCTTCAGAGGCCACGGGTTCAGCAAGTTTGGTCTCCACCATTTCAACTTGATTTGCAGTGGAATCTGACAACTCTTCTGCACAATTCTTCGCAGCAATTTCTTCAGCACCATTTTTTTCTTCAGTTTCTTTCTGTATCTGTGCTTGTAGTCTGCATGCTTCCATTAGCCTCTGGATTCTGTCACGCACTGAAATTAGGTTACCATATCGCTGTTGCAAATTTTGCTCAAGCTCCTTTTGCTTCTTAAGTTCCTCAAATAAACCATTGATCCGGTAAGTTGCTGCCAACTGTTCCTGCTTATGTAAAGCTTGGAAACATTGCAACTCCGTTACAGCTGTGTCAATCTGTTTGAATGTGGCTTCTACTTGTGACCAAAGCTTCCCAGCCCGCATCTGATAATTGAAATGAAAATTCTCTCATCAGTTGGTCTTTAAAATAAACAACATGCTGTCTTAAGTTCTTAAAGCAAGATTTCCAAAACCAAATTTCTAATATTCACGGATTTTGTGAAAATCTAACTTGAATTTCTACAAAGAGGAAAGAAGAGGGTAATCATGGTATGGGAATTCCATAAAATTTTATCCGATTCCCATTAAAGGATTAACTTACATTAGCAGTACTAAGAACTAACAATCATTACAATGGCGATGCATGCCAGACAGTTCTTTCCATACCTGATAACCATGGGTGAGAAGCTTTATCTTCTGCTCAAGGCGTATGGCCTTTTTAGTTTCATCATCCATCCTGTTTTTAACTTTTTCAAATTCATTTTGCAGGGCAGCAAGTTTCTCCATGTTACCAGCAACACTAGAGAGGCCATGAGCATTACGAGTAGGGAAGTACATGAGATCTTCTTGACACGCATCATGAGCTTTAACAAAGTCATCAAGAGATTCATTCTCGTGCCCCATTGCCACACGCAGAAATTCAACCTCTACCTTTATCATTGTATCAGCCTGGAACACAATTATTAAATTAGAGCTATATTTCTAAATGAAAATATAGCCATGCTATACAATTGGTACAAAATAATAACATTAAAGCTAGCTCTTAGAAGAAAAAATAGTTAATATAATTAGCAGTTTACTAGTTTGCAGATTGCACCCATAAGAAAACAATTTTGAGAAAATATGGGTGATTTAATTAGCAGAAAGTGAGAAAAAAAAATATTTACAGCTAGAGATTAAATGAATATGTGTGGAAAGCAAATAGAGGTAATGAAACAGTTCATGAAGGATATAAAAATGATAAAAACAAAAAATTCATGCAGGAAAAATTATCACAGATATTGAAATAGCAATATGATCTTGCAATCAAGAATAAATACTTTCAGAAGAAAAAGAATTCTCAATCACCTATGTCATAAGTTATGTACAAGAGATGTGAGAATGTGTACAAAATCATTAAAATAAAAGAGGAGTAGATAATTAGATAATACTAGATTGTGTGCACGTGCATTGCACGCATTTCTTTTTTATTAATTAAAGTTTCAAATGCAAGATATAATGAATATTAATATTATGATTTTGCTAATATATTCATTAACATTGTTTATATCAAATTACTAAAAATATTTTCTTTATAAATAGAAAGATAATTAAAAAAATAGTAAAATATTAGAATTACTGAAGGCAGAGAAGATAAATTTTATGTTAAAATAGCTTAAAAAGTGGGGGATTATGTAAATTACCATATTAAGCATATAACTAATTTTTAAAATAAACAATAAATATAAATTTAGAGGGTTAATTTTGGATGTTTGACGAAAATGGCCATGTGGTGAACACTTTCAAGTATTTTTATTATAATAGTAGAGATTTATATGCAGTTAAGAATGAAGAACAAAGAGCCCCATTGAACAATTAGGAGCTAAAAGAAAGGTCAAAGAACTATTTTCTAGATCTGTAATACCATGACAATGGTAGTCTGAGAGCGATCAATTGCATTGATGTCACATATTCTACTCCCCACCAATAAGATCAAAACAATCTGAAGCTAAAGAAAGATGAAAAAAAAAAAAGAAGTGTCAAAGTACTTATTGCATCCCAATCGAGATTTGGAAATTTGAAGTGCATGAGAAAAATTGAATTTCGTGTCATGGTTAACAAAACAAGATTAATTGAACTAAAAAACTTGTCAAACTAATGGAGTAAAAGGATGATCTTTAAAAAAGTCTCATACACATTGTAGTTTGAGAAACTTATTTGGACATTATGTCTTCATATCCTGGGCCCGATAACAAAGCATTAGTTTCATGACTTGATTTATATTTGAATAATATGATATTCAGTTAAAATATACAAATGATCCTTATTCCTTATGTAGTAGGAAAAACCAGCACCAAGAATCCATGCTCAAGGAAAATGGTCCAATTTCATTGTTGACCTAAAACTCTACTGAGATTTTTATTTGATTGGCATCACATTTCTCTATGGTGCAAACACGTGATGCTACTCTTGGTTATTGGCAGACCTATCATAGGTAGATATGTGGCTGTATGGAGTGACCATTGTCAAGTAGTAATGATATGAGGAGAACTTATCGAGTGATCATGGTCAAAGAGTTGATAGTTGTTCTCACAAAAGCAAATTGTCCATAAAATATATCCGCATTTTCTTAGTGTTAACACAGTTTTCCATCAGCATTATTTTATCTAATGATGTTATCTGCAATACTCCTACTGTCCTACAACTTGGCCCATAAGAGGACCTTGACCAATCCCATGTCCAATAGAACAAAGTCACATTAGTGGTTTCAAGGCACCAAGGCGATGTCTAGATGATTTGCCTTATCTAGGCGAGTCCTAGATGGTGCCTAGGCCATAAAAAAATATGTATTTATAGGTCCTTGAATAATTATTTATTTATTTATAGGTCCCTAGATAATTCTAGAATGATATGTATCTATCTATGTTCTAAACTGAAGGTCAAATTGTCATAAAATGATCAAAAACACTTCCTATTAAATTAAATCATGTTAAAAAATCATAAATTCATGCCAATGATTTAAACAGCCAGGTTTGATGTTATACTCATATATAACAAAATGGAAAATATTTGCAGCAATATAATAAAAATAAAACAAAAAATCAGAATTAGAAAAACAAGGCAGATCTGCAATAATGATGGTACGGCGGATTACGATGGGACCTCGCAGGCGCAGAGCATGGGTCCTTCCCCCCTCGAGTGGCGCAGATGTCAATCAATCAGAAGCCTCGCCACCTGGCCTTCCAGGGCGTTCACACGTGGAATGCAATCAAAGGAGACAAAATTGAACTGCTCTAAGGGCGGGATTGTTGGTGGGCCAATGGGTAGCCCAGACCACTCAAGACAAGGGTTTATGAAGCCCTTACAGAGGAAAGATAAAAGAGGTGGCCCACCGGAGGAGGTTTAGCAGAATCAAAACGAGCCCAACTTAATCTAGGTTTACCATCGAAGAAATAAGAAATCGACCTCACGTGCTGAGCCCAAGAAGATTCATGTGAAAACCGACCGTTGGAAGCTAGAAGGTTGGCCTTCAACTGCTACTAATCAGGAGGATCTTTCGAACTTCGATAGGGATTGCGTATCTGACTCATTGTTGATGTAGGATAGTAGGTGTGAGGAGAGGGATCAAGGGGAGATGTTGGGCTGATACGATCGAGCAAGATGAAGCCAATGAACCTGAAGCCTCCGGAGCCCTTGCTAAGCTACGAGCTTTAATTTTAACAATTGTGGTTCTCATATGCTTTCCCCCTCTCGCAAACTTTCTCGTGCCCACCAATCTCCTATCCCCACACCCAATGCTGGCAATCCTAAGGCATTACAAGCATCCAAGGGGCAATGTTTCTCTATGGCTCAAGACAAAATAAAGGAAAAGAAATATTCCTCCACATATACAGAGATCGCTGAATTTTTGGAGACGATGGATATTAGACTTTTTCAGGTGGAAAGAAGCACATACAACCAGGATGGCAGATATGCTTGCAGCACCTCATCATCATAAGCTGGGTTGAGAAGATGGCTTGGGGCATGATTAGTTTCATCATGAAAATTCTCTCTTGGAATATAAGGGGATGTGGCTCGAAAGCAAAACAACGGGATATCAAGAAGGTGTTAGGCTCTTCAAAACCAAAACATAGCTATCTTGCAGGAGGTTAAGAAAATGGTGGTCAATAGGTCGACAATTAAATCTTTGTGGCAGTCAAGATTCATGGATTGGTGCCTTCTTCCAGCTGACAGAACGGCTGGGGGTATTCTAATTATTTGGGATTCCAAGAAAATGGAGGTGTTGGAATCAATTCGTGGGTATTTTTCTCTTTCCATTAAAATAAAAGATGGAGAGAATCCCCCATGGTGGCTCACTGGAGTTTATGGTCCGAATACACACCAAGACAGACAATCTTTCTGGGATGAATTCGCTGCTCTTGGTGGTTTATGCACCCCCAGATGGTGTATTGGGGGAGATTTCAACGTGATCAAATTTATGTCAGAAAAGACAAGGTGTTTCTCAATCTCACAGACATGGAGTTCGACAATCTACTTATTGAGAAGTATCTAAGAGACCCACCATTGCTAAACCAAAAATACACTTGGACAAATGGCAGAGATCTGCCTACGTGTTGTAGAATGGATAGATTCCTTCGGGACAAAGATTGGGAAGAGTTGTATCCTGTGCAGACAGGAAACTGAAATCAGATTCACCTCTGACCACTGGCCAATTACAGTGAATTCATCTTCAGAAAAGTGGGGACCAATGCCTTTCAGATTTGAGCATGTATGGTTTTCGTACAAGGAAGGATCGTCTTGTCAGGCAATGGTGGACTCAGAATTCATTCCATGGATGGGAAGGGTATAAATTTATGAGCAAGCTAAAATTCTTGAAAGCAAAAATTAAAGAATGGAGCAAGAACGTCAGTGAACTGGATAAGCAAAATAGGAAGGAGTTGATGCAGGAATTACATGCTCTTGACAAGCGGTGCGGGGATGCAACCAAGACTATTGAAGACAGATATAATCGATCAGAAATCATGGGGAATATTCATTCCATTCATGTTTGTGAAGATAGAGGGGCTGCTCAAAAAGCAAAGATGAAATGGGTCAATGAAGGGGATGGCTACACTAGGTATTTCCACAAACTGTTGAGTCATAGAAGGGCAAGAACAATAATATCCAAGCTGGAAATGGGGGATGGAACATTGTTGGAATCTAAAGAGGATATTGTCAAGGAAATAACTTATGATTTTCAGTGTCTATTTACTGAAGAGAACCAGCAAACATGGGGTATTGATGGTATAAATTGGAACTGTATTGGTGAAGAACAGAGTTTATGATTGGAAAGACCTTTTGAGGAAGATGAAATCAAACAGGTGGTTTCTAGTTGTGATGGGGAAAAAGCTCCTAGCCCAGATGGTTTCACCATAACCTTCTTCCAAAAATTTGGGATCTTATAAAGGAAGATCTCATAAAGGTTTTGCATGAGTTTCATAACTCAGGTGTTGTCAACAGGAGCACTAATGAAACATATATAAGCTTAATCCTGAAGAAGCTGAACCCAAAAAAGTGGAAGATTTCAGACCAATCAGCCTAACAATCAATCTCTACAAATTACAAAATCATTGCAAAAACACTGGCAACAAGACTGCAGCAAGTCATTCACTATATGGTGGCTGAAACTCAGATGGCATTTGTTCGAAATAGGCAAATTACGGATGTCATTCTCATTGCCAATGAAGCTATGGAGGAATACAGACAAAAAGACAGAGGGATTATTATTGAAGATTGATTTTGCCAAGGCGTATGACTCAGTTAGATGGGGTTTTCTAGATTCTGTGATGCAAAGGAAAGGGTTTGGAAACAAATGGAGACAATGGATAAGAGGGTGTTTAAACACTGTTTCATTCTCAGTTTTCATCAATGGGAAACCCAGGGACAAATTTGATGGATCCAAAGGTCTCAGGGAGGGGGACCCATTATCCCCATTTCTTTACACACTTGTGGATAATTCCTTAGATGGAATAATAAATAAGCCTGTGGAGAATGGGCTGATAAATGGTTTGAAGATTGGTTCCGACCAAGTTCAGCTATCACATCTACTGTTTGCAGATGACTACATATTTATGCTGGAAAATGATATGGGAAGCTTGAACAACACAATGAAGGTGATCAACAGCTTTTGTTTCTTATTTGGCCTCAACATCAATTTATCAAAAACCAAACTGGTAGGTATTAATATGGAGGAGGAACGTATCAATGGGTTGGCTTCTGATATTGGGTGTTTTGTGAATCAATGGCCAATCAAGTATCCGAGGATGCCATTGGGGGGGAATCCTCTCAAGTCTTCATTTTGGGAACCAGTGATTAAGATTGTGTCTAAAAGAATTGAAGGATGGAAACGAGGTTTCTTGTCGAAAGGTGGAAGACTAACCTTATTAAAGGCAGTTCTTCAAGCTGTCCCTACTTACTGTTTATCAGCCTTCAAACTTCCCAAGTCTGTGGCATCTATCCTAGAGCATTCTATGAAGAATTTTCTGTGAAAGGGGGAGGATAAAGCTTTGGGTTTCCATCCAGTCAAATCAGTGTTTTCAAGGCTTCGCCTAGGCAGTCGCCTAGGCACTGTGCTAGGCAAGCAGTGGGGGTTTGTATAAATATTTAAAAAGTTTAGGGGGTTCTCTCTAATTTAAAAAAAAAAAAAAAAAGCTTAAAAAACATAAACGCCCCCTTTTATAGTAAACCCTCGAACCTTTCTGTCCCTAAGCCTATCCTTTCCATTTGCTCTGACTAAGAAACATCGTCGAAATCTCCGGCGACAGTCGACGACCCTCTGGCGATAGATATTTGAGTTTTGTACGTTTGAACCTTTTGGATAATGTGTATTATGACATGAATTAATGTTTTGTGGACATAATTTTAATTAATATGAAGTGTTTTTTATCATTTTATGAAAATTTAACATTTATTATAGAATATAGTTAGATATATATAATTTTGTATATGAACTGTCCAGGGACCTGTAAATAATTAATTAATTATCTAGGAACTTATAAATAAATATTTTTCTTATTGCCTAGGCCACGTCTAGGCTACGCCTCACCTAGACAGGGTAAATCGCCTTGATGCCTTGAAAACACCGAGTCAGATGGGATTTTGTCAAGACTTCAGCAAAACCAGGTTGGAATGGTGGTGGAAGATCTGATAAGGAAGAATAGGGCACTGACTGGCAAATGGTTGTGGCGTTTCTCTGGAGAACCTGAGGCTCTGTGGGTAAAAAATTATTAAAAGTCGACATGGATTGCTTAATAATGCCAAGGATGCCAGCATTAACCCAAAAGCCACATATAAAAGCCCATGGAAATTCATCTTTTCCATATACCCCTCATTCCAGACCCACACCAACTAAAATTAGGAAATGAAAACCAAATCAGATTTTGGGAAGACCAATGGTTTGGAAATGAATGTTTCAAACACATGTTTACCACCATCTACAACCTCTCATCCCTTCATCAAGCCCCAATATCATCATTCACAGAAATTAACAGCCCTAGAAATAAAATAAGTTGGAACCTTCACCTAAATAGGAACCTTTCCCAAAGAATTTCAGTTGAGATTGATGGTCTGATAGAACATCTAAATTCTATGTCATTCTTTGGGGAAAATGATAGAGTTATATGGCTTGGCACGACAAACAACCTATTTACAACCAAATCCTTTTACTTACACCTCAGTTCACATAAACCTCAAACCAACAACTTTAACGAAGCCAATTTTATATGGAAAGTACATGTACAATCAAAAGTAAAAATTATGGGTTGGTTGTTAGCTCATCAAAAAATTAGTTGTGCTGATGTACTTACAAAGGAGACGGCCAAACTTGGCCTTATCTCCAAACTGGCGTTGCATATGCAGGATGAATGAAAAATCTGTGAAGCACCTGGTTTTCCACTTCCTAATGCTGATGATCCTTTCAGTTTTCCCAACAGTCAAGTGTTAAAAAGATAATTAAAGAACTACAAGAGAATTTTGGTTTTGTTGTTGTATGGTGTGTTTGGAAAGAAAGAAACTCTAGAATTTTTTATGATGTATTGAATAGTCAGGATAAAGTATGGGAAAACTCTGTTTATTGTTTCTCTCTTTGGGTCAACTCCTGTAAACTGTCCAGGAGATATAGTCTTAGTGAGTGGTGTAGAAATTGGAAGGAAATCTTGGAAACTTTGTAACTGTTTGTACTTTGTTTTCAGATGAAATCTCTCATCCTCTGAAAACACTTAAAGGTTGTTCCCACGGCAATTTTATGTATAATACAATATATGTTTCCTGTCAAAAAAAAAGGATAACATTCATAATAGAATTACAAGTATACCACTTTTAAAAGTTATGCTAATATTTTAGATATACAATCATCTGGTAACAATATAAAGACAAAGAACCTTATGCCTTATATGTTTACATCGGCCCCCTTAATACTTTTAAAAACTTTCAAAGAGCCCCATGGTTTGCCTTTAGTATGGCCTAGGTGATTTAGTTCCAAATGGACTAGTTGTGGCCTAGGCATGGCCTAGAAACACTGAGTCACATTGCCCAATCTAACAAAAATTATGGAATTAGCAAACCAAAACATTGACTCCAGTATGAAATTGCACAAGCTCGTAGCATGCCAATGAATATTTCTCTTCGGTTTATAATGCCAATGAATATGTTTCTTCAATCTCTAATAGCACTTACCAAATATTAGATAAGATGATGCAGTACACAGCTATAACGGCTCAGTTTCTATTTTCAGATTTTAGTTTCTATTTTCAAATTTCTATTTGATTTCTATTTTTAGTTTCCTAGTTTAACTAGATTTCTATTTTGTTAGTTTCTATTTTGTTATTTCTTATTCCTTCTCTAAGTTTCCATTCTTGTAATTAGACTAGGATTCCTATTTCTACTTTCAGCAGTAGGCATGTTATTTAAGCACATTAGAATTAATGAAAATCAGATTTTCTGCGTTTATTCTTCTAATTTCACTTACAAGCTTGTGTTCTTTGTTGAGGAATTCCTCTCAACGCTATTTCGCTGCACCAATTGGCATCAGAGCCATGTTCTCACCTTGGTTTGATGGCTGAAACTAGTTCACATGGGAAACGAACCACCAACGACGAACGGTGGGTCGAAGGAGACAATCAACGAATTGAAAAAATCGATGAACGAATTGAGAAAATCTAGCAACGACTCAGTGGACTCAAAGATACCCTTTGAAACATTCCGCAAATGGTGGCTGCGATGGTCCTCGAAAGAAGACAAGATCATAGAGCTACACAACCAGACCCAAGTGCGGTGCGGATGGTGACAACCGGCGAGACTTCCAACACATCTCGATGGCCGACGACCGTCGAAGACACAGCCTGGCTCAACGAGAAGCAATCCCGTGCATGGAGGAATTTCCCATAGGTGCGGTTCGCGCACCACCTCATCAGTCGGTCTCGCTTCGTGTTTATGACCGGGGTAACCACAGAGTTTTTGGGCGACGCGACTATGGTTTCGTACCTGAGGACGATTCATTCGAAGAAGATAATATCAATGTGGCTAACAATGCCTTCGGGCATGGCCGAAATCAACAAGATTTCAAGATGAGGATGGATTTGCCCACTTTCGATGGTTGATTACACATCGAGGACTTCCTCGATTGGATTCGTAATGTTGAAATTTTTTTCAATTATTTGGAGATCCTAGAAGATCGACAAGTGAAACTAGTGGCATACAAGATGAAAGGAGTAGCCTCAGCGTGGGGGGAACAGTTTACAGCTCAATCGACAACGACAAGGGAAGCAACGTGTTCGAACATGGGCAAAGATGAAACAGTTGCTTCAGCAACGTTTTCTTCCTTCTGCTATGCACAATTTTTGTATCAACAATATCAAAATTGCAGACAGGAGAACTGTGGCGTTACCGATTATACGGAGGAGTTTTATCGATTGGGTGCTCATTGCAACTTGTCAGAGACAATGGAACAACAAGTGGCTCGCTACATTGGAGGCTTGAAGTTAGCCATTCAAGATAGGCTAGCTCTCTAAACTGTGTGGACTCTCACTGACACCGTAAACTTGGCCTTAAAGATCGAAACTCAGTTGAATCAACCAAATAATCAGCCCCCAAACAATTTTCAGCGACCAATCCATGATGTTTCAGCCACCAATAGGGGGGGGGTCCACAACAACGGGCAACAGCGAGGGTAGCACCAAATCCACACCTTCGGCCCATACTACGAGGCAAGGCCGTGCCATAAGTGTTGTCCCTCATCTGGCTACCAATCAAGGACAAAATTAGCCTCCAACTCGAGGCAATTCCGAACCTTATGCACGTCTGAATCTTGGCAAGTGCTTTAGGTGTAATCAACCAAGTCATATTTCTAATAATTGTCCCAATCTTGTCACAATCGACGGCCTGTTAACTTTGTCGAAAAGGAGGACACGATTGACTACGGTACAAAGGAACAAGGAGTTGTTGATGATGATTATGACGGTGTCGAGTATACTGAGGGCCATGAAGGAGAGGCGGTTGCTTGTATTATTCAACGACTTTTGTTGGCACCTAAGACAACTGATGATTCACAATGCCATAAAATTTTTCGGACTCGATGCATTATTAATAAGGCATGCAATGTTATTATTGATAGTGGGAGTAGCACAAATGTGGTTTCAAGGGCGTTGGTAAAGGCGCTCAAGTTGAAGACTAAAAAGCATCCTTCACTGTACAAAATTGCATGGATCAAAAAAGGACCCGAAGTGCACGTAGCAGATGTTTGCAAAGTTCCTCTATCTATTGGCAAGTACTATAAGGACGGTGTTACGTGCGATGTGGTTGACATGAACTCTTGCCATGTTCTCTTGGGAAGACCATGGCATTTTGACGTTGACGCCACTTATAAGAGTTGAGACAACACTTGCATGTTTTGGTGGTTTAATAGGAATATTTTGTCGTTGTCGCAAAAGTAACAGCCTGAGCCTCTGAGTGTTAGTAACTTGACTGGGCATCTCTTCACTACTGTATCAAGTTCTGAATTTCTGGAGCAAGTCAAAGAACCGGATTGATGGAGTCACAAAAACTTGTGGACGAGTTTTCTTCAAGTGGGAGGGATTGATGCTATACACAACCATAACGACTCAGTTTCTATTTTCAGATTTTGGTTTCTATTTTCAGATTTCTATTTGATTTCTATTTTTAGTTTCCTACTTTGACTAGATTTCTATTTTGTTATTTCTTATTCCTTCTCTAAGTTTCCATTCTTGTAATTAGACTAAGATTCCTCTTTCTATTTTTCAGCAGTAGGCATGTTATTTAAGCACACTAGAATTAATGAAAATCAGATTTTCTGTGTTTATTTTTCTAATTTCACTTACAAGCTTGTGTTCTTTGTTGAGAAATTCCTCTCAACACTATTCCGTTGCACCATAAGAGATAAGAACTGATGTGAACATTTATGAGAAAGGGCAAGTCTTTTAACTTCAGGGATTAATTGAAATTTGTAATGGGCATTGCTAAAATCAATAGAAGCCCATAATGAGTTCTAATGAAATTTGGAGATGATTCTTCTTTACCATTCATTTTCCCTATTTCTTCTATCTTTAGTTGAGGGAATTATAATTTACAAAAGAAGTGTGTTCCTTGTTTGATTCTCACAACAACGGGTGACACATTTGCATTGCATTCTTTAATCTTATGCAAGCACAAGTAGATGATTCAGCAATATAATTGACATGATTCAAGAGTCAACATGAAGACCAAGAAAGCGAAAAGAAAAAAAGGATGATTTTAAACTTTATTTAAAATTTTAAACAATAATAATCTATTTATGATGAGCGGTGCCATATTAGCACCTCATGAAGTATCAAAGCCACAACCCACAAAAGTCACTCTTTTCACACTATTTATGCAAGAATTAGATATGGTAGTGTATATGGCATTTTTTGGGGGGCACAAGGAATGAGAGAACACCAGAATTATGATGTCGAGTTCCTGCCATTGGGGTGTGGGAAAAATCACATATTGCACTTTGTGAATGGGACAAGGGCTTTTGGTGTGGTTGAGAGATTCGGGCTGTTTTTTGTAAAACCTTGAGGGGTTACAGCTTGTAACCCTGTAAAACTTTGTTGTGCTTAACTCTTTTTCATATTTATAATATATATAATATCTAGTTTCTTTATATATGACTTTGGTAAGGCAACTAAGAAAGTCATAAAAATATACAAGTTTTTAAATTTGAGATAAACAACCAATAACAAGGTTCAAAAACTCAGTGAATAACTCTAAACTGAACTAAATTGATTTGATTTAATTATAGGACTTGAATAAATTAAATACTAGCAATAATCAAGTTAATTAAATGAAGTTAAGTGTGAATTCACTACTACTCCACCGAGTCGTGAACTATCCTAATTTTGATCACATGGTTCTTTTTTACTCTTCGTCAATTTTGTCAAGTTTGCAATCATCTCACATCCTACAAAAGGAAGACAAATGTTCTCTCCATAAAGCAATGCCCTCATTCTCTCTCTTTCAATAGTGTCACCATACCTTGTACTGGTCAAATTTTATCTTCTTATATCATGGAATGAAAATACCCACAACTTTCATCAATTTTAATCACGAAATCCCAAACTAAATGCAAATTCCTTCAAAGTTAGGACAGAAATAAAAGTACTTCACTAAGTCCAAAGACTGTTTGCCTTTAAATTTTCAAATGAAATTCTATAAAAAAAAATACACCAACATCAGTTTTTTAGTAAATGTATGCTATTAAAACTCAACCTCTTTTAAAGAAAATAAAATCAAAGAATCACTAGAGAAAGAAACTATTAAGGTTTAAACACTCCATATTCACCCAAAAAAATTGCTATTATAAACTACGAGTTTGGGCAAGTGCTTTGCAAATGTTGAATACATATTATAAAGGTTTTTTGGAGTACTCTAATAGTGTTCTCAACTTAAATTATAACCTATTAAAAAATGTAGTTGATACAACAACGTTAAACAGAAAAATGAATATCTTAAGCAGTAAAAGTTTTCTATAATTTATTTAAAACAAAGAGAAAGACAAAATTTTCTAATTTATCATTGGTTAAGGAGCTCAAGATAAGATAATAAGATGATACCTTGAATGAGATGAGTTGACTCTTTGCTTTTTCCACAACTCTTTCTTTAAGAAAAGATACCAGATTAAATGTTTTTAGCTTTAACCTTATTCTAAATTTATTTTTTAAAAGAAGAAGAGATTTTGTTGATTTTATTATGTAAATATCCAATTGCCATCTTTAACACAAGAAATGCACACACCTATCAACTCACACGCACATATTTATGTTATGTCTTGGATTACCTAAATTATTATGATATCATGTAGAAGAAGCCGTCAACTCTTCATATGTACACTTGTCCTTAAACGAAATTCATATTTCATAAAATTCTCTAACTACCCTTCAATCCAAAATGTCTTTAATTTTGTACCATAAGAATTGCAATTGACCATCTTTATTTAAAAAATATACTTACAAATAAAGTAACACTAAAATGTCTAATTCAAAGAAATTAATAAGGTCATTGCAAATTCATATTAGTTTCACAGGCATCTTGTAATACCCTGTATTTCACAAAAAAAAAAAAAAAAAAAAAAAATTACTATTTGGGCAACGCCTGAACGTTCTGGCATGCGCCTGAACGTTCGGGCGTTGCCCAAATAGTAATTTTTTTTTTTTGTGAAATACAGGGTATTACACATGTTCTAATTAAAATTGTAACAACCCTCAATTTCCCTATTATTTCTTCACATTCATTCAATTTAAATTCCCTACCAAGTACCTATCAAGCATTGAAATTTGGCCCTCTTGACAGTACAAGACCATAATTCAAGCATTAAGAGACCTTTCACAATCTACCTTAAGTGGGAAACCTAGTATTAATGATGCAAGGGTAATGGAATTGGGTGTGAAAAGTTAATAAAATTGGACTCATGGTAGAAAATGGGCTAGAAAAGCTCTTATAGTCGACTATATGACGCCAATTAGATGACTAGGAGATAAGGCAATTGGAAAGTTGGATGCATACACTAGGAACATGGTCAAGGGTTATCTTTATTAGTTTAACTACCCAATCGACCAGACCAGGACTCAGTCAACTAGATAGGAACTTAGTTGGCTAAATGAGTGACATAGTCAACAAAGTCTAGCGATGTGAATATAAAGGTGTGGCAAAAAGGGCTTCAAAACTTCATTGATGCAAGATGCACATCAATTATTCTATCATTACCTCATTTGCTCGTGCATGTTATTGATGTATGCGAATTAGAGATTGATTAGGAACTTGTTTTTATTTTATTTTATGTTATTTATTTGGATATTTATTTATCTTTTGAGTTGTTATTTGATTAGGATTTTAGATACAATTTGGTTTCCTAATTGAGTTAGAAGTGTAGATGTGGAAATAAATACTTACTTTTATATTTGAGAAACACCGATTACGAGTAGAAAATTGAAGTTTTGTGTTCTCTTACCTTTTTCCCTCTCGGCTCGCCATTATTCACTCTCTCTCTTCCAACACACGAAACAAAGAGAAGGAAAGTATGGGGACCTAGACAAGAGTCTAGGTCCACAGGAGAGATTTACCAACTCTTAACTCGTCTGCTAACAGAAGGTACAAATTTCAATTTTTCCACCGTCTTTTCTTTCAAAAATGTGTCCAAAAAAGAATGAAACCAAGAGCTTTGGATTTGGACCAAACCCCCACGTGATTTGTAGCCCGAATCACATTCTCTGGGCTATCTAAATGTGGGTAATGGCCAAGGACAAGGGCAAAACCGAACTCACACCATTCGAGGTCTTTAACCTAAGGTTTTGGAGTGAAGACCCATGAAAACAAGAAATTGAACCTAAATGTGTACTTTCTCGACTAGTTGGATCCTTTAATCCAATGCATGATGTCTCCCTTGTATTTGATGGAAATTAGGGCCTTCAAAGCATTTGATTAACCTTGCATGGTTGAAGAAATGCTTGATATTTTCCCTAGTATTTGATGGATTTAAGGCCCTTCAAAGAATTTAGTTGACCTTGAATGGTTGAAGACCGTCAAGTGAGCATGTAACAATAAAGGGGTAGTGTGAGTAGTCCTCCATACTTTCTTCAATCTATGTCATCCTAAATATATGCATGAAATTGTTCCCTTGTATTTGATGGATTTAGGACCTTAGAAGCATTTGGTTGACCTTGAATTATTGAAGGAGATAATCGGGTGAGCCTGTAACAGTAAAGGGATGTTATGAGTAGTCGTCCAAACTTTCATCAATCTACATCATCTTAAATATAAAATGTGTTTATTATAATGTGTGGAAGTTGAATATGCATCACATGGAATAATATGGATTTGAAGTCTAAGGTTTTGTTCTATATGAATATGCATTGCTCAATAGTTTTACCTTATCATGACTTGAAAATTGTACTTGAATGATGGTTTGAGTCATTTCATGATAGTATGCATGACTATACATTATGGGAGTACAAACTGATATTGAAATTGGAATCCTCCTTTGGGGGCTTGATACAACTAGGATTATCTAGGATTGGGTCGGCCCATTATATTCATGCTGCTAGGTTAATTTGGAACTAGGACCTATCCACTACCTCCAAATTTAACCCAAGGTTGGGTCAAATTCATACTACTAGAATTATCCAAGTCTTAAATACTCAATGTGAGATCCCACTAGAGTGTAGTAGTACTTGGGGGATAATTAGTGTTTCCTCACATCTAGAAGTTATCCCTAACTACTTTTGAGTAAAATGGTAATGATATATTAGTTATTACTTTCATAGTTGATATATGATAAACCATGTACGGATATTTACATGTAATTCATGACATGAATATTTGGTAGCAATGATATCATGCTCAGTATATCTAATGCTTATTGTTTTCTCTAGATAAGTATTTAGATGATGGTAAAACTACTCACTAGGCATTGTTTTGCTCACTCTTTTCTCCATCTTTCCAAATTCTACTTCTCATGGGAAAGCATATCACCTCTTAGGATCTCCTGCTAGATTTGAGTTTTCTATGTGTGCATTGGAGATCAGGACAAGGATTTTGATTACTTTTGCTCCTTTGAACTATGCAATAACGCAGGGATTCAAGATTATTATTATTATTCAACTTCGTTAACATTCATTCTAAATCAGTTAAAAACTTATATCCATATGAACATGGAACAAGTAAATCACAGGTGAAGAAAAAGGTTACTAAGACTTTGGTGTTCCTAGAATCGTGGGAACATTGGAGTTCTAGCCCAAGAATATTTTTGAATCTTATCTCTAATCCAGATTGGGGTTTCAAAGAGAGCGGTCTATAAAAAAAAGACACACAACATAAACACTATTGATGATCCGATTCGCAATTAAAAAGGATTGAGTTACTTGGTGCGTCGTGTGAGAGGCCCCTCACTATTACAAGGTACAAGGAAATTTGATGTTTGTTGCCTCAATCCCAAGGTTATAGAGAGATCACTTTAAGTATAAAAGTGGGATATAAATAATTATTAGGTTGTAAATTGAGAAAATCAACCAAATGATAAATAGAATAATTTCCTCGTTCTCACATCTTCCCTCTTGTGCTGCCAGTTAAGGAAATTTGAATAAAATGCATAATAAATTTAATTCTTACCAAATGTATTTCAACTCACAAGCTTCATTGAGTCAGTTGAGTTGATTTGTACTCTTGTTTAAACGCACGATTTTAAATGTATTTGTTCTACCTAAAGTTAAAGTTAATTTTATATAACTACAAAATTGAATCTTCCAACCAAAATGTCTTCAATTTGGTACTTCAAGCACACAACTGGGCATGCATGGATAACTCTAGTTTAAGCCTTCATAGGTTCGTAATATTACCCTACGCCCTCTCGAGCATCCATTTGGACTATGCTCTACTTGCATCATGTCATGCCCTAGAGTCTCAATAACTCTAGACAGATCATAGACCATTCTTTACCAGCATCAAGCATCCTTCTTAGATAGCTAACAAGATTAATTGGGCACTAACCTGCAGTTTAGAACTCTCAAGAAATACTAAATATATTTTATAGTTCCAAGATCTATGAGGAGCTCCATGAAGAAACCCAAAATTCATGATGGAAAGGCACTTGTCAAAAACCCAAACTAAAACACCTTAGCTTGGCTTGTACTAGTGGTGAACCAGCAGCCTTTTAAAACAACAGACCTCTTGAAAATCTCAATAACAAGAAAAATGCATCAACACCTGCTACTGTCATCAGCAATTTGTACACAAATTATCCTTGGGCCAGCACTAACCACATAGTCCTTTCCTGAAATCCTTTGGAAAAATTTTAAGAGTACCATTTCTTTTATCATTCAAAAATAAAGAAAAGAAGTGCATAAAAGCATGCAATAGAATATACAAACACATAGGAGGATAACTTACAGTTTATAACTTATAAGGATTTCAAGCACAAAGTAGTGCCAAAATGAACTGCAAAAGATATAACATATTAATTATTTCCTCTCCATGACCAATAAAACCATCCAAATCAACTCCCTTAAGGCTTCTGAGACTGCACGCCTCGATGCATTAGAGAGAATTAACTAATTAATTATGGATTTAACTTGTCTTATCTTCTGATTTTAAAATGTACAATGAACAAAGTTTAGTGTGAAATCAATTACACAATCTTTGTCATGAAACACTACCCAAAATCACCCAATGACCAAAGATATCCAAAAAATCCTTGCCTACTAATTAAAAATCCAAAGATATGTACGCCAAAAGAAATCCAATCTCTCTCGTTAAAGCAAAATACATAACCAAATCATGATCCACATCCTAATCTATTTTAGCAAATTATGTGGGGCCACCCGTTGCATAAGGTAGTCTACACTACATTAACACTCTGGTCCAAGAAGCTTATCCATTCATAAACAATTTAGATCCCAAAGACAGCAAATAAATAATTTTCTGATAAATAGAAGCAAAAGAAGCCATAACAAAGAACCTCAAATCTTTCCCATTACCCAAGCCAACTGACAAGATTAGAAGAGCTCAGCCACAAATACCTGAGGACAGGGAAGAATAGGTGCCATAGCACTTATCCCTTGATAAAGTATGATTCTAACCCGCTTTATCCACAGTTTCTCTGCACTATCTCCCAATAAACATCGGCAAGCAACCCATTCTTACACAAGATGGAGACATAAAGAATGCACAAGCAAAATCTGCACTAAGGGTGGCAATTCCTAACCAAACATGTTTCTTTAGCCCCAATTCCAAAGCCATTAGATTTACCCGTGCATGCCCAGGTTAAAGTTAAATCTTCATATTTATGCTTGTTCTTATATTAAATTCATAAAATTCTCTGAATTGTCTTCCACCAAAATGTCTTAAGTTTTGTACTATAAGAATCACAATTGCAACAAGCCATCTTAAATTTCTGGAATTTGAAATTGTACTAAAGTTTACTCCAAACATTAAAAAGTTGCAACAAACATTACTTTTGCACTTAAAAAGCAAAAGAATATGGTTGCAACTTCCTACACTAAAATATTTCATGATTCAACAAAGTTCAATATTAATTTCCGTTTTAATTCTTTTAACAGAAAAGTTACTATCTACTGTTTTAAGATACATAAACCTTTCTATTATTCAAGATTAATAAAGTGTCAAAAACAAAAGATCAAAAAGTAGAAAAAGGTTGAAATCTATATTTCATAAATTATTTTAAAGGTCAAGATCTCCCTTTAAGACATTCTCACAAAAAATGTAAGAGCCCTTAAAATTTTAGAAGTAAAAAATAATTCCTTAAACCCTATCTCGTCCACTACCTTCGTGTGAAAACATTATTGTCTTCTCACACTAACCAAAGGCTCCTCCACCAACCACATCCTTTCATGCCAAATTGTGGTATGCTAGAGAGACTTCTCTAGTACTCTATCACCATAGCCACATAAGGAAAATGATTTATGTATATCAAATTGACAGCTGACACTTGACATACAACCAACATCACTATTATGATTGACTAATTCCAGTTTATTTAATTTCGTAACATCTTTAGTTTTAATCATACTCAACAATACCATATAAAGTATTTTTTAAGCAATAGAGACTAGGCTTATAGATATTACTCTCAGCCATACGAACAGTTGGTTTGTTAACTCTTTTTGGAATTATTCTTTATTTGAAACTTTGAACAATACAACATGTTAATAATTGTCATTATTTGTGAGTATCGCAATTTTGAATTTTACAATTTTACATTTTTGAGAGTTAAATGTAAAGCCATAAATCTTTTTAAAGTTAATAGACTAGATTAACTTTCTAGTAGAGTTGGGTTTTCTTGTTTTTTCAGTACTGTTTTTTTTTTTTTTTTTTTTTTTTGTACGAAGAAGAAACTAGTATAGCATATATGGACAACCATCAATCACCTAAGAAATAGTTTGAGGATGGGAGTGACTTAAGCATATACATAACAGATTAGAAAACTGAATCAACAAAACATACCTCTTTAAGGAGATCTTCTTCGATATCCTCTATCTCAGGGATTGAAACAGCAGATTTTCCATTTGAGACACGCTTACACCCTTTCTTTTTCTCCTTTATTGTTTTTTCATCAAGTGGATATTTTGCATTGTCATGCTCCAATAATGTTAGGAGTTCTTTTCTTATCATTTCATCAGCCTGCTCAATTGATGTAGGAGGGACAAACGAACTTTTGTCTTCATCAGCTCTCAACAATGAACTCCTGATTAGCTCCAGCGAAGCAGCGGGAGGCCTAGGTAGCTCCCTCTGCAAAACTTTTGATCTCTTCCTAAGCAGTGCTTGCTGCCTTGCTTCTTCCTCCGCCTTTTCTCTCGCAATTTTATCTGACATGTCTTCTTCAATCTTATCCTCAGGTTCTTCATTTTCTTCAGGCACTGGTTGGATAACTATCTGATACTCATTTTTAGGTTGTGGAAGAGCAGTTAAACCAGAACGCAAGTTTCTTCTTAACTCGGCCTGTCTCCGAAGCTCAAGTTTGGCACTATCATGCATGTCCACATCTTCATTGATGTGAAGTTCATCTCTGAGGGGAGTTCCTTTAGGTGTCATGCCAAAAGAATAACCATCATTTGATGGTGTCATACCAATTTTAGGAGTCAAACCCATGGGTCCAGGTGTTGACAAAGGAGTATGCATTGGATTTGGTGTTTGGATTTCCCTTTTCTTAGGAGTAACACCAGAAAAGTCAGACGGATGCAACTCAGGATTTTCCCCACCTAACAATGGGGTTTGTGACTCTCTCAACCTCGCAAGGTTCTCTGCTTCCATCATGATAGCATCACCCTTCCCACTAGGAGTTCTTTGTGGGGTCCGCAAGGGTGTCATCCCCTGTCGTGGAGTCTGAGTGTAATTTGCAAGGAGAGCACGTGTTGCACCGGTTCCATCTGCAAGTCCCTCGTTCCCTAAAACAAGATCACTAGCATAACCCATCTTTGCAATTTCTTCCAATTCCTGGTCAGAAATTTGGGGTGCAGGAAGCATCAATTTTGATCTCTTCCGAACAGTTTCCGGATCATTTAGTTTGTTGACTTGCAATATAGATGATGGAGCATCCTGCCTCTGTGCAATTTTGTTCCTTGCAATATCCTGCTTTCTCAATTGTGCTTCTACATCAACCCTTCTTTTGCCTTCAATTTCTTCAATGGTGGTTGGAAACTTGGGTTGTTCCACTGGTCTAACTTCATCAGTAACATCAAAAAACCCTGGTGGAGGCCTCTTCTCAAAGGGTATCTCGGCATTATAGTCAATCCCCTTTCTTTTCCTTTTACGTTGCCTAGTATCAATTCCAGCTGCCTTTAATTCTCTACG
This sequence comes from Paratinospora sagittata, assembly GCA_035771175.1. Lineage (NCBI taxonomy): Eukaryota > Viridiplantae > Streptophyta > Magnoliopsida > Ranunculales > Menispermaceae > Paratinospora > Paratinospora sagittata. The sequence goes on from CM069607.1 coordinate 22,238,939, forward strand.
TTTCTGCAAGGAAGCAAGCCTCCTCGCCTCCTCAAGTTGTTTTTCCCTTGCTTTTCTTTTCGCTTTCTTACCCCGGGTGTTGGCTAAACGAGCCCGTGCTTCTGAGAGCATTTCCTTCTCGTCCTCATCCATATCAACAGGATCTGGTCGTGCAGGCTTAGACTCTGGATTTGGATCAATCTCTCCAGGACGCAATTTTCTAGGATCATCATTGGGCTCATAGTTCTCATCCTTGGCACTAGCTGCATCAAGAAGCTTCTCATATCGCTCAAGACATTGAGAAGGAGTACGGCCCACAATAGGAGCTATTGTTCTCCATTGAGTGGGCATAAGTTTGGCAAGATGAAGCAATTTCTCATCTTCTTCCCTGGTCCATTCAGTCTGAGCAAAAGAAGAACAAAAAAAAAAAACTCAAGCCATTCGTTACCAAAAAAAAAAGGGATAAGAAGCACAAACTATGAAGAAGACACCCATGAGACCATTTAGTGATTTCATCCTCAACAAAAAGGGTTGGAAATTAACACCATAAAACACTTAGACAAGTTTCCAAAACCAAAGTTGAAGAAAGAAGCTCCCCCCCCCCTCTTCTCTCTCTCTCCTTTACCCAACATCTGAAAGTTGGAAAGAGGTACCAAACCATAAAAAGCCCAAAATGTATCAATCAAACAAGTTTCTTCTGATCAAAGTGAACACTTTCAACATGCAATATAAGCATAAAATAAGAAAACTACTCTGAGGAGTAGCAAATCAACTAAAAAAAGCTTGTTTCAGCCCAACAAAGATAGTATTAAGAAGTAGAATACAATATGAGTATTATTACGGTTTTTCAACCAAAAATCAATTTCCAGACCAGAAAACAGCATTAAAAAACATGAAAAACGCCGAAATGAGACACTCTACATTATGAGGAAACCTATAACAAGAGTCACAAAACCAAAATTACATACATGGAGCTTTTCAATTTCGACTGAAAGTAAAAAAGAAAGAGAAAAAATTAGAGTAACTGAAGAAGAAGCAATTACGTACCTTCTTAATGGACGGATCGAGCCACTCGTACCATCTTGCCTTGCACTGTTTTGCAGACTTGCGAACAAGAAGCGAAGAGATCCGAGCCCATTGATTCTTTCCATATTTCATGACCGCAGCTTTAAGGATCTCATCTTCGGTGTTCTTCCAAACACCACCCTTTATCATAATCCTCATCTTGCCCCCCCTCCGTTGATTTACAAAGCTTCCGCCCTTAGGGATTCAAATCCCTCAGTAACCTATGAAGGAGCGGTGCAAGGTAAGAGAGATTGAATATGACAGCGGCGAAGTAGTCGAGTCCTGTAACTAAGCATCAAATGAAAAGAACGCTTTCGTTATCAGTTATCAACAGGCATTCCGCTATGAAACCATTCCTCTGCGGTTCGCCTGCGCCTTGTATGTCCTGAATTGCTTAGCTAGAGCGCTTGCACTCGACTGGATTTCCAATCTAGGGTTTCTAAAAACTCTTCCCTCTCAGAAAGGTGAAACGATATCTCTCCTCGTCTCCAACCCCGCTAGGGTTTTAATCTTCAGCTTTCACTGCAACTCTTACTGTTTCTCTGTCTCTCTCTTAGAGGATGGAGGAGATATACACTTCAAGTGACGGAGAACAAAAAATGGAAGAAAATAGAGACCATTGAACCGCACCTCGCGCAGGATTTTGTTTTTTAAAATTAAATTTAAAAAAATATATATACAACGAAACAAACAAAAACAAAAATACATACCCACACACTTCGACTTTTAGTTAAAAAACTCTTCACATTTCGAATGACGGGTTAGACTTTAGAGTTTTTTTTTTTTTTTGGTTAAATTATACGTTAGAGTTTATTTCTAGAAAAATTAATTGTTCTATGCACTTGAACTACACTAAATTTCTTTTCCTTTCTTTTTTTTTTTTTTTTGAACAAATTATACTAAAAACTTTTTTGTCAAAAAAAAAAACTAGACTAAAAATTTAACAGAAGAAAACTATACTATAAAAAAAATTGGCTTAAAAAATAGAACCGTACTATAATTGCCTTAAAAAAAAGTATACTAAAATTAAAATAATCTAACTAATTAGGATTTTGAGTTTTGGAGTTTTTATTGCCAATTTTTCTTCGTATAGAATGTCAATGTGTTCAGATACAAGCAGTAGATCGTTGGTCAATCGTAACAGCTCGCTGATCAAAAGATCGAGAGCATAAGAAAATCTCTGCGCTCAGAATGGCGCGTTCCTCGTCTGAAACAACAAGCTCCTAGATAAATCTGGATTTGACTAGCGCCATAGTCTGTATACTAGTGCCTTCCTTGTCTTCTTGATTCTTTTTGATTAAGAACGCCGTTTCCAGGGTGCGCAATGTTCACTCTAATAGCATGCTACTTGAACTTTAAAATTTCAAAATAATATTTTCTCTAAGATTTTGACACTTAAAATCATTTTAATCAAAATTATTGCTCCTACGTGTTTAAAATCGTTGAAATACGTTGACTAAATTGTTGAACACGCAAGAAGATGGTGAATTTAGTGTTATTGCCGATTTTAAAAATTTCTTAGTCCTTAATGAAAATCATTTGATTAAATTAGGTTATATACTCAAATTAAATCAATGTGCATAAAATAAAGTATAGAAATTAAAATACAAATGCACACAAGGATTTTTACGTGGTTCAAAAAAAAATTTCCTACTCCATGTTTAGAGAAACTTTTTTTAGGATTTCATTATACCGGGATTCACTTCAAGGGTGTGAATCAAACCGTTATAATATTTTTTTTCAAGGTTCAAGACAAACCTATTATTTTCATGGGCTAAGAACAAATTACTTGTTCCTTTTTCGAAGGCAAAGGAAGGACAGAATCCTTTTCGCAAGTGTTGCGTACAAACTGTAAGTATACGGTGTCAAGTAATAATATAAGCCGATTAAAAACAGATATCGTCCTCAGCGATTGAATATTACATTAGCTATCACGTTCTAATCCTAATTTTATTTAGATAATTGAATTCGAGAGTTCAAGTAATTAAAAACAATGATTGAAGCAACTAAGTATTAAACTAACAATGCAATAGAAAACTAATGAAAAATCAATGGTAGAATGGTCTAGAAGTTCGATATCACCGCCCCTTCAACTATGCATGAATAAAGGATTATCATCAACTCAATTTTCTTGTTTATAAGTCGAAAATTCTAACGTTTCTAATTCCCTTTTTTGGAGCACCAATTAGAGCATATTATTGTCATCTTGGCTTTACTCTTTCGATGAAAACCTAAAATGACAACAACTCATTAAGTTCTGTGATTTTCACCTTATGACTTCAAAGGTTTTCGATCTCCTTTTGAGTCTCACGATAGCCTAGGTTATATTTTCCAAGTTCCAACCCAAAGTACCCTCTTTTGGAGCATCTACATCAAGTCTATGATCATTCAATTCTTGATCAAGGGATTGAAAGCATTATACCAAGAAAAATATAAATAAACTAAGAACTTCATTAATAATAATCAAGCAATAAAATCTAAGACATAATATCAAGTTTGGATCAATCGACCCTCTAGAAAAGAGGTTTAGTTCATAACTAAAGACATAGAAACATTAAACAATAGTTTGAACATGGACAAGAACAATGAAAAAACAAACTAGAATGATGTAGAGAATCTTCAATAATCCTCAAAGTTCATCTTCTTCTCCACTTCGCTCCAACCGCAATCATCTTCTTCTCTACTCTATGATGCCTTAGAAACCCTAAAGAATCATATATTTATGTGTACAAGTCCATAGGAAGTCGTGCTAGAGAATCCCAAGTCGACTAAGAAAAATTCGAACAAAATAGAAAGATTTTATTTTGTATCACAACCTGGCTCCACAGCACTCACTCCCTAGCTCTTCCTTTCTCACCTCCATCACCCGGCGCCGCGGTGCCCAGTCTCAGGTGTGGTGGTGGCTATTTTGTGGACTTAACCATTTTTTTACTTCTTTTTGCCTTACATTCTTCATGTTTCCATCATCAAAATTCGTGTTCAACACATCTAACACCTACAAAACAAATCAAAACCAATAAGTAACACACTTATATAATCAAATCTATTAACTTATAAAATTAAAAACCGAAATAAGGCATAAAATACCAAAAGTGACTTAAACTATCAAATAACCAACTTATGATAAACTAACCTAATATATGATCCAAACACTGTAAAACTCACCTAAAACATGCTCCAAAATATATACTAAATACTTACTTATCAAATAACCCCAAACTTAGGACTTTGATCATCCCGAGCAAAGGGAAAACAAATAAAAAACTCAACAAACAAATCAATCAATAATCTACCATCCTATTCTCAAAGAAAGTATAACTTGATTCAAAATATACATGCATATCATCATGATGGCCTCTAAGATCACATTGAAAGATAATAACTCATTAGACAATTTCAAGAGTGTTAGAGATGTTTAGATTTACAATCCAACTCCTCACCTAACCTCATATTTCATTCTCAAACATACCATCACATAGACAATCTCATAAAACCATTCATGAAATTCATAGACAAGTGCAAAAAAGCATAAAGTGTATGTGATCTCAAATATATTTATATATATATAAAGTGAATCTCATAGGCAAATCTTTCATACCACTCTCCACTAATGTAAATCACATGCCATTTAGAATTAACAGGTCTTTCCCAGGTTGTAATGTATGGCCAAGGTTCAAAGGTAGGGGAAATTAAAAAAATTTAGGCTCAAAACACCCTAAACACTTTGATCATTTACAAACATCAATGACTTTACATTTAGAACCAAAAACCCAATTTCAATACATATACTCACTTCAAATCTTCCACTTTTTTCATTCACTCACCATTCTTGTATTGTTTGCTTTATATACCCTAATTTGTTTCTTTTCATAATATGGGCATAACATCCTTTTCTTTTTCTCTTTTTTCATCATTCATCCTTTTCATTCTTTTTTTTTCTTTTTTTTTCTTTTTTTTTTCTAAGAAGCTCATAAAATAAGCAAACTTCCAACTCAATAGTACTTCACTTCATCACCTTCTTTTCATACTTCTATTCACACTGTCAACCCTCAAAAAGATAACACTCCAACATAATCAAAGTGTATAATGTATAAGTTGAAAAATAAGGAATTTAAACATATCCAACTCATGTTATCCAATGCATAGGTAACAAAGAAAAGATCATAAAGCTCAAAATGGGTGACTAAGGATATAATCAAAAAATAAAGTAGGCTATATGGCTCAAACTTACCCAAACATGGCCTACATCATTTTCCTCATGGCATACTTCCTAAGATTTAGCCTCAAGTGATAATCAAACTTGTTTTAGGATTTCTAGAGATCTAATATATATAACTTTACTTGCACAAATCCAATCCAAACAAGTCATGATTCCACAACATCAACCACACTAGACATGTAGAGAATTCCAACAAAGCTAAGCTAAAAATCGAATCAAGCACATAGACTTAAAATATCTCTCTACATTATCCTAGAGTCATGTTCATATACATGTTCTCTTATCATTGGCCATTCAGGAAAAAAAAAATTAGAATCAAATCAGAATTTGTAAGATCGTAGGATATCCTAACCTAAAACTACTACATCTTTACAATGACAAGTCAAAAATATCAAAATTCTTCCCCCAAACTTAAAACAATCATTGTCCTCAATGCTTCACAATAAAAACAAAATCAGAGAATGGATGGAAATAAAAAAAGAAACGTTTAGAAAACCCCCTTGAACCCAAAGGGTTGAAGTCTCTACATAAGTGCTCCATCCGTTCCATGTAGCTCGCACAAGGACCCCCAAACTTAATCTAGAACCTGAGAATGAGATAGCAAAAGAAATGTCATTGGCTCAGTGGTTACTCGGATTGCGAAATCAACATATATGAGGTTTGAGGTTCGAATCCTGGGGAGGCCTTGCACTATTCATGATGAATAACGTGGACAAATGATCCTGGGGGTACTAGACACTGTTGAGTGGGCTGTGTACTGGGATGAGACAATATTATGTGGTGCTATGGCTGGAGTATGCCCTGCGGGGGTACTCATCACCCTGGGTAGGGGCACTGTGTGCAACCCAGGTGTGATATACATAAGGCCTTTTTGTCACACCTGGGTTGCACACAGTGCCCCCTACCCAAGGTGATGAGTACCCCCGCAAGGCATACTCCAGCCATTATGGAACCATAATATTGTCCCATCTCAGTAAATGGCTCAGTGGTTACTCGGATTGCCAAATCAACCTATATGAGGTTTGAGGTTCAAATCCGGGGGAGGCCCTGCACTATTCATGAATAGTGTGGACAAATGATCCCGGGGGTACTAGACACTATTGAGTGGGCTGTATACTGGGATGGGACAATATTATGGTTCCATAATGGCTGGAGTATGCCCTGCGAGGGTACTCATCACCCTGGGTAAGAGGCACTGTGTGCAACCCATATGTGACAAGTTTCCAGCCATTAAAACACACTAAAACACATTAAAACCACACTGAAATTAGGTTCCAAAACCCCCACTCAATCAGGTTTTTAAACATCAAAACACTTACCAATGCTCAAGCTATTGTTCTCCAGCGATTTCTTTCAATGAATCGTTCAATCTCATTTCAAAGCCCTCAATTTCCAGCTTGTGATCTAATAAAAGGAAGAAATGAGCTCAAAACTAAAATTTCTAACCCAAAATCACAAGTTCATACCTTGGATTTTGGATCTCCACGACTCTCTTTCTCTTCTTCTTTTATTTCGTTCTCTCTGCAATTCTCTTGCTAATTTTGGTTTTCACTTCAACCAACAAGCTTCAACGTTTCTATTAGCTTGACAACAAGCTAGAAATGTGTTGCATTGAACACTTTAAGTGGCAACATCTTATGCCCATTAAGTGGCAACTTAACTTCAGCTAAGTGGCATCATTAATTTGTTGTATATGGCAACACATGTGGCTGCATTTTGATCAAGCCAACAAATTTAATTAAGTGACTACATTATCTAATAAGTGGCAACTCAAAATTCAGCATACTCATATGTGTTTTAACATATGATTGCCAACAATTACACACATATTAAAAAGTGTCCAACACATGTGGCGGCCTCAAATGCAATTAAGTGCTAATCTAAGTGCTGATCAAGACACGTGTCTTGCCACATGGACACATCAAGTGGTTGAGACATGTGTCTTGCAACATGTATACACTGCCACACCGACCAAATTTATACAATCACATTATCTAAAGGTCATGTACATACATATATGCATACAAATATGCTTGACAATACGTATAAGTCAACATACAAGTTTGATTCATACATACGGGGCGTGACACATACTACATTAGATAAGCATTCAAAACACTTTTATACTACAATGCCACATATAAAAACTACATGTAAAGAAACACTCACAAATCGATTGGCTAGACTTAGCCAATCCAAATCCAACCAGTAAGGTACAAGGATGCCACCAAAACACTCCTATGCACCTCAACCTCCAATTGGCTTAATTGGGACACTTGGATCATTCACAAACCCTGCATATAACATGGTTCATTCATCATTAAAATCAGTCCAAATGTATGACATTTCACCATGATTAACCCCAATTCAATAGCCAATTTAAGACTCCAAAATGGTTGTACCCATGAGCTAACTCATATAGTTCAATCAACCCATTTTATATCTAATTAATCCACATTTAACCCAAAAGAATGCAATAGGTTGATTCCCATGATCCAACCATCATAATACAATGCATTCAATTCATAATTAGTGTCACACCCCAGTACACAGCACACCGCAGTGTCTAGTACCCTCGGGATGTGATGAGTACCCCCGCAGGGCATACTCCAGCCATTATATACCACATAATATTGTCACATCCCAGCACACAGCACACCGCAGCGTCTAGTACCCCCGGGATCATTGGTCCATACTATTCACTATTCATGAATAGTACAGGGCCTCCCCCAGATTCGAACTCACAACCTATAGTTTGAATCCGAATTGTCACACCCCATACCGGCGATGTGATGGGCACCTCATACCGAGCGTACCCCAGCCATTATATACCACATAATATTGTCACATCCCAGTACACAGCCCACCACAGTGTCTAGTACCCCCGGGATCATTTGTCCACACTATTCACTATTCATGAATAGCGCAGGGCCTCCCCCAGATTCGAACTCACAACCTATAGTTTGAATCCGAACTCTAAGTAGCCACTGAGCATTGGCTCAGTGGCTACTCAGAGTTCGGATTCAAACTATTCAGTGGCTACTCAGAGTTCGGATTCAAACTACAGGTTGTGAGTTCGAATCTGGGGGAGGCCCTGCACTATTTATAAATAGTGAATAGTGTGGACAAATGATCCCGGGGGTACTAGACACTGCGATGGGCTGTGTACGGGGATGTGACAATATTATGTGGTATATAGTGGCTGGGGTACGCTCGGTATGAGGTGCCCATCACACCGCCGGTATGGGGTGTGACAATTAGGGTCACTTAGACTAATCCCTATGTCAATTTCATCAATTGATTTAGTCTAGATCAAAATCCCCTAATTTGGGCAAATCCCCAAATTCATGGCCTAAGCAAAATTTGTACTACACCTAGGTTTTTCACCATTCAAAATTAGTAAATTGAACCATTAATCATCCACATTTACTCATTTAATTAACATAGATGACATGCAACTTGAATGGAAAAACCTAAGTCCATAACCTAGGTTTTGGTCAAATACACACAACCCTACCAATTTCTTGCTAGAAATTAGGGGTTTCACCATTAATGGGTTCCCAACACCCTCTAATCACACATATCTAACATGCAAGACCTAACTCCAACATGTGTTCTTCCACCACCCCTTCAAATCCGAGATTCAAGTGTGGAAAACACTCTTTGGGTGTAGGTTTAGGTCAAAGAAGCCATTACTACCATTTACAAGCTCATATGAGCACATGCAAACCAAACCCTAACCTGTTCTACACAAAATCGTGGTCCATAGCAAAAGATGCACCATTCAAAAGCTTGCAAACATCAATGAAGGTATTCTAATGGAAGAAAATTGAGAAATTATACCTTAGAGTAAGATTTGGGTGGAAACCCCTATGGAAGGCACCCTCTTCTCCTTCTCCCTCTTTTTCCTTCTCTTTCTGTAATACCCTGTATTTCACAAAAAAAAAAAATTACTATTTGGGCAACGCCCGAACGCTCAGGCGCATGACAGAACGTTCAGGCGCATGACAGAACGTTCAGGCGCATGCCAGAACGTTCAGGCGCAAGGCATGCCAGAACGTTCGGCGCATGCTCGAACGTTCAGGCGCAAAAATCTCTATATAAGAAACCTCCTCATTTCTCATTCCTCACACCAAATCACCTTCTCTTGTGAATTTCTTCCCCTTTCCACTCATTCTAAGTTTTTGAGACTCTCTGTCCGAGGCTCTCGGTGCGGTGCAACAAAGTTTTGTCCGGAGGAAAGCGCCAGATCTGAAAGTGGTGCAACGAAGTTTTGTCCGGAGGAAAGCATCAGATCTGATAGAAGAAGTTTTATCTGAAGGTGGGGAACGTAACATAGGTTTGCGTGTTTCATAACTTTTATTAAAGTTTACATTCAATTATTATTATGTCTACTATTCATTTACACTGCATTATGGCATATACTGTTTATACTGCCGCACTTATGCCTGTATATTTGGAATTCATGTATTGCACTGTTATAATGTCGGATTTGTAGTCAATCTGACTCAACTAGACTCGGTCTTGTCCTCAGTAACTTTAAATAGTGAACGGGAGGCAGCGGGCTGCTCTAGGCGATTGGTATTTAAGCAGACCTTGTGTCTCACCTCTCAACTGGGGACTGATCTAGTTGGTCTTATTGAAAGCTATCAGCTTATACAGTAATACTGAATGTCCTATTCTTGCACGTCGTGATACCGACCTTGATAAGGATCATCAGACGTTGCCAAAGTCAGTCTAAATGTCAAAGAAAAGACCAGACCAAAAGACTAGACCAGTTCATGCATTGGCATCATACATATCACCACCTAGGGACGTATATGGTTTATGACTCATAGAATAGTTAGGAGCATTGCTCGCTATTCATTATATTTCTCTGGAGAGGGACGTACATGAGAACCCGGCTACACCCGGGAAGGTACATCAGTACGTGAATTCAGAGCATCGTTCCTGTACGTGAATTCAGGCGATGTACGTTCATCAAACCATTACGAGACGGTGTCATGCATACATACATATTGATTGATTATGATGCTCACATGTGTATTTAAGATATTTGATATTGAAGTATGCTTTATTAATTGTTATACTCATGCACTATTTACCCACTGAGCGCGTTAAGCTCACTCCATTATTATCCAATCTTTCACAGGAAATTAGGGTGGACTGGGTGCAGGTTATGGGGCCCACATTTTGTACCTTTTGTATGATTCATTGGGGATTTTGGGAGTATGTTCCCTTGACCGTTTCATGTACAAAAGTATTCTGAATTAAATGAAATCAGATTTGTACTGCGTGTATACTGTATTTCCACTGCGCACTCTGTTGTTACCATTATAATTGTTCCAAATGCACGCCCCGTCCGTGAGTGTACCGCCGGTTTAGGCCCGTCCGGGCGGGGTGTGTCATTTAATGGTATCAGAGCGTACGGTCCACGGCTCACCCAAGTCTACCAAATTAGGGGAAGAAAAATTTTATTAGATATATATATCTCTAGAACTATATATACATATGTCAATTATATATAGTTGAGATTTGTATTAAATATATATCTAGAAAACTATATGATTTTTATATAGTTTGAGTTAAATATACATATAGTCATGATTTATTAGAAACTATGTGTAATTATGATTGAATATATGTATCTATATACCTTAGTGTATATGAGGTACGTATAAAAAAAAATAAAAAATAAAAAATAAAAAATAAATTTTCGAAATTTTTTTTAATTTTCGAAAAAAAAAAATTCGAAATTTTTTTTTTCAAAAAAAAACAAAAAAAAAAAAATTTAAAAAATTTTATTTGATATATCTAAAACTATATATATATGAATTATATATATAGTTAAGATTTGGATTTAAAACAACTATATATGATTTTTATATAGTTTAATTTCAAATATATATATATAGTTGATTTATGGAACCAATAGTTATCATTAAATATGTCTATACATTCATATGTGAATACGACATATATACATATTTCAAATAGTTGATTTTTGAAAACTATATATAGTTATGATTAAATATGTCTATACATTCATATGTGAATACGACATATATATATCAAATCACTAATGAAGAAAATTTCATGATGGTATAAACATCAAAAGAAAACTCGAAAATAATGTCTAACAGACAAGGCATAAATCTTAAAAATATATTTTGTGTCTTTCACACAAATTTATTTTCCTTTCAGCAAAAGAATGGCCTCAAGGGAAGGAACAACTTCCACTAGCCGGGAACCAATTCCCACTAGACTAACGGAATTTTCCAAAAGAGAGGTTATGACCATGAGGAGCATCGACAATAAAGATCTCTGCCTCCGCCCAATCCTTCACGATAAACTCACAACATTGGATTGGTTAAATATAACCAAAGTCGAGGGACAAGTCTCTTACAACTTGGTCAGATCCTTCTACGAAGCCATGAATTATGTAGGACTTCCAGAAGAGGGAATCAGCCCTGTATTGGAGACAACAGTTATGGGGATAAAAATTTCTATCAACGTCAAACTTATTGCTCGACTTTTGGAGATTCCGATTGAGGAGAGAATTATTGATCCACATGAACCCCAGACAGTTGCAGAGATCGTAAAATCTAATGAACAATTGTTTAATTCCCTCGCCAAATAGCCATACACTCAATCAACATACACCAACCTCCCAAACAATCATCTTAAGCCATCTCTTGCCGGCCTCGGAAAGATTGTATACGGCAACATCTTGCCAGAAAGCGGGCTAGAGGCACTATGTCAAGGGCTCAACTTCTTATGTTATACTGCATAGAGAAGAAAATTACGGTCTCCCTACCTCACATTATTATCCAACAAATGTTGAGGGTGATACAACACCCTTTAAGAAAAGAATTCCTCGGCTATGGAGTCTTGATTATGAGGATACTATACGAGGCAAACGTCGCCACTTTCGATGGAACGTCAAAGCTCATCACTGAACCAGTTACGATATCCTCTATCTTTAAGACATATGGCACAAGAGGTATTTGGCACGACCATAAGAAATGCCGAAAGAATGAGAGACAAGCATGGGCGTTGCCTTCGCAAAAGTCGACGCAAGATGCCAGTCCAAGAAGGGCCAAATCATGATTCACATCCAAATCCTACATCAGACCCAGCCCTGAATAGTGATCCAACCGATCGACCATTCACTGACGAAGAATTATATGCCACACTAAATCAACCTACACAAAGTCATGATAGACAAGGTACGCAAGCAAATCCACCAACGTGGAACGTGCCCACTCCAGGCACCACTTCGTACCAAAGATTTTCAACTCCTACGGTACAGTATCAGCCAGTTCCACAAGTTGCTGTGAACCAACAACAACAATATTGGGCGTCACCAAATCTTGGAGGACAAAACATCCCGATAAGCCCATTGTTTCAAACTTTTTCACTACAAACAAATCCAAATATCCATGGGGTTCCAGTTAGGGGATCCCCGCACAATCAAAACAACTACCTTCCACCTATGAACCCATATTTTCCCCCAATGTCTATGGCCTACCCTTCACCTACGGGGCAAACGACCCATCAACCACCAATGGGACAACCGACTAACCTACTTGAACGGTTAGATGAAATGGCATCCAATATTGTTGCACTGAAAGAGAGCCACACTAATATATTAACTTGTTTGCAAAACTCCGACGCAGAGCGTGCAAACTCTCAGCCTTCTGTTAGTAGTCGCTCTTTACGTAGCAGTAGATCTCGAAGGAGCGGTAGTAGACAAGAAAGTCACAATTAATTACTGGCATTGTAAACTTTTCTTTGATATATATGAATGAAATTGTTTTGTTTAGAGACTATCTTTGGTGGGCCGACTTACAACCATTTTTTCTTTTGTATCACTAACTTTGGAGTGGTATGGGACACAACAAAATTGGAAGATACTAAATAAAATGTGGAAGTAAGAAAACCCATGACCTTGTGTGAAAAGAAACATTTAGAGAAAGTTGCATTACTAATATTATCACTAAGTTTACACGGTATGGGACGAGTAAATTTGGACGATACTATTAGTGAACTTCTATTCAGCCAATGTTTTTAGAGACCGTGTTCATACAACTTAACTTGGTTGACACCCTTATTACTAAATTCATGTGGTATGGGACACATGAACTTGGATAATAATCGAAAAAACTAAGAGTAAGCGTCTGAATGCATAAGATTGCGATAGAACGTTAGCTCAGGCTATTTACCGAGGCAAATCTTAGAATTCTTATGACTCGTATGGATTTTCAATGAAATATATGTATGTTCATAAAGACCAAAACCAAATCTTTTGAAATACTTGCACAATTTTGTACTTATTATATAAACATTCTAACCTTGTTTGTTTTTACACCATGACCACACATACGAGATATATAAGATTCTTTGATTCCTCAACAACAACTTTACACTCTACTTAGAAAAATAGGTGATTTTAATATTACAGTATTCTCGAAATTGTTGCTGAGCATACTATAACGTTAAACTTGCCTACAGTTTCTTAATCTTGGTTTTATTTTCTCTTTGCTAGTGAGAAAATGCAAACAAGAAAGAGAGGAAGGCCACGTACTGTTCGTCCTGCCGTTGAGGCACCTCCTGAGATTCAGGAACTGCCGCCTCCGACAATAGCGCAGGCCACACCCGACACTGCCACTCCATCTGGGCAGGCAATCCCACCCCCACCCGCACCCTTTGCCATGCCTTCAAGCATTGAAACCTTCTTCGCTGGATTTATTGAGGCGATGAAGGCCACTGTTCAAATTGCCGTTCGTGAGACTGCTGCCAGTCAGGTTGCCACGGTTCAAGCACCTGTAAAATTTGGGTCGGAAGCTCAAACCGATCAGCTTACTAAATACAAGCGGCTACAACCTCTTACTTTCGATGGCACCATTGATCCTGATGAGGTGCAAAAGTGGCTGGATGAGTCAAAGAAGGCTCTTGATGCCATGGGAGTCGATGAGACTCGCAAAATTCCATTAGTGACCTACCAACTTGTTGGTGGAGCAAACAAATGGTGGATCACAGTGAAAGAAGACCCACGGGTCAACATAGCCGATATGACTTGGCAACAGTTCGAGTCAATGTTTATTGATGAGTATTTTCCCAGCGCGGTGACAAAGCAAAAGCGACAGGACTTCGCTAAGTTATACCAAGGCACCATGACCGTCAGAGAATATGCTGGAAAATTCAAAAAATTATCCGTCTACTCTCTGTCCACCATCTCAACGGAGCGAGATAAGACTGAGAAATTTTATAATGGCCTTCGCCAGGACATTCGGCAAGCCTTATCGATCTTGGATCTCAAGATTTACAAAGACGTTGTTGACAAGGCCATGAGCTTTGAACAAGAAAAGCTCTTACAGGAACAGCGAATGAATAAGGGCAAACGACCTGCAACGTTTTCCCAACAAGGCTTGCACCAGGGCAACAAGAAAAAGCCCTACTACAATCAAAACCCAACCCTCCCAGCCCCGATTTCGAAGGATGAGGCCACAACACCTGCGGCTGAACCTTCTAACCCTAACCATCAGGGTTTCCGAAATCATGGCTGCGGAGGTCGTTATGGAAGAGGTGGCCGTCGAAACGGCAATGGCAGAGGTGGTGGTCGACACCACATTCAGCAAGGCCAGCAGAACAATCAGCATGGCCAACAGAACCATCCGCAGTATCATCCAACATGTTTCAACTGCGGCCAGAAAGGCCATGTAAAACATCTTTGTCCGCACCTTCAGCAACCTATTCCGGCTATTCCAGTCCAACAAGCACCACCTGCTGCTAATGCCCAACCCAGGCAGAACCAGGAGAACCAGGGTCAACGGAATCAGGGCCGAGCATTCGCCATCGCTCAACATCCCGTACCAGACAACAATGTTGTAGAAGGTACCTTTCCTTTGTTCAATACAATGGTGCATGTTTTATTTGATTCAGGTGCTACGCATTCTTTTATATCATCAGCATTGGTAAGACATTTAGGCCTGTATCCTGAACCCACAAACATCACACTCCATGTCACATCACCGTTCGGATCTGGTGCTGACGTCAACTTGCAGTGTTCTCGATGTGAGCTTCGAATGTCAGAACATATAATATATGCCGATCTGTTTGTGATGGATTTTGAAGACTTCGACATCATCCTTGGCATGGACTGGTTAACACCACTGAATGAAAATATCGAATGTATGAAGAAGCAAGTTCAGTTAACCTTGCCTACAGGAGAGTTGGTCAAGCTTCAGGGAACGAGGCAATGGATACACAAATCAACAGTTGCCCTTCTCAAAGCACAACTTCGAGCTCTATCCCTTGGCAATGAAACCAACTCACCAGCACTATACCCTCTCGAAGTACATGATGTTCCAGTCATATCTGAATTCCCACCAGTTTTTCTTAATGACCTTCCTGGTCTACCTCTAGTTAGGGAATTCAATTTTGAGATCAACCTCATACCTGGGACAGGGCCTATCTCAATTCCACCATACAGAATGTCAAATGTCGAACTGGTCGAATTAGACAAACAACTTAAGGAATTAGAGAGTAATGGCTTCATCCGAAAGAGTTCATCACCCTGGGGCGCTCCAGTTCTGTTTGTTCGCAAAAAGATGGTTCGTTACGACTTTGCATCGATTATCGCATGTTGAATAACGTCACCATCAAGAACAAATATCCGTTGCCCAGGATCGATGACTTGTTCGACCAACTTAGAGATGCCAAATACTTCTCTAAGATTGATTTACGGTCCGGTTATCACCAACTCTGGATTCGAGAGTCGGACATCACCAAGACGACGTTCAGAACTCGGTACGGTCATTACGAGTTCTTAGTTATGCCATTCGGTCTAACAAATGCACCTGCAGCATTCATGGATTTGATGAATCGCATATTCAGGTTATACTTAGACCGATTTGTGGTGGTTTTTGTGGACGACATCTTGATATATTCCTCAACCGAGGAAGACCATAAAATACATTTGAAGATAGTCCTCCAGACCTTGAGCAGCCACCAACTGTATGCAAAGTTGAGTAAGTGCGAATTTTGGGCAAAGAAAGTTCAATTCCTCGGCCAAGTGGTTTCAGGCAATGGCATTGAGGTAGATCCTTCTAAGGTTGAAGCAGTTTTAAACTGGAAGCAGCCTACCACTGTTACTCAGATTAGGAGTTTTCTTGGTTTGGCTGGCTATTACCGACGCTTTATCAAGGACTTCTCAAAGATTGCTGAACCTATGACCAAGCTCACTCGAAAAGACGTGCGATTTATCTGGAATCCCGCTTGTGAAGCATCATTTCAGGAATTGAAGAAACGCCTCACGACAACACCTGTACTTTTCACTCCAAGAAATGAAATTGGATTTTTATTATACACCGACGCCTCTCTCCAAGGCTTAGGTGCCGTGCTAATGCAAGAAGGCCAAGTGGTTGCATATGCATCCAGACAACTGAAGATTCATGAGGGTAATTACCCAACGCATGACTTGGAACTTGCAGCTGTCGTATTTGCACTGAAGTTATGGCGTCATTACCTATACGGTGAACGGTTTGAGGTCTTCTCGGATCACAAGAGTCTTAAGTACATATACACTCAGAGAGACCTAAACCTCCGCCAAAGACGATGGTTGGAATTCTTGAAAGATTATGACTTTCAACTCCAGTACCATCCCAGAAAGGCTAATGTTGTGGCCGATGCCCTGAGTAGAAAATCTTATGTTGCTTGCACTCTTAACTACGAAATGGGAAAGTTGGCTACAGAGTTGGAGAACTTTAACCTACAACTGAACATAGAGGGACCAAGACCACAACTCTCTCAATTATCAGTCAACTCTGAGCTCGTTCGAAAGATTTAAGCCGCTCAAGCCAATGACCCTATGTTAATGGCGAAACGAGACCTTCTACTCAACGGCCAGGACTTTCCTCATTGGTCGGTCTCTAGAGACGGCATTGTTTTCTTTAACAAACTTCTCTGCCTACCGAACGATCCTGAGGTTCGTAAAGAAGTGCTTACTGAGATGCACTGTTCGAGGTACGCTAGGCATCCTGGGGGTGACAAGATGCACAAGGATGTCAAGCGACAATTCTGGTTTTCTGGAATGAAGAAGGAAATTGCAGACTTTGTTGCTCCATGTCTCGTTTGCCAGAAAGTCAAGGCAGAATGAAGACTCCCTTTTGGACTTCTCCAGCCGTTACCAATTGGAGAATGGAAATTGGAGAACATTGCAATGGATTTTGTCACGTCCTTACCTCGCAACAATAAAGGGCAAGATGCTATATGGGTTATCATTGACAGACTTACAAAGTCTGCCCACTTCTTGCCAATAAAGTTCACGGATAATCCCGCCAAAATTGCAGAACTATATGAAAGAGAGATCGTACGCCTTCATGGCATACCACTCACGATCGTCTCTGATCGAGACCCTCGATTAACATCAAACTTTTAGAAAAGCTTCCAGAGTAGAATGGGTTCTAAGAGCACTATGAGCACAACCTTCCACCCTCAGACTGATGGGCAGTCAGAACGGCTTATCCAAATCTTAGAAGACATGTTACGATGCTGCATTTTGGACTTTAATGATGGATGGGCAAAGTATTTGCATCTAGCTGAGTTTGCATACAACAACAGCTACCAAACTAGTATCGGCATGGCACCATACGAGGCTCTCTATGGTCGGCCTTGCAGATCTCCGGTATGCTGGTTAGATATAGCAGATCGCCCGCAGTTAGGCCCTGAACTAGTTCAAGAGACTTCTGAGAAGATCACACTAGTAAAGGAACGACTTCGCGTTGCACAAAGTCGACAGAAGAGCTATGCTGACAAGCGGAGACAACCTCTAGAATTTGATAAGGGGGACTTTGTTTTTTTGAAAGTCTAGCCCACAAGAGGTGTCAAACGCTTTGGCATCAAAGGCAAGCTCTCCCCGCGATATATCGGTCCATTTCAGATCATTGAACGTATTGGCAAACTTGCTTATCGTCTGTCCCTTCCATCCTCCATGCCTAAGGTTCATGACGTTTTTCACGTATCTATGCTTCGCAAGTATCGTCCTGATCCTTCGCATATCATCCCTTTAGTCGAGGTTCGGGTTGAGGAAGGAAATACGTATCAGGAGAAAGCAATCCAGATTTTAGATCGAAAAAACTCAAGAACTACGGTGACGTAGCATACCACTTGTGAAAGTGCTCTGGGATCACCACTGCGTAGAGGAAGCAACATGGGAACTAGAAGCAACAATTAAACAGAAATACCCTGAATTGTTTTCTAGTACCAACTGATGATGTGATACATTGTATTATTTTCACTTATCAATCACAAGATGAAACATTGTTTACACCTATCTTGATCCATTGTTTCACTTCAATAAGTACGCAGAT
Source organism: Paratinospora sagittata (assembly GCA_035771175.1). Classification (NCBI taxonomy): domain Eukaryota; kingdom Viridiplantae; phylum Streptophyta; class Magnoliopsida; order Ranunculales; family Menispermaceae; genus Paratinospora; species Paratinospora sagittata. The sequence goes on from CM069607.1 coordinate 22,257,575, forward strand.
GTCTGAAAATAATATCAATGGATATAGTGATGCACACATGCAGTGGCCTCCTTATCAACCTGTGGCGACTTCTCAAGCCGATAACCCTCATCACTACTTGACTTGATTTCGAGGGCGAAATTCCTTTAAGGGGGGTAGAGTGTAATACCCTGTATTTCACAAAAAAAAAAAAAAAAATTACTATTTGGGCAACGCCCGAATGTTCAGGCGCATGCCAGAACGTTCAGGCGCATGACAGAACGTTCAGGCGCATGACAGAACGTTCAGGCGCATGCCAGAACGTTCAGGCGCATGACAGAACGTTCAGGCGCATGCCAGAACGTTCAGGCGCATGACAGAACCTGTTCAGGCGCATGACAGAACGTTCAGGCGCATGCCAGAACGTTCAGGCGCAAGGCATGCCAGAACGTTCAGGCGCAAGGCATGCCAGAACGTTCAGGCGCAAGGCATGCCAGAACGTTCAGGCGCATGCCAGAACGTTCAGGCGCATGCCAGAACGTACAAGCGCATGCCAGAACGTACAGGCGCATGCCAGAACGTTCAGGCGCACGCCCGAACGTTCAGGGGCAAAAATCTCTATATAAGAAACCTCCTCATTTCTCATTCCTCACACCAAATCACCTTCTCTTGTGAATTTCTTCTCCTTTCCACGCATTCTAAGTTTTTGAGACTCTCTGTCCGAGACTCTCGGTGCGGTGCAACAAAGTTCTGTCCGGAGAAAAGCGCCAGATCTGAAAGCGGTGCAACGAAGTTCTGTCCGGAGGAAAGCATCAGATCTGATAGAAGAAGTTTTATCAGAAGGTGGGGAACGAAACATAGGTTTGCGTGTTTCATAACTTTTATTAAAGTTTACGTTCAATTATTATTATGTCTACTATTTATTTACACTGTATTATGTCATATACTGTTTATACTGCCACACTTATGCCTGTATATTTGGAATTCATGTATTGCACTGTTATAATGCCAGATTTGTAGTCAATCTGACTCAACTAGACTCGGTCTTGTCCTCAGTAACTTTAAATAGTGAACGGGAGGCAGCGGGCTGCTCTAGGCGTTGGTATTTAAGCAGACCTTGTGTCTCACTTCTCAACTGGGGAATGATCTAGTTGGTCTTATTGAAAGCTATCAGCTTATACAGTAATATTGAATGTCCTATTCTTGCACGTCGTGATACCGACCTTGATAAGGATCACCAGACGTTGCCAACGTCAGTCTAAATGTCAAAGAAATGACATGACCAAAAGACTAGACCAGTTCATGCATTGGCATCATACATACCACCACCTAGGGACGTATATGGTTTATGACTCATAGAATAGTTAGGAGCATTGCTCGCTATTCATTATATTTCTCTATAGAGGGACGTACATGAGAACTCGGCTACACCCGGGAAGGTACATCAGTACGTGAATTCAGAGCATCGTTCCTGTACGTGAATTCAGGCGATGTACGTTCATCAAACCATTACGAGACGGTGTCATGCATACATACATATTGATTGATTATGATGCTCACATGTGTATTTAAGATATTTGATATTGAAGTATGCTTTATTAATTGTTATACTCATGCACTATTTACCCACTGAGCACGTTAAGCTCACTCCATTATTATCCAATCTTTCACAGGAAATTAGGGTGGACTAGGTGCAGGTGATGGGGCCCACATTTTGTACCCTTTGTATGATTCATTGGGGATTTTGGGAGTATGTTCCCTTGACCGTTTCATGTACAAAAGTATTCTGAATTAAATGAAATCAGATTTGTACTGTGTGTATACTGTATTTCCACTGCGCACTCTGTTGTTACCATTATAATTGTTCCAAATGCGCTCCCCGTCCGTGAGTGTACCGCCGGTTTAGGCGTGTCCGGGCGGGGTGTGACACTTTCCCTTCAATTTGGTGTAACATGGATGAGAAATTAGTGTTGGTTGCTTAAATACACGTGCCTGGGCCCACACATAAAAACACACTTAAATAAAAAAATAGTTTCCTTACTGCAGTTACTTGCACTCAGATAAACAATTTCTTGCAAACAACTCACCAATTTAACATCTTAACCAATAAAAAATTTTAAGGGTTAGTTATCAACCTTCTGGTAAAATCGAAGCTCAATCAATGGTGGGAATGCAAGATCCAACCGTTTGATCAAAACTGCGCAAGAAAATCCATAAATTTGAGAAGCAATGTTTGGAATCTTATACCTCATAGTAGACAACTCCGATCAATATCTTCACCGCCACAATGAAGATCTATTAGAAAAGAATAATCTATCAAAATTTAAACTCCATCGAACCACAGATCTATGAGATCAAGCTATTGATGTAATCGGTGACAGAAATTTCTTTCTCCATGGAGCGAGCTCCACTGGTCCAAAACACCGTTTTTGACATCGAACGGGTCTTCGATTATTTTGAAACTTTATGCACACATTAGAAAACTTAAAAATATGCAAAGGCGCTTGAACTAACACACATCAAGCGTCAAATATGCATACGTACACGTATACGAGTACTCTATAGGTCATGATGATATCATCCTAAGGAACAGACGTTACACAAAGTCTTGTGACTAACTAAATCTATCTTTTTCCAATTCCTTAGCTGAAAAACACAGTATGGAAAAGAAAAAAGAAAAAAAAGTTGTGTCGATGGATTCTTTTTCCTTAGTTTGTTGACCTTCCACTTTGATCTTTAGGTCATGCAATAGTAACCCAATTTGATTCCTCTTACTGAAGGTTCACGTTCCCTATTAGAAGGAAATTTTGTGTTGTTCACAAAAATTTCCATGGACTTGATGATGAGTTTCAAGGATGAGCATGGAAAATGAAAAAGAGAAGGAGGAAGAACGTGCTGGAGACGAGGATGCTGGTGATGAGAAAGCGTCGGATGAGGCAGAAATGAAGAAAAAGGCGTTGAAGAGAAGAAAAAAAAAACAAACAAACAAACCAGCCACGGGTGGGGTAAAACCCAGCACGTGGCTGGAATTAACACCCGGTCACGACTGGGTGATAGCCCAACCCCACGTGGTGCGCTATACATATAAAAAAATATGAAATAAAGAGAATATATACACATATATGAACAATAATAATATTAATAATACAAAAATATAAAGCAAGAATTCACCCTAAATAATAACAATTGTAGAAATAAATTCTCCATCCAAAGTGCAGTAAATTTCTTTAGAAATAATAATAATAGTGGGTAGAAAATCTTATTCCACTATTTCCATGTCTAAAAATGTTTATTTTAAAAATGCCAAGACACAAAAACTTTGACAAAAATATGAAAAAAAAAATGATGAAACTTGAAAAAAAAAATGACAAAGTACATTTCTGAAGTCTCTTTACAAGATTAGTCTGGGCAATATAAGAAACTTAAAGGGGTTGACCCAATTACATCCATGACAAATACTTGGAACTTAATAGGATAACGAAAGAATACCGTTGGAGTTGCGAAAATGTAATATGGAGTCAAGGTGCTCCCGTATCTATATTTTGAAGGTAAATACATCACACTAACTAGAGCTTTGAATTGATGGGCAATTTCACCCGACATATGATTTTTGTTGAATAGTGACAGATGCTAATATATGGGAGAAAGTGGACATGGAAAACGGAAACGAAGTGATTTCAGTGGTTTTAGATATAATGATAAATGGTTCAATCATTTGACTAAGTTTAAACTCATTTCAAATTCTTGCCACGCAGCAAAGTATTTGTTAATTGGAGGACTTAGATAAATGGATCAATCATTTGACTAAGTTCAAATTCATTTCAAATTCTCGCCACGCAGTGAAGACTTGAGAAAAAAATAATATTATTGGGTATATTGAGAACGTCATATGTAACCAATGTTTGACGACGTTTTATGACCTTGATTGACATGTTACCGTTGTACTCGGGGTGGTATGGGACACAACAGATTCAGAGGATAACTGGACAATCTTGGAAGTGAAAAACTGTGGCCTTTGTGTGGTGAATCTTTAGAAACCAGGCTATAGCTGGTATCGCTAAGTTTGACCGGTATGGGACGGACAAACTTGGAGTATACCTGGTATAGGTTGGGTATCTAGATATTCACATAAAACTTGTTTGGGCAGATTGGAAGACCTTGGTTGTATCTCTTATCCCTGACCTCACACGGCATGGGACGTGCGAGTTCAGAGGATAATTGTGAGGCCTTGGAAAACCCAATATGCCATCACATTTGTTTGTTGTGTGATGCATTTGTGTAGGATAGTTCATTAGGATAATTTAAAGTGGAACAAAGGTATGTTGGGTTTAAGATTTGAGACTGGAACTGATCCAAAATTGGAAGATTTTCAACTAATTTTAAACAAAACCCCCCTTTTTTTTAGTCCAGTTGCCTAAATGTTTGCGAAATTGACCGACCTAAGGTGTCTTGTCTTGCATTTCAGGATCAAAGTATCGAGATTGAATAAAAAATTGAACATACCTAATTAAAAGTCACAACTCCAACTTCTAAACCTAGAAAAGTTAGGAACAGTGACCTATGAGAACCATATCCTAAGAACATGAATTAGATATTGAAAGTTAGGATTTGAGGATAAATAAAACATAGATGCATGTAGAAGGATAGGTTGTGAATAAATCATGACCTCGTCCAATTGTAGATAAATAAGGAAAAAGAGAATTATTAACACAAGATGTAAATATTGGTGCTAGTAAATGAGAACCATTATATTTACAACTATAATCAATGTGAAGGCCTTATAGTTTTACATAACTGTACCAATGCCTAATTGGCTTCATTTAACAAATTAAGATAAGATTGAGGTTTTAAATTACCCCACGACATGGCCTTAGAAATTACTGCTAGACCTTTTGGAAACTCATGAGGTCAAGGAAAGAAAAGAAGAAAAAGATTCAAGTAAATCACTACATCCTTCTGTTCATGATGTACCAACTTGAATTTTGAGGACAAAATTCCTTGAAGGGGGGTTGATTGTAATACCCCAAGTTTGGTTAGAGATTAACCCTAGTTAATGTGTCACGACGCCCCTGACGTAGGCTGACGTAATGACTGGCATAATGTATTATACACTGTACATACCCATATACAATATACAATACACTGTCAGCCTCAACAAACATTCACAATACTTCCCAAAATTTATAGAAATTTTGACAGCATCTCCCCATAAAATGGACATTTCACATTTTTTCCTGATATACCACAAATCAAATCCTACATATATATATATAATCATTCCATTCATTCCACAAATATAGATACTTACGATCATCCCATTTCATCATCACAAGCATTGTATAATCCAAAATATTAAATCAAAATCTAAGTTTTCTTACAACCCATCTATGTGATAATATAGATATAGTATGTGATAATTATACTTATCAAAATAAAGAAAAATAACCCATATCCTCAAATGCATACATACACATACCAGACAAAGGCTCACGTGATTATCACTCACAGATTTTTCCTTTTTCCTTCGACTCAATACCTGAAATATTGGAGGAAATGGAGTGAGCAATCAACAGCTCTGTCACACCCCAGTACACAGCACACCGCAGTGTCTAGTACCCCCGGGATGTGATGGGTACCTCATACCGAGCGTACCCCATGGCTACTCAGATTGCGAAATCAAACCTTAAGAGGTTTCGAGTTCGAATCTGAGGGAGACCCTGCTCTATTCATGAATGAATAATATGGACAAATGATCTCGGGGGTACTAGACACTGCGGTGGGCTGTGTACTGGGATGTGGCAATATTATGTGGTATATAACGGCTGGGGTACGCTCGGTATGAGGTATCCATCACATCCTGGGGGTACTAGACACTGCGGTGTGTTGTGTACTGGGGTGTGACACAAACAACCTGAAAAACTCTAAGACCATGAACAAGGTATAGGTCCATTTATAAAGAGTTCCACCAAATCCAAAAGAGAAAATGGGGAAAATGGCACCAATGGGCCTCCAATCAACACTAGGGTTCATAAAAACATGCATGCAATGGAACCCTAGGTTTGGAACAATCCTCAACTGAGAATCCATGGCATATCTTAGGTCAAAATACAGCTTGGAAGCTTAAACTAGAGATATCAAAGGAAGAAAAGAGGGAAAACATGCAAACCTCATGGAGTTTTTGTGCAAGAACCTCCAAACCCTAATTTTTCTCTCCTTTTATCTTCTCCAACTCTTCTCCCTCTTTCTCAAGTGCAAAATGTGCAAATGATTTGAAAATACCGAGTCAATAGCTTATATAGAAGTGTTTGGGCCCACTACTAAAAGTTGCCAAAAACTGTCAAAAATTAGTTTTTCTGTTGCAATACTTGTACTTAGATAGTCAATTTCATGCTAACTACCTACCAATTTAACATCTTAACCGTTCAAAAGTTGAATGAGTTAGTTACCAACATTCTGGTAAACTTTCAACTCAATCCATCGGCGGAATTGCGAAATTCAAACATTTTATCAAACCTGCGTAAGAAAATCTGCAAATCCGTGAAATAGTGTTTGGAGTCTTATAACTCATAGCAGATAACTCCGATCAAGATCTCACCGTTCATAATGAAGATCTATCAGAGAAGAATGAGCTGAAAACATTTCAGCTCAATCGGACTACGGATCAAGGAGATCAAATCATTGATGTAATTTGTGACAAAAATTTCTTCCTCCCTGGAGCGAGCTCCATTGGATCCAAAACACCGTTTTTGACATGTTTCGACGTCGAACGGGTCTACGATGGTTCTGAGACTTGATGCGCACTCTCTATGACCTAAAATCATGCAAAGACACTCGAACCTACATGCGTCGAGAATCAAAATACATACGTATACAAATACGTATACGGGTACACTATGGGTCAAAATGACGTCACCTAAAGGCACGGGTGCTACAATTACTACTCCAGATTAGTGGTCAATTTGACTCAACCAGACTTAGTCTTGTCCTCAGTAACTTTGAATAATTAACGGGAGGCAGCTTGCTGCTCTAAAAGACTTGGTATTTAAGCGGGAGCTTGTGTTCCCACCTTTTGACCTGGAGACTGGTTTGATTGGTCCTATTTGAAAGCTATATGCTTGTATAAGTGATACCTGACATCCTAACAACGCGCGAGGTGATGCCAATCCTGATAAGTATCACCAGACGTTGCCAAATCCTGTCTAATATTAGTAAAGACCCGACCTGCACATGCATGGTCATTATACATGAAATAAGAACCACCTAAGTACGTAAGTGGTTTGTGATCTATGAAATAGTTATTAGAGCAATTGTGCTCACTATTATCGATGTTTTCCCTTAGGAGGGATGTATAATGTGAACCCAGGATTACGTGAGGATGGACATCTGTACATGAACCCAGGGTAATGAACGATCATAGAACCATTACGAGACGGTGTTATGCATACATTCTTGTTAAGCCACGTTGTATTGTTTATGATGCTTTGTTGTGTATATGTGATATTTGATTATGAAGTCTTCTTTATTAATTGTCATATTCATGAATTATTTTACCCACTGTACAATAGCTTACTCCGTTGTTAACCATTTTTATAGGAGTCTAGGGTGGATTGGGTGGAGATGTTTGGGCCCTCATTTTGTACCCCTTGCTTATTTATTAAGGAGATTTTGGGAGGATGTTCTCTCAATTACATTTTGTACATAAATACATTATGAAATTAATGAAATCATATTTGTACTCCAATTGTGTACTTGTGCACTCGGTAACTGTTATAATGCATTCGCGCCCTGCCTGTGAGTGTTCCGCCGGTTTAAGCGCGTCCGGGCGGAGTGTGACAATAATTGGGTTATAGTAAGATTATATTAGATTAGTAATATTAATCATAGAGTGCACTAATATGAGAACATTGAACTATATAGATAGAATTAGTAATTATTATTGGATTATGATTAAATAATGTGGAACATGTTTATTAATTGGTACACACTATATTTTCGTAATTAGGCATGTGGATGTGCCATAATTGCAAATATTAAATATACACGTGGGTACACATTGATTAATATATGGGCACGTATATATATATATATATATATATATATATATATATATATGTGTGATATATTATATATAATATAATATATAATAGTTTTGTCTTGCTTGGGAAGCAAGAAACGTGCTTACGCCAAAGGTTCCTTGCTTCCCAAGCAATTAGAAACCTCTATATAAATGAGCTCTTGTTCATTTTGAGAAGCTACAGTGGTGAGAGGAAAAGAAAAATAGAGAAAACGAAACAAAGAGAAGGGAAAGAGAGGAAAAAGAAATGAGAAAGAGGAGAAAGAAGTTCGTTGTGTTTGAGAGTTTGATCTTGGCGTTGAAGCATCACGATCCTTGTATACGAAAGGAGAAAATAAATGTAAAAGGTGGGATGATTCCTGAGATTTGCTCGTATTACTCCTTTCTATATTATTGCATTCATTCTACATCATGTGCTCTTCTTTGTATATGAATTTGGGTGTGATTGGCCCATGTTGTGTGCTAAATACAATCTTTGGGTGCAATTGGCCCATGCTACGTGCTAAATGTAATCATTGAGTTTTGATTTATCCTGTTTAGTGCAAAAGAAATCATTCATGCACATGCGTTATATACATATTCTCGTGCACGTGTTTTTCATATATGTGAATTTTGATGTTATGATTGTTGTATTTGTGATGCGTGTTTGTTAGGGTTGAATTATATACTATCGATAGGTTTAATGCGTGAGAACTATTGGGTATGACCATTGGGCTTTTAGCTCACCTCTTTATATTTTTCAGGACATGAAAATGCTATGTGGATCTCGTGCACGTGAAGCACATGGAGCATACAGATTTAGGAGATTGTGTATATAAGTTCTGTTGTGTAAAAATGTGTAAACTATACCATATATATTTTTATAATTACTCTAATAAATTTTAAATATTGTTTAAAGATCGGAGTTGATGTACAAATAATGTAACACTTCAGTTATCTAATTTGGTGAAAATTGGGGTGTTACAAGCGCCCTCGTGCGTTTAAGTGTTTTTAAAAAATAAAGCAGGACGCTAACTGTTGAGTAGTGTCCTCATGAGTTAAGTTGGGTAATTGTCATAATAAGTCAGGACACTTACGATTTAGTAGCGCTCTCACTTCACTGTTCAGTAGAACGCTTATGCTCCATGAGCGCCCTCAAGGAACAAAACGACAAAAGTTGATATTATGCGCCGGGACACTAATTCAACAATGTTACTGTTCTGACACTGATATTATTTCTGTTAAAATTTTTCAGAATCGTACGAGAACTTTTTAGAACTTTTTCTGAACCGTACAAAAAAACTTTTCAGAACTTTTTGAACGTTCTAGTTCTTTGTCAGAACATTCATTTTTCATGAAAAATCAGAAGATTCAGGTGTTATCGTCGTAATATGCACAGAGCTAAATCAATCTGTTTCGGAAAGAATGTAGTCGTTGTAGTTGAAATGACCTAGAGCGCCAAAATTCAAAAAGTTCATTGCGGCACTGTTGTTGCCTTAGTGTAGATTACAAGAACTAGTGTAGATTACAAGAACGAATTATATACGAAAACTGATATTCATTCAAAAACGTATTAACAATTTTCACTTGTGCGAAAAACTTTTGAAAGTTGGTCTTCTACTCTTGTGTTTGAACATACGATCTTCTGAAATTCGTTAAGTCTTATGGATTGATTGATCTTCATCTTCATCATTTTCAAAAATCCATTGGAGAAGACAAAGGCTCTTTGAACCTATTTTTTAGCTGAACTTCATCATACATATTTTGCTAAATCTGTGGTAACAGAAGGTTCAATCCAAAACTTTGTAAGTATCACTTTGATTCTGAGTAAAAGGAATCATATCTCATCTTATATCCAAATTTTAGTGACTGGTTAGTTATTAGGATAGAACAAGTGTTGCTCAAAGTTGTAACGATCTTCTCACACCCGTAAGTTGAGAAAGTAAAACGGTTTGATCTTCACCCGTAAGAAGATCCTTAGTGGAGTTTGAACAAATCCTAACTGAGGAGGTTAGGTAGTGGATGTAGGCGAGGCCGAACCACTATAAACCCTGATTGCATTGTCCCTTTTTCATTATTGTTCTTATTTGTTATACTTTGTTTAATCTGCTTTCAATATTCCGCATATTATAAAGAAAGGTTAAAATCTGCTAAGTGTCTAATTCACTCCCCTCTTGGATATATCTAGGCCAACAATAGCGTCATCGAGCTTCAAAACCCAATCCTTTCTCTTAGTGTTGACAGTCTTCTATAAGATTTGCTTCACCTCCCGGTTACTAATCTCAGCTTGTCCATTTCTTTGAGGATGGTAGGCCATGGAAACCTTGCGTTTCACCCCATACTTGGCAAGTAATGTATTAAAGAGCTTGTTACAAAAGTGGGATCCTTCATCACTAATGATCGTCCGAGGAGTGCCAAAGTGTGTGAAGATGTTCTACTGAAGGAACTTCAACAGTACCCTTGCATCATTTGTAGCCATACCAATTGCTTCCACCCACTTTGAAACGTAGTCAACCGCCAAGATAATGTATGTCTTCCCACATGAAGAGGGAAACAGTCCCATGAAGTCTTTGCCCCAAACATCAAATAGTTTCACCTCCAAGATATTAGTCAATGGTTGCTCATGTCTACGTGAAATAGTACCAAGACGTTGGCATCGGTCACATGTCTTCACATAAACAGAACTATCCCGAAACAATGTGGGCCAATAGAACCCACTTTAAAGAACCTTAGCCGTTGTCCTTGTAGACCCAAAGTGACCACCATATGGAGACTGTGGCGACCCCGCACCCCGGAGGTGGTTGAGACCCTACGAGCCTTATCTCAAACAATGACATAATATAAACAGGTACTAACAAACTACCAACCATATTAATCATCCAAGACAAGAGATACTCCATAAAAATAAACCATAAATAAAATCGTCATAATCCCTACAGTCCATCAAGATTGACATACACATAAAGTCCAAAACTAAGGGTACAAAAAAACCGTCATATGTCCACATGGTCTATCTAACAAGTTCCAACTCACCCATACTATAATGTGGTAAGTGTTATAATTACATAGTCCAAAATATAATACATTATAATTTAAAACACAATTTAACAAAAATGCCTCTCAACTCACATCGAGGCCTTTGATTTTCTCGCCGGCAAGGCCCTCAAGATATGACTACTCCTTTGCTCTTATTCAGGACAGAAGGACCTGAAAGAGGAAAATGAGGGTGAGCCAACGGTGTCCAGTGAATAGAATTCAAATATGCTATCAATACTCATCAATAAATATCATGTATGCATGTCAATGTGTAGCATTATTAAAAGCTCATAACATATAGATATCAAGCATTTATAATAAGTTCGATGCAAGTAAAAGCTTATCAATTTGGATCCATATTCCACATGCATTGGGGTTACTAGTGCACGTCTATTTCACCGTACCATTCTCATCCCCAAATATTTTCTTTTTAAAACCCTCCTATGACAAGGTTAAGTCTCCCTATTAGCCAGATAGATGGGCCCAACCAAAATCATAAGGTTTTCTCAAATCAATGCATCATTCAAAACATTATGACACATTCATGCTTTCAACATACAATATATATAAGTGATATGATGACATAAAAGATATAATAATAAATGAAGTCTACTCACAACCAAACCTCGCGAGAGTATCTAACTACACACGGACACCAAACCGAATCAACCCAATCAAGGTCCTGAAACATTCATCAATATCCAACCATACATCAATTTCTATGCTCAATCACATAGACATTACACATCAACCCTAAATCAGCCCACATATAGACAATAGGCCTAAATCCCATCTAATCCCATCATTCAACTCAAATCACATGACTTAGGCCTCTAATGCATAGTTCTCATTCATAAACCATTCAATTAATCAAAAATACTGATTTTCAATTCCTTAGGTATAAACATGCCCAAATTGGGTCACTTGATCACAAGTAGGCCTAACCCATGATATGGTTACAACCACCAAATCAGTAGCGTAATCAACCCTAATCATGCTTAATTAGACATAAATTGCATCAATTCAATGATTCTAGGCCAAAAGCATCAAAAGCATCAAAAGCCCTAAAATATGAAATTTTCCATACTTGGGCCATATTGCCGATTTACACTAGGTCACCATGTTCAACCATGTATATCACTGATTTTGCATCATGGGTTCATCAACAATGGTAACTAGGTCAACATAGTTGACATGCAAGCTATTTGGAAAGGTCTAAGTTCATATTCTAAATTTAGGTCTAATACAAGCAACCCTACCAATTCTTCATTTAATATTCTGTTCAGATGTATCAATCTACCAACAGAAATATTTAATCACAAAATTAACTTTACAAATTGAAGTGTGTTAAGAAAAAGACCTTCTGTCCACAAATCAGCTCAATCCAATGGTGGACCAAAAAGATAAGCCACTTTGATGAACTAGTCTCTAATAAGACAATTTCTCCTTTCCTGCTGCAAATACTTGACCTCAGATGACTATATCACACAACATACTTAACCCATAAACATCTCCACCGTTCATAATGCAGAAAGATCCGTTGTAAATCGCATTCCCAAATATCATATCCATCCAACGGTAGATTTAGGAGATCTACTCGTTTGATCTAAACTGCGCGAGAAATCTAGACTTTCTGACCAGCTTTGTTTGAGAGGTTATATCTCTTAGACGAAAACTCCAATCAAGATTTACACCGACCAGAATGAAGACCCACAAGGTAAGAACTTGCTGACAAAGTTTGAGCTCAATCGGACCATATAGGACCAAGATCCAGGTCTTTGATGAAAACGTTGCTGAGACTTTCCTCAAAGCAACTCCCTCTTTCTTTCTCTTCTTCTTTCCTTTCTCTTCTTTTTTCCTTTCTCTCCACTCATCTCACCCTCTAGGACTTCTTTGGGGAAGAGAAGTAGGGCATGGGACACTTGTCTGCTCTCATGCACCAACCTTGACATGTGCTGGAGAGGAGAAATGGGGCATGGGACACTTGTCCATTCTCATGCACCAACTTGACATGTGTTGGTCTCATGCACCAACTTGACATGTGTTGGTCTCATGCACCAACTTGACATGTGTTGGAGAAGAGAAATGGGGCATGGGACACTTGTCCATTTTCATGCACCAACTTGACATGTATTGGAGAAGAGAAATGGGACATGAGACACTTGTCCATTCTCATGCACCAACTTGACATGTGTTGGTCTCATGCACCAACTTGACATGTGTTGGAGAAAAGAAATGGGGCATGGGACACTTGTCCACTCTCATGCACCAACTTGACATGTGTTGGTCTCATACCCATACCAACCACATGTACTTTAACCAATCTCATGCTTCCATGTATTTTAAATGTCCAATCCATTTAATACACCAAATTTTCATTCTCATTTATCCTTTTATTCAATCAATCCTAACCCATATCAATTCATGGTTTAATGGGCCCATGCATAAATAATAAAACATGCATTATACTTTAATTTAACATGACTCATATACAATTTATAATGCACATATTTATATACATTATCAAGCATCAAATATACAACATTAAACAAACACATAGAGTTTGGGCAAAATGCAATTGGGTTATGGGCTAGATGAAATAATTTTCGGGGAGTCACAGAGACGAATGACAATCATGGAGAATGACTTGCACATCCTTTTCCGGTACACACCTTTTAATAATTTGATCGTTGCATCTCTTAAATAGCAAAGGCTCATCCCAAAGATAGAATCGCACATCATGTAGAAACTTCTTCTTCCTTGCATATGATAGATCCGGAGGTAATACACCACTAGCCAAGTAGTTCACATAATCGGCATACCATGAAAGTTTAGCAAAAAACCCAAATAATTGTTCATCCGGAAACGTTTCCACAATTGGCACACCATCTTCTTTCTCATCTAGTTGTAGCCGAGATAAGTGGTCTGCAACTACATTCTCACTCCCTTTCTTGTCTCTAATCTCCATATCAAATTCTTGAAGCAAGAGGACGCATCGAATCAACGGAGGCTTTGAATCCTTTTTCTCAAACAAGTAGCGGATGGTGGCATGGTCAGTGTAGACAATCACCTTAGACTCAATGATGTAGGATTTAAATTTATCATAAGCAAAAACCACCGCTAACAATTCATTCTCGGTTGTAGTGTAATTTTGTTGGGCCCTATCAAGTGTTCTGCTCGTATAGTAGATAACTTGGAACATCTTCTCTTTTCTTTGCCCAAGAACCGCTCCCAACTCATAATCACTCGCATCAAACATGATCTCGAACGGTTGACTCCAATCCGGTACCACCATGATAGGTGCTGAAATCAAGGCCTTCTTTATCAAACCAAAGCTTCCTCACAATGCTCATCAAACACAAAAGGAGTCTCTTTCTCAAGTAAGTTGCAAAAGGACTTCGTTATCTTGGAGAAATCTTTGATGAATCTTCTATAAAAGCCCACATGTCCCAAGAAACTTCTTATGTCCTTCACATTCTTTGGATGTGAAAGTTTTTCAAAAGTCACAATCTTGGCCTTGTCTACCTCAAGTCCTTGGACGAAATTTGGTGTCCAAGAACAATACCCTCATGCACCATGAAGTGACATTTTTCCCAATTAAGCACAAGGTTTGTTTCCTCACACCTCTTCAACACAAGGGAGAGGTAATGAAAGCAATGATCGAATGAAGAACCAAACACTAAAAAATTGTCCATGAAAACCTTCATGATGTCCTCTACCAAATCAAAAAAATATAGCCATCATACACCATTGAAAAGTCGTAGGTGCATTACACAATCCAAATGACATACGCTGAAATGCAAAAGTACCAAACGGGCATGTGAATGTAGTCTTTTCTTGATCTTCTGGGGCGATGGCTATTTGATTCTACCCCGAATACCCATATAAGAAGCAATAGTAGTGAAAGCCCGCCAACCGATCTAGCATTTGATCAATAAGAGGAAGGGAAAAGTGATCCTTCCTTATGGCCTTATTGAGCTTCCTATAGTCGATACAAACTCTCCAGCCCGTGACTGTTCTAGTAGAAATCAACTCATTCTTCTCATTCATCACCATAGTCATACCACCTTTCTTGGGCACCACTTGAACCGGACTCACCCATGAACTATCCGAAATGGCATGTATATGTTGAACATCATTTCTTCATCATTCATTCTCAAGGTAAGCTCACCACGTTGCACATCTATCAAAGCTCTACAGGTTGCTAAGAGTTGCCGCCCAAGTATAAGAGGAATATCGCCATCTTCCTCCTTGTTTGAAACTACAAAGTCCACTAGGAAGATGAACTTGTACACCTTCACACAAGCACGTCCTCAATGATACCCCAAGGGTATGTAATTGATCGATCTGCTATTTGTAAAGATATTGTAGTTGACTTTACCTCGCCAAGCCCCAATTTCTTGAAAATGGACAAAAGCATCAAGTTAATGCTTGCACCTAAATCACATAAAACTTTATTGAAATTTAAAGAACCAAGGTGCAAGGTATAGTGAAACTCTTTGAATCTTTCAGCTTTTGAGGAAGCTTTTGCTGTAAGATGGCATTACACTCTTCAGTAAGCTTCACCGTCTCAAATTCCATTAGCTTCCTCTTTTTTGTCATCACATCCTTCATGAACTTGGCGTAGTTTGGCATTTGCTCCAATGCATCTGCAAAAGGGATGTTTATGTGAATCTTTTTGAAAATTTTAAGAAACTTGGCAAATTGCTCGTCAAGCTTCTTTTTTTGAAATCTTTGAGGAAATAAAATAGGAGTTATGAGTTTAGGAGGGTTATCTGTGAAAGTAATAGAATCAGGTTGGTATGGCCTCTCTTGTGGCTTTTCTCCCTTTGATGACTCAACTTCATTTTCTTTACTCAGCTCGGTCTCTGTGCCCCGTTCGTCAAGTACATCACTAGGTGGTTGTGATGATGTACTTGGGCTGGAATCAACCCCCTTTACTTCATTTCCACTTCGCAAGGTAATGGCTTGGCATTGCTCTTTCGAGGTCACCTCAGTGTTGCTAGGTAGTGATCCCCGTTGTTGGGCATTGTTACGCGCAAACCCGCAAGTGTACGGTGTCAAGTTATAATATATCCTGATGGAAAATCGGGTATCGTCCTCAGGGATATTTGCTACACTAGCTATCACGTTTTAACCCTATTTTTATCTTGACAATCGAAATCGAGTGATTGAGTAGTTAAAACAACAATTAAACTAATTAACTATTAACTAACAACGCAATGTAAATCAGATAGGAAATCAATCGGAGAATATACTAGAGGTTCGATGTCACCTCACTCTCAACTATGTCTTTATATATATATATATATATATATATATATATATATATATATATTATTAAATTAGTTCCTTAGCTTATAAGTCGAAAATCTTAACATTTCTAATTCTCTCTTTCGAAGCAAAACTAGAGCATATTATTGTTGTCTTGGTTTAACTCTTTCGATGAAAACCAAAAACAACAATAACTCATTAAGATCTATGATTTCCACCTAACGACTTCAAAGGTTCTCGATCTCCTTGTGAGTCTCACGATAGCCTTAGTTATACTTTCCACATTCCAACCCAAGGTACCCTCTTTTGGAGCACCTACCTTAAGTCTATGATTAGTGTACTTGATGAAGTATATTTTGATGATCGCAAACATAGTATTTTTCGGTGCTAACAAACGTTTATCAAGAACTTATCTCTGCACCAAAGGAAAAGCAAAAAGCCAAGGAACGACTCGATCAAGGAACTCAAAGCTTACATCCAACGACCAAGCTCGTTTCAACTAACGGACTTCAACGATCATATCATAATTTCAAGATCACTTCTCTCGGATGTTTCGATCAAGTTTCAAGACTACATCTCTCGATCAATGTTCAAGTCATTCAACTCCGAATTGCTCTCATTGAAGATCTCATAATGAAGAGTTGGATCTAACGGTTATGGGAAATAAAAATACACAAAGTATCTAAGGTATATCTTTCTCTAATTGTTATTGCTCAAAATGTTTTTCAAAACCATGCATATATCATTTTCATATATTCTCTAAATCTGCATGTTTTGATTTCATGTTTTTAACTATATTTCAAGAAATTTAATATTATATATTTAATTTGAAATATACCGAGTTTTTATTCGCATTTATCAAATATTTTATCGCGAGTAAAAAACTATTTTCAAAGAATCTTTTAGGACGCTAATGAAAAAGCAGCGCTCTCCTGAACTTGTTAAGTCAAGTTGATAGGTCATTAGGACGCTTATAATGCTCAAGGTTGAAATGAACTGATTAATCATGATGCTTACTTGTATGGTAGCGGTCGTATATATTAGTCAACCTCTGAAGTTGTCAGGAAGCTGACTTAGCATCAGCTCACTGAAAGATCTTTTAAAAGTTCTTCAAAGAATGTTTCTTTGAGAACACAGATGGTTATAAGTTGATTAAACTATTAGGATGTTTACGGGATAGGAGCACCCTCACTTTTGGAAATCAACTTAATAACTTTTAGGACGCTGGACGCTGATTATCCTTCAATGTGTTTTTAAATGTCTTAACTTGCAGGACGCTTACATGGTAGTAGCGTCCTCATGTTTTGTTTTATGTTTTAAAGGCACGACGCTTACTCGGATAATAGCGCCCTCATGCACTTAATAGTTTTAAAACATAGCAGGACGCTAACTCTGCGTTAGCGCCCTCAAGGTTTAAGTCGTCTAAAGTCATAAGTAAGTCAGGACTTTTACGAGTTAGTAGCGCCCTCACTTAAGTGTTCAGCAAGACGCTTATACGTAGTAAGCACCCTCAAGGAACAAAACGATAAAGTTGATATTATGCGTTAGGACACTGATTACAAAATCAGGACGCTAAGTCAACTACCGCCTCTGTTCAAATGAGTACACTACGTCAGTTTACTTTTTCAGAACAGACATTTGCACATAGACCTTTTCAGACCTATTAAAGATCGTCTCTGATACATGAAATAAGTTTTTCTAAAACTTTCATCTTTCACGAAATTTGAAAAGAACCAGAATGTTAGTTAAAATCGCAGTTGCTATTTTCATATAACATTCTAGCCGTTGTGTGAAAACGTTCACATTATTTAAACTTCAAATGTCTAACGACTATGTCCCACTAAGTCTATAAGTACCAACACTTAGAACCAAACAACTTGCCAATCACTTTGTGTTGTGCCAATACTTTTTGAAAGTTAGTCTGTGTCGAAATGAATTTCATTTTCTAATATGTCAAAATATTTTCACTAATACCTATACAATTTTCAAATTGAGTTTCAAATATATTTCTATCTTTGAAAATCTGTTTTTATATTGGTATCAACTTAAATTCTCAGTACTGATTCACATTTGCTATCATTCTTGCTAATGATAGAATTTGAGAAATAGTTCAAGGTATACAGTTGTACTTGATTTCATATCTTAAGTACTGTATTGAACTATATCAGTAGATGCATTAAACTACTGATCGTTGAACTAGAAGTTTTCATACATATATTCTATATCTATTTTGAAAACTGTCCGTGTCTTTGATTTACACCAATCCTCTATTTTTAACGTCAATATTTGTTTGGTATATTTTATTTTTGATAAAACACTGATTTTCATATCATATTATTCATGCTTTTCGAAACTGCACTTGAGCAATACCAAACATTGAAAGGTAAAAGAGAGAAGGTGAATTTCAACTTAGCATTACCTATTTCACATTTCATATCTTTGTGATGCTATGTACTGTGCTTAATGTAAAGTGTTCTACTGCGTTAGAACCACCCAACATCTTAGTGTTGTAATGCTGGTGTGTTTCTGGATTGAAATAACCAGGACAAGTGAAAGTAGTTCACTTGATGATTTCAGGATTGAAATCATATAGGTTTTCTCTGAGCCTGTAAAAGAGAAAACGGTTCATCCTCATCCCGTAAAAGGATAGGCGTGTCCTTAACCTTAAAAATGATAGGTTATCTCTCAGCCTTAAAAGAGAAATTGGTTGTTCTTTATCTCGCAACAGGATCATGGTTCTTCCTTAGCCAATAAAAGAAACATGGGTTTCTCCTAATCGAGGAAAAAGGAAATTGTTTCTTCCTTAGCAATTAAAAGGAACATAGATTTTCCCTAATCCCAAAAAAAAGAAAAATGGGTCATTCTTAGCCCATGAAAGGATAGGTTTGCCTTTAACCTGTAAAAGGGCAGTTGTAAAGGTTTGGTTTTCACCCGTAAGAGAATCAGTTAGTGGATTGAGTAAATCCTAATCGGGATATTAGGTAGTGGACGTAGGCTTGGCCGAACCACTATAAAATTTGTGTGTCAAACTTTTGCAATTTAGTCTGTGTTCTAATTTGCATCATGTTCCAATACACTCATGTAAATCACTAAGTTATTGGAAGATAATTTTAAAATTGACCATCGCACCCAATTCACCCCCTCTTGGGTGGGACCAACAAGTGGTATCAAAGCGGGTTCTTTGAAATCATGGTCTAACAACTTCGAGTCTAGATCCTGTGGTCAATTTAGGGTTCGTTTTAGGGTTCTCGTTTCTCTCACATTAGAATTAGAAACCCTAGTTGTCACATCAGTGATCTGCATGTCACACCCAGCCCAGACGCGCCTAATCCGGCGGGACACTCACAGATGGGGCGCGAATGCATTATAGCAATAACCGAGTGCGCGGAAACAAGATTAAGTACTAGTCTGATTTCATTAATTTTAGAATATATTTTTACATGAAATAGTTAAGGGAACATCCTCCCAAAATCCCCAATGAATAATACAAATTGTACAAAAATGTGGGCCCAAAAACCTGCATCCAATCAACCCTAATCTCCTGTGAAAAATTGGATAGCAACGGGGTCAGGTACACGCTCAGTGGGTAAAATAATTCATGAATATAACAATTAATAAAACAAACTTCATAATCAAATATCATAAATACACATCAGAGCATCATAATCAATCCAACATGTATGTATGCATGACACTGTCTTGTATTGGTTTCATGATTGTACATCACCTGAGTTCACGTACAGATGTCCCTCCCCAGAAGTAGCCGGGTTCTCATTGTACGTCCCTCCTCAGGAACGACGCTCTGGATTCATGTACAGATGTCCCTCCCCAGGAGTAGCCACGTTCTCATTGTACGTCCATCTCCAGAGAAATATAATGAACAATGAGCATTGCTTCTAACTATTCTACGAATCATAAACCACATAGGTCCCTAGGTGGTGCTTATGTATGATGCCAATGCATGAACTGCACATTTCAAATTTCATATTCTCTGTGTAGTCATCTCGATGACGTCAGCTTGCCCCTACACGCCACTCAACATTTATTGGTAGACCGCCTTTGAGATGATTTTTAAGAATATATGCCTCATCTTCACTTGCACAGCTGCAGTAAGACGTCTCGTCATCTCAGTTGCTCAATCTCTCCAATGGCGTCTGGAAACCCTGCATCCCTAAAACATCCACGAGAAGAATCTTATTCTTCTAGTGGCGACCTCCAGGTTTTCCCAGGGCTGAATCGCAACCTCCCATAAAGCTAGAACAAGAGCCATCCCATGCCGACCATGGAGAATCTTCAATCAAAAATCTCTTAAGCCAATCCTCCGAGTCCAACTCTGCCAATTTTCAATTGGTTGTCGAGATGCTCTTTGAACAGGAGAAGAGATTAAAGGAGCTTGAGAAAGTAAACAGACTTCAAAAGGACATGCTGTTTATTCTTCTAAAAAAGGTGGATAAGTCTGAAGTTGTTCTTGAAGACGCAATCAATGGGAGTTTCACCTTTGCAATGAGCTAGGTTAGAAGGCTCTGTCCTGTTCTTGCATATATCGAACATATGACTGCAAGAATGGATGACCCGCCGCCTCATCTGCCGGGATCAACAACACCTCGATCTTGTGATGCTCAAGGCTCTCCTCAACAAGCTTGATTTCCACTGCTCCCTGCTCCTGTCTGTCTGTCGGTCTTTTTTGTCTGTTGTCTGGGTGTAATCTTTTTAATGGTCCGTTGGACCTTAAAAAACTAACTTCCAATGTTTTATGGCTGCTTTCCTTCTCAAATACAACGAGTAGTCTATTAAGCTATCTTTCTATCTCTCATTCATCTCTTAATGCTTTATTATATTTGAATGACTGATTTACTTGAATTTGTGTGAATGCTATATTTCATATTCATATGCTGCACACACTAATCACTGCTCACAATTTGCTTGATTTATGCTCTGATATGCCTGCTTCTATGTTTGCAAAATTATTTTCGAATATTTCTGTTGCATAAATATGTTGCTTGAACATGATTATATGTCATCATACTAGTGCTATCTTATTCATATTTCCTGATAAAATGCATCATGAAATCCTACTATGTCTAATGCAATTATCAGTTTAGTGATGACATCTTTCTTAACCAGTCACATCCATCTTGAGTATTTGATATGCTTATCCATGACTGTATGATAAATATCATGATATTACTTATCTTGCATCTTATATATTATCATATGATTATTTATGCTCATTTTGAACTAATTATATCTGATGATCAGGTAACACAATAGCTAGGCTGTGCTTTAATAGTTTATTTTTGCCTATGCTAGTTCATGTCATGATCATGCTTGCTCTGAACTTAAAATATCTTATCTATGCATGATTCATGTATTTGCAAGTATATATATAGGCCATGTACACAACTCTTTATCATACACTTATATCTTGAAAAGATTTTTGCCTTCACTCTCGATTACTATCTTTTGGCATTATCTTTTCTATGTTTACCTGACTTTGATGCATCTGCTTCATACCATAACAGTTAGCATCAAACTCATGGATATCTGATTTCTAATGAGTACATACCATTTCAGATGTTCTCTCATTAGAATCAGTGAATCAAACAATCTAGGCCATGCTTTAATTGAAATTACTTGCCTAATTTTTTGGTTCAGTGAATGTATGTTATTGCTCAAATGCCTTCTATGATACTTTGCATATATTCTTCATGTTTAGACTTTGATACTTGACATCAGTATGCTTATCATATATATCCTCACATGTCTAAACTATGGAAAGTTTATAATTTTCCGTTTCACATGCCATTGATGTTGCTCTTTAATGTTATATTTCGTATACATCAATTGACTGTGATTTTTGATATCTAATAGATGCAATGTACTTCAACTATATACTCTGTATCTTATTAGAATCATAATAGCTAGGCCCTGCTATATCATAAATTCTTTGCCTATGCTATAAGTATGCTTGTGCTTGTTCATTTAGATATCTTAAAGCATACTCTGTGTTTGGTTTGGTTTAATTATCAAATTTACATTTATGCCAAACACTAAGGAGAATAATTGCCCACGATTAAAATTCTCTATGAATTCATTTATCTGCAATTCTTTCTCGATCCCTCTAACTTCGATTCTCGGCTACGTTTTTGGGAAATGTTTTCTAATATTATTAGCCTATGAATAAGTCACTCTATTTCTCATTGTGCTTAAAATCCAGATCCTTCTCTCACGTGATAGTAGATCTTACTCATTCTCACTTGCCTAACTATGACACGTTGTCATAAATCATCTTGAGGTGAATGCACAAAGTAAAGGGGAGTCTTCATGTAAGGGGGAGCTTCACTACTCTACTCATCACGAGGGCAGATCTTAATCCCTTTTTCTTCACTTTCTGATGATATCAAAAGGGGGAGAAGAAAAATAAAGAAGAATAAGGGGGAGAAGAAAAATAAAGAGAAATAGTTCAAGGGAAAACCTTTTTTCTTAATATGCTTAATTTTTCGATGTGTTTGTTATCGTAAAAAAAGGAGAGATTGTTAACCTATATGGTTCATCCTTAGCGCATCCCTAAAGTATACTTGATGAAGTATATTTTGATAATCACAAACAAAATATTTTTTGGTACTAACGAACGTTTATCAAGAATTTATCTCTACACCAAAGGAAAAGCAAAAAGCCAAGGAATGACTCGATCAAGGAACTCAAAGCTTACATCCAACGATCAAGCTCATTTCAACTAACGGACTTCAACGACCACATCATGATTTCAAGATCACTTCTCTCGGGCATTTCGATCAAGCTTCAAGACTACATCTCTTGATCAAAGTTTAAGTCATTCAACCCCGAATTGCTCTCATTGAAGATCTCATCATGAAGAGTTGGATCTAACGGTTATGAGAAATAAGAATACACAAAGTATCTAAGGTATATCTTTCTCTAATCGTTATTGCTTAAAATGTTTTTCAAAACCATGCATATATCATTTTCATATGTTCTCTGCATGTTTTTAACTATATTTCAAGAAATTTAATACTATATATTTAATTCGAATATTTTATCGCGAGTAAAATACTGTTTTCAAAGAATCTTTCAAGACGCTAATGAAATAGCAGCGCTCTCCTGAACTTGTTAAGTCAGACGTTGATAGGTCATTAGGACCCTGATAACGCTCAAGGTTGAAATGAACTGATTAATCAGGATGCTTACTTGTATGGTAGAGGTCTTATATATTAGTCAACCTTTGAAGTTGTCAGGAAGCTGACTCAGCATCAACTCACTGAAAGATCTTTTAAAAGTTCTTCAAAGAATGTTTCTTTGAGGACGTTGATGGTTATAAGTTGATTAAACTATCAGGACGGTTACTGGATAGGAACGCCCTCACTTTTGGAAATCAACTTAATAACTTTCAGGACGCCGATTGTCTTTCAGCGTGTTTTTAAACGTCTTAACTTGCAGGACGCTTACATAGTACTGGTGTAAATCAAAGACAGACAATTTTCAAAATAGATATAGAATATATGTATGAAAACTTCTAGTTCAACGATCAGTAGTTTAATGCATCTACTAATATAGTTCAATATAATACTTAAGACATGAATTCAAGTACAATTGTATATCTTGAACTATTTCTCAAATTCTATCATCAGCAAGAATGATACCAAATGTGAATCAGCGCTGAGAATTTGAGTTGATACCAATATAAAAACAGATTTTCAAAGATAGAAATATATTTGAAACTCAATATGAAAATCGTATAGGTATAAGTGAAAATACTTTGAGAGATTAGAAAATGAAATTCATTCTAACACAGACTAACTTTCAAAAAGTATTGGCACAACACAAAGTTATTGGTAAGTTGTTTGGTCCTAAGTGTTGGTATTTATAGACTTAGTGAGACATAGCCGTTAGACATTTGAAGTTCAAATAATGTGAACGTTTTCACACAATGGCTAGAATGTTATCTGGAAATAGCAATTGCGATTGTCACTAACATTCTGGTTCTTTTCAGATTTTGTAAAAGAGGAAAGTTTTAGGAAAACTTATTTCATGTATCAAAGATGATCTTTGATAGGTCTGAAAAGGACTCTGTGCAAATGTCTGTTATGAAAAAGTAAACTGACGTAGTGTACTCATTCGAACAGTGACGGTAGTTGAATTAGCGTCCTGATTCTGTAATCAGTGTCCTAACGCATAATATCAACTTTGTCATTTTGTTCCTTGAGGGCGCCTACTACGTATAAGCGTCCTACTGAACACTGAAGCGTCCTGACTTAGTTTTGACACATTGACATGCATACATGATATTTTATTGATGAGTATTGATGGCATATCTGAATTCTATTCACTGGGCACCGTTAGCTCACCCTCATTTTCCTTTTACAGGATCTACAGCCCAAGATAAGGGCAAGGGAATTATTGTCCATTGAGGACCTTTTGATTGAACTTGCATTTAATTATGATGTATTCATATTTTGAACTATGTAAATATAACACTTACCACATTTTGTAGTATGGTGAGTTGGGACTTTAGCAGATAGACCATGTGGACATGTGACGGTTTTGTACCCATGGTTTTAGAGACTTTTCATATATTTTTGGTTCAAATGGACTGAACGATTTATGGAATGTATTTATTGTGGGATTTATCTTTTATCTTGATTCATTACTAGGGATGGTAGAATTGTACAGGTATCTTTCAGGTTATGATAAAGGTTGTAGGGTCTCAACCACCTCATGTGGGTTGAGGGGTGGTTGAAGATGCCTACTCAGGGAGTCGTGCCCCGACATTCCATACGCCATCCCCCAGTGGGGTGGTGGTTCAGGTTGTGGGGTTGCCACAGTTTTTATCAGGGACCATGTTGATAAGTTGAGTTTTAGATAATGTTTTACATGTTAATTTCATAGGTTTTTAGGTGCATTTAGTTACTTTTTACAGTGGTTTGAAATGTGGTTCAAACGGTGCAAAAGATGGACCAAAGAACTAAGAAGAAGAACCAGAAAATTGGCTAAGTCCAAAGAACTAGAAGAGAGGAGGCGTTCTGAGATCCGTGGCGCTCAAAGAAGAAATCGTATAGTGAATAGTCAGGTAGCCCAGCGGCACTGACTCCAAGTGTCGCAGCGCTACATCACAATTTTGTGTGACTTTTTTTGGGGTTTTTTCGGTTCTTTTGGGTTTTGTGATATAATCTAATGTTTTAGGGTTTTGGAGCTTTTCTTACATTCTACTAGTTTTAGAATAGATTAGAGTAGCTAGGATTTAGAGAAGAAAAAGAGAAGCAAGAGAAGCTTGGGGAAGAAGATTGGTTGCAGGATTTTCTTTACTTCTTGTTTCATTTATCTTGTATTCATGTTTTCTACTCTTAATCTCTCTTTTGTATTCTGGAATATCATCATGAGCTAAAGTTTTAATCTAGAGGTTTAATGGATCTATGTTGAATCTTATGGTTTGATTATTCTTACTTGTTCTTGATTGATTTTGGGGTTTATTTGCAATTTCCGACCCTTAATGCCTATAAATTGTTGGGCACATTTTGTATGATTTTAGATTTGATATCTATCGCTTGAGAAAGGGGATATTGAATTGGATTAGGGAAATTGCAACCTAGGGTTATTGTATCGTGTAGGGAAATGTACAATTCTCTTTGAAATCGTTAAAAAATGGATCCCAAATCTTAATGAATGTTTAATTCATTGGTTTATCACTTGGGAAAGGAAATTAATGTGTTGGGCATAGATAATTAAACTATCACTTGGAAGAGGGGTTTAATTGAATTAGATCCATGATTTATAAATCCATGAACTAATCATTTACATGACTTTTTGATAAACCATAAGTGAAGACATAGAGATTTAATCCTCTAGAGTTTTTAATTATTGATTTCTCTAATTTCAATCTAATTTGCATTGTTTAGTTCTAATTCTTGCATATTTTACTTTTTAATATTCAAATCATCAAATATTGATCATTTAGATAAAATTGAGAGTTATTTTAATTTTGGGAATTAAAAGATAATTTTGCCAATCCTTGAGGATGATAACCCAATATTCACCGGGTAGATATTATAACTTGATATTCGTGCGGTTGCGAATATAGATTTACACCATCACATGTTTACTAGGTTTGGTCTAGAAATTGGTCTTAGATGACTTTGACCTAGGAATTGAGTGAGAGCTTTAGGTGATTAAAAAAGCTTAAAAGATTGACTTAAAAGCCTTACTATCTTACATTTTGTGTATATTATACGATATGGGTAGTTATGAGGCTTGGGTGGTGTTTTAAATGCTATTATGTGTAATGCTTGCTCATATTTCTACTTCTCAGTGTGATGAGGAGAAGCAGGAGATTGAGACAACCACACATAGAGCCATCCGATAATGACCGAATGAGAAGAATGGAAGAGATTGTTCAGGCACATGGTCTCTTGATGGCAGCCCAGACTGCACAGATACAAGCATTAGTGTAGCAGGTCAAGGCTGTTACTCGACAATACCTCAGACAGTGCCTCAGGAGGCAGGTACTAGTGGGGCCAAGGCGGCCAAGACTAGTGAAATTGCATTGGCAACAGAACCTCAGGTGGATGTACCTCAGCCTATGCCTGTACCTACTCCTACTGCGGTGGAGAACCCCACAGATCGACGAATTAGACTGTTAGAGAGGTTTATAAAATTGAAGCCTAAGGAATTTACCAGTGGGGTTGATTTGAAGAAAGCCGAAGATTGGCTAAGGGCTTTATTTGTCCAAGTGTGTCGCATTGGGGAGCTCTAGTCCTTTTTGTGAAAAAGAAAGATGGGAGCTTGCGGTTGTGCATCGACTATCGCCAGTTGAATAGGGTGACTATCAAGAACAAGTATCCTTTTCCAAGAATTGATGACTTGTTTGATCAGTTGAGGGGAGCGAGGTTTTTCTTGAAGATTGATTTGCGCTTCGGGTATCATCAGCTGAGGATTAAGGAGGAGGACGTGCCTAAAACAACATTCAGGACTCGCTATGGGCATTATGAGTTTCTTGTGATGCCATTTGGTGTGACTAATGCACTGGCGATGTTCATGGATCTAATGCAGAGAGTCTTCAGGCAATACTTGGATAAGTTTATCATCATTTTTATTGATGATATATTGGTATATTCCAAGACTCAGACTAAGCATGAGGAGCATCTCAAAGTGACATTGCAGACTCTGAAAGAATTGGCTATATTCAAAGCTGAGCAAGTGTGAGTTTTGGATCACTGAGGTTAAGTTCTTAGGTCATGTGGTGAGTTCTGAAGGAATTTCAGTGGATCCATCCAAAGTTTAAGCCATTATAAGTTGGCCTAAACCTACCACAGTGACCGAGATCAGAAGCTTTCTTGGGTTAGCTGGTTATTACAAGAGACTCATCCAGGGATTTTCCAAGTTAGCTACGCCTATGACTAGGCTCACCCAAAAAGATGTGTCTTTTGTACGGACTAATGAGCGTGAGAATGCCTTTTTAGAGCTAAAGAACTGATTGACATCTGCGCTAGTGTTGATTTTGCTAAAGCATGGTCAGGAGTTGGTTATTTACACTGATGCCTCTCGTAATGGCTTGAGTTGTGTGTTGATGCAAAAGGATAGGGTCATTGCTTATGCATCGAGCCAATTGAAAGTGCATGAGAAGAACTATCTTGTACATGACTTAGAACTGGCCACAATTGTTTTTGCTTTGAAGATTTGGAGGCATTATCTTTATTGTGAGAGATTCACTTTGTATTCTGACCACAAGAACCTTAAGTACTTGTTTTCTCAGAAGGATTTGAACATGAGGCAAAGAAGGTGGTTAGAGTTGTTGAAGGACTATTATTTCACATTGGAATACCACCCTGGTAAAGCCAATGTAGTGGCTGATACATTGAGTAGGAAGCGGGTAGAGATAGTTTTGGTAGCGCGCCAAATATCTCAGGAATGGAGACTACTTGAGGCAGATACAGTGATGAGTGTGTGTACTACCCCTTCGGATGAGGTTGTGATATGTGCTCAGATGAGGGCTCAACCTACACAAGTCCAGGAGGTGATTGAGCAGCAGAGATCAGACATTGATTATGTGATGTGCAAGTCTTGGGCTAAGAATAACGATTATGTTGATTGGCACGTGTCATCTGATGGTGGCTTGAGGTTTAGGGGATGTTTATGGGTTCCTGCAGATTTATGGTGGAACCAAGATGTATCATGATATGAAAATGATGTATTGGTGGCCCGACATGAAGAGAGAGATAACTCAATTTATTCGGAGGTGTGAGATCTGTCAGAGAGTCAAAGCTGAGCATCAGAGGCCTGGAGGGCAGATGCCACCACTTGCCATCCCTAAGTAGAAGTGGGAGCATATCAATATGGATCTTGTTGTGGGACTACCCAACACCCCAAGGAGACATAATGTTGTTTGGGTTATCGTAGATCGCTTGACTAAGTCCACTCACTTTCTATCGGTGAACATTAAAGATTCTACGAACAAGCTGAGCAGGCTCTATATGCTGGAGATAGTTAGACTTCATGGGCTGCTTGTTTCAATTGTGTCAGATAGAGATCTGAGATTTACGTCGGTATTCTAGCAGGGGTTGCAGAGGCAGCTTGGCACCAGGCTAGATCTCAGTACCGCTTTTCACCCTCAGAAGGATAGCCAGTCCGAGAGGTTATATCGATTTTGGAGGATATGATCTGAGCTTGTGTCCTTGAGTTCAGTGGTAATTTGGAGGAGTACATACATCTATGTGAGTTCGCGTACAACAACAGTTATCAGTCTAGTATTGGCATGGCTCCCTTTGAGGCATTATATGGCCGACCCTTTATAACTCCAGTGTGTTGGACAGAGGTAGGGGAGGCCACGATGATGGGACCCGAGTTTGTACAATAACACACTGAGAAGATTAAGCGGATCAAGCATAATATGAAGGTAGCTCAAGACAGGTGGAAGAATTATTCCAATAATAGGCGTAAGGCCATAGAGTTTGATGTAGGTGACCAAGTTTTGTTGAACGTCTCACCTCAGAAGGGCCAAACGAGGTTTGGAATAAAAGGCAAGCTTGCTCTGAGATTTATTGGGCAGTTCGAGGTTTTAGAATTAATTGGCCCCGTCGCTTACCGATTAGCCTTGCCACCTCAGCTAGCAGCAGTGCATAATTTCTTACATGTGTCAATGCTAAGAATGTACAAGTAATTTTAATCATATCTTGGATTGGAGACACGTGGAATTGAGGCAGGATGGGACCTATGATGAGGAACCTATCCAAATTCTTGACCGGAAGGTACAAAGGTTACGCAACCGAGAAATCCCTATGGTCAAGGTGAAATGGCAATTCAACTGCGTGGAGCAGGTTACTTAGGAGCATGAGGACTACATGATGGAGCACTTTGCTGAGTTCATGGGCTTAGGTAATTTCTTAACCTTAAAACTTTGAGGGTGAAGTTTCTTTTAAGGTGGGTGTGATGTGACGCCCCTAAAATCATTTCATCTAGCCCATAACTCATTTACAATTTGCCCAAACTCTATGTGCTTGCATTGATGTGTATGTTTGTGTGTTTCATGTTTCATGTGAGTTAGTTCAAGCATTTTTGCACGATTTTAAGTTGTTTAATGTGAGTTGTATGTGATTATTGCTTAAAAAAAGAAAGAAAGTATTATTATTGGTGGTGTTATTATTTTTATTAATATCATTAGCCATATTAATACTATTGTAGGTGGCTTGTGGGAGAAGCTACATATAAGTAACTTGTTGAACAAGTTGTCATCTTGACTTGTGATTTGGTGAAAGGACCACATTAAATGTTCTCATTTAATGTACCCTTTTCGATATATGGGAAAGTTGTATTTCAATACATGGTGAATATGAGAATTATATTGAAATGTGTTGTGTATATGTATTGCTTTATGATAATTTATTATTAGTGTGTCAAATAGACCTGAGGATATTAAAAATGAGTTTGGAATGCATTTTTTACATAGAAATCGACTGGTTATACGAGAAATTCCCATGTGTATTAAGCGCGTAGTGAAGAAATGAAGAATGAGTGTCCTTGGAAGGGGAGGATCGCGCTACTCCAAACCCAGGAGGGCGCTCCTCACGTTTCTGGGCACTTTTTTTTAGTGAAATTTGGCCAAATGCTAGCATTTTAAAAGGGAAAAAAGTTGCTACTTCCCCCATATGAGTTAAGAACGAATTAGAGAGAGAAGAAAGAAGGAAAACCAGGGTTTCAAAGGGGAATCTTTACCACTTACACCCTAAGGTAAGTGTTTTTCTCCATTTCTATCCATGAAATCACCATTAAAGGTGAGGGTAAGCTTTCTAACGGTGTAGCTTTTGCTATGGACCACGGTTTTGAGTGCATCCAAGTTAGGGTTTGATTTGCATGTGCTCATATGAGCTTGTAAATGGTAGAAATGACCATCCTTGACCTAGATCTACACCCAAGGAGTGTTTTCAACACCCAAATATCGGATTTGAAGGGGATGGTAGATGAACACATGTTGGAGTTAGGTCTTGCATGTTAGATATGTGAGTCTAGATGTTGTTGGGAACCCATTAATGGTGAAATCCCCAATTTTTAGCAAGAAATTATTGGGGTTGTTTGTATTAGGCCCAAATCTTGAATGTGGACTTAGACCTTTCCAAATAGCTTGCATGTCAACTATGTTAAGGTTGAGGATGATAGATGCTTATGCATGCGTTTTGTTAGAGATTTCCATGGTGAATTCTTGGGGTTTAGTTTAAATGACCCTTACTTGGTTCGTTGACTTAGAGTTGAGAATATGCCTTGCATGTCAACTATGTTGACTAAATGGGCATATTCAATGAATCCTTGATGTTGGATTAGAGATGGTCGTGGTAGAACATGGAGACCTTGTGTAAATTAGAAATATGGCCTAGTATGAAAATTCCCATATTTTAGGGCTTTTAATACTCTTGACCTTAAAGCATGGAATTAGTGTCCTTTATGTCTAATTGGGCATGATTGGAGTTGTCTATGCTATTAATTAATGAGTAGTGACCATGTCATGGATTTTGACCTACATGTGGGTTTGATCTCCTAATTAGCCATGGTTATGCCTAAGGATTGAAATATTTATGATTAAGTGGATGAATTGTAAGTGTGAAGTAGGCATTGGGGGCCTGGCATGAAAATTGAGATGTATGTTATAATTAGATAAAGTATAGACTTATTGTCTATATGTGGGTATGATTATGTATAGTGTGCAATGTCTATGTGGTTGAGTATGAGAATTGATGATTATTTCAGGATCTTGATTGGTTGATTCAGTTTTTGAGTTGCAGTGTGTGTGGATAGATACTCTCGCGAGGCTTGGTAGTGAGTAGACTTCATTTATGTTTAAATCTTTTATGTCATCATATCACTTATATGTTGTATGTTGAAAGCATGAAATGTGTTTTAAGTAATCAAATGATGCATGATGTGGAAAAACCTTATGACTTTGGTTTGACTCACCTATCTGACTAATAGGAAGACTTGACCTTGTAATATGAGGGTTTAGAAAGGAAGTATTTGGAGATGGGAACGGCATGGTGAAATAGACGTGGACTAGTAACCCCAAATGAACATGATTGGGGATGGGAACGACACGGTGAAATAGGCGTGGACTAGTAACCCCAATGGATATGGAATGTGAAATCCAAAACGATAAGCTTTTACTTGCATTGAACTATATTTTTGAATGCCCGATATTATGCATTTTGCTTTTAATCATTCATACACATTGACATGCATACATGATATTTTATTGATGAGTATTGATGGCATATCTGAATTCTATTCACTGGGCACCGTTGGCTCACCCTCATTTTTCTTTTACAGGATCTACAGCCCAGGATAAGGGCAAGGGAGTTATTATCCATTGAGGGCCTTGCCGGCGCTAGAGTTTAGGCTTGAACGTGAGTTAAGAGGCACTTTTGATTGAACTTGCATTTAATTATGATGTATTCATATTTTGAACTATGTAAATATAACACTAACCACATTTTGTAGTATGGTGAGTTGGGACTTTTGTAGATAGATCATGTGGACATGTGACGGTTTTGTACCCATGGTTTTAGAGACTTTTCATATATTTTTGGTTTAGACGGACTGAACGGTTTATGGAATGTATTTATTGTGGGATTTATCTTTTATCTTGATTCATTACTAGGGATGGTAGAATTGTACAGGTATCTTTCAGGTTATGACAAAGGTTGTAGGGTCCCAACCACCTCATGTGGGTTGAGGGGTGGTTGGAGATGCCTACGCCTGGCGTACTGCTTCGGCATTCCGCACACCATCCCTTGTGGAGTGGTGGTCTGGGGGTGTGGGGTCGCCACATATGCATTTATACAAATAAGGCATGAGATCATCAAAACAATTCAAATAACATGATGAGATACAAATATCATTTACATGCTGAAATATAATACATCATGACAATAATTTATCAATGTATTTCCATTTTCAAACATGCAAAATGGCATGCTAATCCACCTTTTGAGTAGGAAGTGATCAAGGGCCTAACTTCACGACGCTCAGCTCTCGATCCAACATCACGTACTCGCATTCTATTAGGATTTCTGGGGTTATGTTGCTAATAGGATCATCCCACCAAAGACACCTTTGATGCCTAGGCAATCCTATTTACCCCAACCATAAAATTCTCTGCTAAGTCCACAAACTAGGGATCACAATCTAGCACACGAGATTTCCTAAAATCCTAGCTAGCAACTGCATCTATTTGCTAACCCTTTATTCATATGTTCAAATCCATTTCATGAATCATTAAAACATGCATTACACATAATTTTCCATTTAAAACATTTCTTATACTGCAATGCCACATATAGAAACCGAATGCAAAGAAACACTCACAGTTAATTGGCTAGACTAGCCAATCCAATTCCAACAAAAACAAGCACTAGGATGCCACCATTGATCCTTCAATGACAAACAACATCTAAACCATGTAATTAGCCCTCAATTGGCATAATTAGGACGCTTGGATCATCCACAAACCCTGCATGCAATTTAGGTTCATACATCCATCAATAACAGTCCATACACATGCCAAAAGTCATGATTTAAGCCCCAAATTACATGCCAACACTTAACTCGAACATGGCTGCACCAATGTGCCAGCAATTCCTACTCATTCAAGCCATAAAGCAGTCAATTAGATCACATGCAACCTAAGAGAATGCCAAACACAAATTCAATGATCAAACCCACATCAATACCATGCATTCTCAGCCAAAACTAGATCATTAGACAAGCAATTCAGCCCTAGGTAGCCACAAATACATTAATGCTCACCTAAGAAAACAAATCCCAGCTCATCCCCAAAATATGCGAACCAAAACCCTCATAGCTGGACCAAAGAAATGAGCATAAGTCTACCATAGCCATGCCTTGATCAAAACCAACACTAGGGTGTGTTCAAGGACTCTAATGTACACCACATAGGTGACATGCAAGACCTAAGTCAAGGTCTAGCTATGAAACCCAGAACATGGTCTCAAACCCAGAAAATACAGTAGCAAACACTCCCAAAACAAACTACGTGATGCTACTCAACCATGGAAGCAAGATTAAAGAGCTAAGAGGTGAGGATTTATACCTTAGAAGCCTAAAAATCCAAACCCTTGCTCAATCCCCTTCAAATCCCCTCTTCTCTCTTCTTTTCCCCTCTTTTCTCAACGTTTTAATGTGCAAATGAAAGGCAAAGAGGGTATATACTAGGCCAAGCCACAAGAGGGGCTCACACAAAAAATCACATTTTTTGCATTTTACTCAGGTGGAACACGTTTCACGTCATTTTTTGGGCCTAGAAGCCTTTCGGCCAGTGTGGAACGTGTTCTAGCTATGGTGAAATGCGTTTCAGGTTTCCAAATTTTTTCAATTTTTCTTCTTTTCCCTACACGGTCAAAACACATTGGAATTTCACATATAATAGGTCAATTTCTATGTGAAAACATGTTTGAAACTCATTTTTAATATCCTTTTGCCCCATTTGGGCACAAAACAAGGACCTACGAAATCGAAATGACGTAAAATACACACACATACGCATATCTGGGTACTTTACGGGTTAAGATGACATCATCCTATGGTACGAGTGTTACACTAACATACATATTAAGGAACACACTCCTCTTATAAGGAACGCGCTCCTCGATTGGAGGGAAATCTGAAAGTTTCAGATTTCAAACCAGAAACGCGCTCCTTCCCATAGGAACACATTTTTGTGCCTCGATCTGGTATTTTTCTATAAATACCACACTTGCTCATTTGAAGAACAACTTTTGCAAAATCATTGAACTTGTAACGTTTTTCATACTTTCATTTCTACAAGTTCTTGAGTGATTTAAACATTTTTTCAAAGAAAAAGTTCACCTACATTTGAATCTTTGATTCATACTTCCACATAGTTCGCCTAATCTTTCAAACTCTTTAAGAAACTTCTAAGTTTCTCTTGAGCATAGATTAAGTTGTTCTTGTATCTTGTAGATCTTTATCTTTCTTGAAGATGAAATCACTCTCAATCACCTTCACACATTGGAGAATCTATTGTGTTTTATCCTTCCCAAGAGTTGGGTAAAATCTCTTTTTAAGATACGTGTGATTGTGCTTGTGATTGAAAAATGATTTTTGTGTTTGATTTATGTATCTTTAAAACGGTTTTGTTTAAGTGTTAGTGAAACCATATTTGATCTTCATATGATATTATCTTGATTAGTGGTTTCATACATCTTATGTGGTATTGATTCATTTGCTAAACTTACATTATTTTGAATTAATTTCATTGATCATTACTTGAGCATATTGATTCTTGAACTTAACCATTTATCTATTTAGAATCAACAAGTCTTGATTATTTGTGCATATTGACTCTTACGCTTCGTACATATCATCTTTAGAATCAATATTTGAATACATGTGCATATTCGATTCTTGATCTTACATTTTCACTATTTGAATCGTTTGCATGTATTTGAAAACAACTATTTTAACACTACACATCAGTTAAAATATAGTGGTTAGAATAGTAGTGATTATTCATTCAAGATTGTATGCTTAAAATTGTTGAGAGTGTTTTTAGAACATCTCTTTCCATCATTTGTAATCTTAATGTATTGTTGATTTGTTAGTCAACCGGGACTATACCATATTATTGTACGACTTGTAACCACGCTTGTAAGTTGGTTACAATGCGACTTCTAGCCAAGCCCATATGTTGGTTAGTGTGTGTGGCTTCCAGCCAAGCCCGTATGTTGGTTAGTGTATACGGCTACTAGTCACGCCCGTAAGTTGACTAACCAATAGTGGATTGGAAAATCCTAATCTTGGTTGGTCAGGTAGTGGAGTAGGTTCAAGGGGAACCGAACCACTATAAATCGTTGTGTCCATTTATTTTTCCTACACTTGATTATTTGGCTTGTTACCTACTGTGCATATATTTTGTTTAACTTAATTAACTGAAAGGTAACGCAAAAATCTGCCAAGTCCAATTCACCCCTCCTCTTGGACTATAATACTGGTGGGTTTTTGCATCAAAGAGATCTAACAATTTCTTTGAGCATGGCATGAAATAGTTCTAATGTTCATTCTAAGTACACGTATGATGAAGGAAACTCTGTGAATCATCCTCCACTGTTCAAGGGTGGAAATTACTTGCACTGAAAAATAAGAATGAGATACTTCATGAGATCTCATGATTATGATATTTGGGACATTGTAAGAAATGATTATTTTGCACCCACAAAGGTTGAAAATGGAGTAATTGTGTCGAAGGAGAAAAGTGAATGGCTACCTAAACAAAAGAAGTTAGAGCAATTAAATGACACAGCCATAAATATGCTTTTCTGCAGTCTATCCATCAATGAATTCAACATAGTAAGTGCCTGTGACACTGCTAAGGAAATATGAGATAAACTAGAGGTCACTCATAATGGCGCCAAGCAAGTAAAGGAAACCAAGTTGAGGATGCTTGAGGAATCATATGAAACCTTTTGATTCAATGAAAATGAAGACATCTCGGATGCCATCACACGATTTACCAAGATTATAAACGAGATGAAGAATTTGGGTAAGGTGTTCCCACAAGGAAAGACTGTTGAAAAATTCCTTAGGGGATTACCAAAAAAGTGGGACCCTAAAGTCATGACAATTGAGGAAGCTAAAAATCTCGGTAATTACACCTTTAATGAATTGTGTGGAACTCTAATGGTTCATCAAATGAAATTGAAGGGCAGAATCAAGAATGAATTAAAGGATGACCACATGGCAAAAAAAGACTTAGCTTTGAACGTGAATGATTCAAGTTACTCTTCTTCCGATGATGAGAACACAGATGACGAGGTTACAATTCTTACTAAAAGGCTAAGTTACTTGCAAAGAAAAAAAAAGGTGGATCGAGCTCCAAATTCTTCAAGGGAAAGAAAAATGACTTCAAATCAAGTGAACGTATCTGTTTCGAATGTTACAAGCCAGGACACATGAGGAATGCTTGCCCAAAAAGAAAGAAAAAGAAATTTTATTCAAAGAGGAAGGACAAGAAAATCTTAAAGGTCACCTGGGATGATGCTAGTTCGAGCGAAAGCGACTCAGACACTGGCAATGAGAAGGTTGTATTGTGCTTCATGGAAAGTACTGAGGTAAAAGATTCAACATTTTTTTGTCTTTGATGACTTTTTTTATTCTAATGATGAAAATGATCTTGAGTTTTTGAGACTTAAACTTGCTAGACAAATTAAAAAGAACTCAAAACTCAAAAAATAGCTTAAAAGAAGCCTTAGTTGAAATAGAATCACAATAGAATGATCTAGATACTTTTGAATAGATTATGAGATACTTACAAAGGAGAGAGAATACACTCCAAAAGAGTGTAGAAGACCTAACCAGTGTGGTACACCAGTTTACAAACAGTAAAAAACTATTTGATATGATGTTGGAAGCACAAAGGTTGCTTTTGACAAGGTTGGATTAGGGTATGCAAAAGGGTCGAAGCAAAAATTGTATAACTATTTGTTGACCAAAAGACCTACTTGCAACTATTGCAATAGGCAAGGCCATACTAGTAACCCGAGTTCAAATCTCGGTTTGACCTCCAAATTTGATAAGTTGAGGTTTAGTTGTTAGTTTACGTGTTAATTTGATAGGTTTTTTGGTGCATTTAGTTAGTTTTTAGATATATTTGCATTAACTAGTTCATTTAGTGTTTTAGGTTCATTTAGATGTTTTTACAGATTTTAGAAGTAGTTTTATGTGCTTTCATGAATTACATATATTAGGTTACCTTAGGAAAAGAATCATGAGTTTTAGGTATTTTTCCTTTAGTTATTAGCATCATTTTCTTGTTAATAATCTTGCATTTTACAAGTTAATACATACATTGCATATAGATTTTTATCATTTGATTAATATAGATTACTTACATTTGTTTTTGTTTTGTTTTATAGGTGAATAAAGAGCTTAAGGAGGTGCAATTGAAGCCAAAATGAGGTCAAGAACATGCCCAAGAAGTGGACCAAAAGCCAGCAAAAAGTCAAGAGACAAATGCACAAACATGTGCATTTTACAAATTGGGCGCCGCGATGCTAGGGAGCGGCATCGCAGCGCCGTTGCGAAAACCAAAATGTAGAGAGAGAGAGAGAAACTGGGCGCCGGAGCGCCAGGCATGGTGCCGCGACGCAGCTGGGTTTATATGTGCACGATTTTGTGCATTTTGAGCAATTTTCTTGGGCCATTTTGCTCATTTTTCGACACCCACTTGTATATAAGCTCACTTAGGGTTTGTTTTAGGATATCTCTAATTTTTTTTATCACATTTTAGAAGATAGCAATTAGGTTTAGAGAAAGAGGAGCAAGAGAAGAGAGAAGAAGAACGAATTGCAGGTTGGAGAAGAAGAAGAAGAAGAAGAAGAAGGAGATCTCACTCTTGAAGGGGTTTTTTCTAATTTCTTTCCTAATTCAATTTGTTTCAATGATTTCCTATTTGAATCTCTATCTTGTATCCATGGATTGGTTTATGAACTAAATAGATAATCTAAAGTTTTGATTTAGCTATGTTGGATCTTGTGATTGAATCATTGTTTATGTGTTTCTGAGCACTCTTTTGGGTTTATTTACGATTTTCCATATTTAATGCTTTCAAATTGCTGATCACTATTTGAATAAACATAGATTTGGTTTCTTACACTCGAGAGAGGTGTTATCGAATTAGAGGAAGGGATTTTTAACCTAGGTTAGTAGTATCGAGTCGAGAGACCTACGAATACCTTTGAAATCATTTAAAATGAATAATAGATCTTAAAGCGTTCTTAATCTATTGGTTGGCGCTCGAGAAATTGAATCGATGACTTAAGGATCGATGTTCAAATTGACACTCGAGATAGTTATTTGGATGGGTCAGGGTTCATGATTTATAAATTCCAGAAATTAATTCATTAACACAATTATTAGAGATTATAAGATACAACATAGTGAGATCTAAACTCTAGAACTATAAAAATTCATTGATTTCTCTCCAATTTCCATTTAATTTGCATTGTTTTCTTAGATTTTGTTTAATTTACATCTTTGCAATTAAATCGTTTTTTTTTTTATCACTTAGATAAAACCTCTAATCATTGTAGTTTTGGACATTTTTAACTGTTAAATTAACCTTCCCTGTGGATACGAACACCCACTCACCATGGGTATTATAACTTGATATTCATACACTTGCGAATTTAAAATATTCACGATCAAGTTTTTGACGTCGTTGCCGGAGAACGTGTCAATTTTGCTTTTATTAATACCAATTCAAAGTGATTTTGGTCTTAATTTAGGTATTTTTGTTTGTTTGTTATATGTTAAAAAAATAAAAAATAATAAAAAATAATTGTTTTTCTCTTTTTCTAATTTTTCTTTTTTTGATTTTAGTGTTATTTGATTTTTCTTTTTATTATTATATTTTTTTTTGTAGAAATGCCATACAATTATAGCTACTCCACTTTCGAAGATAATTTTGGGCGAGTGGACCCTCGTACAACATTATCGGCATCACTTTTCCACCTTCAACATCAATTGGAACAACTTAAACATCAAGTGGACAATATTATTGCTGCAACATCTCAACATACTATGGACGGTATGGGAGCTACAACCACGAGAGATTTTGAAATGTATTCAAGTATGGAGCAAGTTCCATGTTGTCAGCAATGGGATTATAATTGTATGGGTAACCCTTTACCCTATCAATACCATTCAGGTATTTATGACCATGAGAACTGCTCCTACAATTACTCATGGAATGGGTTGCAAACTCAACCGGTTG
Organism: Paratinospora sagittata; assembly: GCA_035771175.1. Classification (NCBI taxonomy): domain Eukaryota; kingdom Viridiplantae; phylum Streptophyta; class Magnoliopsida; order Ranunculales; family Menispermaceae; genus Paratinospora; species Paratinospora sagittata. Next base: position 22,297,198 of record CM069607.1, read on the forward strand.
TCTACAACCACGTGGAGAAGAAACCATCTTTGGAGGAGGCGTTGAGTTCTTTCATGAATTAGAGAGTTCAAGAAAAGCCACTTGATTCCCTTTACCCTATCAATACCATTCAGGTATTTATGACCATGAGAACTGCTCCTACAATTACTCATGGAATGGGTTGCAAACTCAACCGGTTGTCTACAACCACGTGGAGAAGAAACCATCTTTGGAGGAGGCGTTGAGTTCTTTCATGAATTAGAGAGTTCAAGAAAAGCCACTTGATTCAAACAGTGAAGAAGAAGATGTTAAAGAAAAAAAAAATTTATGCCAAGAAATGACACCACCACCACCAAAACAGTTGACTATCTTTGAAGAAATGCAAAGATATGAGGCTTTGAAAAGAGAAGAAATGAATACTCAAACATACATGACACCGCTTGCACCACGATAATTGAGTATTCTAAAAGAAATGAAACGCTATTAAGTCTTGAAGAAAGAAGAAATGAACAGTCAACAGGTGGATGTGCTTGAGTTTGATGATCAAGAGGTGCCTATGGATGTGCAATCTAGTAAACCTATGATGCCATATGTCTAAGAGGTGACTATCAACGTGGAAGAGTGTTTGGATGTCAAGGAATATAATTTTGACTTTGAGGTTCCATTTGCTCAAGGGCTACAAGTTGAAGTTGTAGTAGTTAATGATAAAATCCATTTAGAGGTGCTTGAAGGTCAATGCTTAAACATTTGGAAAGCACCAACTGAATATTTTGACGACATTCCTCCGTTAAATGGGAGTGATGCTTCATCAAACTTTTTGTTTCCACCGGAGGATCAATCTTATAAACTTTTGTGGGAGATGTATACAAGTTCGATGAGTCCATCATCAAATCTGAAAAATGAAGATGACGGGAGGATGCTCAAAATAATAAGGAAACATATGCGGTTCAAATAAGAACAAAAAGTCTAGCTAAAGACTATAAAGAAGCGCTTGTTGGGAGGGAACCCAACCGATTTTTAGATTTTATGTTTTGTTTTATTTTTAGTCATTGTAGTATAGAATTTGAATTTTTGTTTTTCACTAATGATATTTATTTTTGTCCCTTCTCAGGTTTCAATTCAAGTTTGGGGGTCCTCATAGATGCTAACAGAAAGAGCCATTGTGGATCGCTACACATATGGGCTAAGGGAGTCTCGTTACTTTTCCTTTTATCTTGCTTTTATATGTGGATGTTTTTGCATTGAGTACAATGCATACTTTAAGTTTGGGGGGGAGTTTGAGCTTTTTGGTGTCTTTAGTGAAATTTTTTGTTTTTAATGAGTTTAGATTATTGAATAAATCCATATTCCTTTATGAGCTTTGATTTGATTTTGTATGCATGATCTATGATAGGATTAACACTCATTTCTAAATGTGACTTTTGAAAGATTAGAAAGTACTCTTAAGTCTGCGTGCTTGATCTACCTTGTGATGTTTATTGGACATTCTCATTGACTTTTGAGCATGAAATTAGGATCATGAGTTCCACTTGTTTGATTGTTTCTCGAGGTGAAATCCTAGGAATCACACCATGAGAGATATGATTTAAGCCATGTTTAGAAAGATTGAGCCATTAAGCCCACCTTCATGTTGAATTACCCCTAGTCACCATATTTGAGCTTTATCCATTATTCTTTGTCACCTAAAATGATTAGCCAATACCCTTGATTGATTTCTTCTATTTTTAACCCTTGCACCCTTAACTTTTTGAATGAATGTGAATTGTAACGGGTTGGGTTATTTTTCATGGAAAATTTTGTATAAATGTGCTATGGAATGAAATTGTTATGTGAAAGGCATCAGAAATGACTCAAAAAAGGTTCAAAATGTGTTAAAATGAAGAAAAAGATGATGAATGAAAAGAATGAGAAAAGAAAACATGTTTTTTCATCAATGAGTGAAATGAATAAGTTTGGGGGTATGTTGGGACTAGTGTGGATGAAAATTGTTGAAAACTCCTATTTGAATAATTGATAAGTTGAGTTTTAGTAGTTAGTTTGCATGTTATTTGGATAGACTTTTAGGTGCATTTGCTTAGTTTTTAAATAGTTTTTAGATAGTTTTGCATGGATTGCATACTTAGTTGTTTTAGGTTAATTTAGGCTTTTATAGTTTTTTATCATCATAAATGACATTTTGATACTTGTTAATATCATAGAAGTCATATACTTTGAGTGCATTTCACTTTAGTTAATACTTTGATTAATTGCATAGAATTTATAATTGTTTATACTTTGTTTTGTAGGTAAAAAAAGAGCTTAAAAATGTGTTGAAACAAGGTTCAAATGGCGTTCAAAAGAAGTCAAGAACATGTGCAAAATATGTGCAAGAAGTGGAGAAAATCGGCTAAGTCCACAAGCCACCACACCCAACACCCGAGACTGGGCACCGCAACGTCCAGGATGTTGAACCAATTATCCTCATGTTCCTAACGAGAATATGTCCATAATATGAAATATATTTTAATGATCACAAATCACATTCTGTTTATAATATTATTGCATACATGGCATATCTAATCTTACTTGAAGATTTCAAAAGAATCAATGTTGCATGGTAGACGTATTAAAGATCTACTTGAAGACCATGATCATTTGAAGATGTTCGGTAGTATGATTAGATTATGATAGGTTGTAGAACCTTCTATGTCATTTGATTCAGCAATATGCATGACTGCATGATTTTAATCGAATATTTTTAGAATCGTTTACATATTTGGTTTAATCCAAAAATATCGTATGTCTTATCGAGTTTTAATCGAGAAATAAAAATCATTTTATAGAGTCTTTCAGGATGCTAATGTTTTAGCAACACCCTCCTGGACTTGATGAGTCAGGACGCTCAAGGTTGAATTAAACTGATTCATAAGGACGCTTACTTGTAACTAGCGGCTTTCCTTTTGTCAACCTTTGAGAATGTCAGGACGCTTACTTAGTTTCAGCTCGCCGAAAGTTCTCTTTATTTTTAAGTGATTTCTTTCTTTAAAGACGCTGATAGTTATAAGTTGAATAAACTATCAGGACGCTACTTATGTAGGAGCGCCCTCATCTTTAGAATCAACTTAATAACTCTCAGGACGCTTACTGTCTGTTCACTTAATACCATTTAAGTTTGTTTTAAAACAACGTAGAATGCATACTTGTGAGTAGCGCCCTTGTGCGTATATGTGTTTTTAAAACAAAGCAGAACGCTAACTGTCGAAGTAGCGCCCTCATGATTTGAGTCATTTAATCGTCAAAGTAAGTTAGAACACTTACGATTTAGTAGCGCCCTCACTTCACTGTTCAATAGGGCGCTTATGCTTCATGAGCTCCCTAAAGGAACAAAATGACAAAGTTGATATTAAGCGTCAGGACGCTGATTCAACAATGTTACTGTTCTGACACTGACACTATTTCTATAAACTTTTTCAAAATCGTATGAAAACTTGTAAGAACGTTTCAGAACCGTACAAAAACTTTTCAAAACTTTTTGAATGTTCTAATACTTTGTCAGAACATTCCTTTTTGTGAATGATCAGATGATTCAGGTGTTATCTCCATATTATGCACAAAGTTGAATCGATCCATTTTGGGAAAGAATGTAAACGTTGTATTTGAAATAACCTAGAGCGCCAAAATTCATCAAGTCCATTGCACCTCTGTTATTTCTATATATACGTGCTGCCTTAGAGCAAAAAAAGAATGAATCAATACGAAAACTGATATTCATTAAAAAACGTATTAACAGTTTTCAGTTGTGCAAAAACTCTTTGAAAGTTAGACGTCTTTCAATTGTGTTTGAACTTGCAATCATTTTGAAGGAAAAACATCAAGTATTCTGGATTGATTGATCTTCATCTTTATCATTTTCAAAATCCATTGAAGAAGACAAAAAACTCTTTGAACCTATTTTTCAGCCAAACTTCATCATACATATTTTGTTGAATCTGTGGTAACAGAAGCATCAATCCAAAGCTTTGTAAGTACCACTTTTATTCTGAGTAAAGGAAATCATATCTCATCTTGTATTTAGTTTGCAGTAACTGGTTAGTCACTAGGCAAGAGCAAATGTTGCTCAAAGTTGTAACGATCCTCTCACACCCGAAAGTTGAGAAATGGTCCTTTCACACTCGAAAGTTGAGAAACTATCCTCTCGCACCCGTAAGTTGAGAAACGGTCTTCTCACACCCGTAAGCTGAGAAATGGTAGTTCTCACACCCGCAAGTTGAGAAATCTTGTTTGCATTGTCTCTTTTCCATTTATCGTATTCATTTGCTATGGTATGTGTGGGAAGCATTGTGAGATTCGAGGACCATGAGATGTCTGTTGACTTTAGAGTCTTAGAGTGCCTAGAGTTTGATGCCATTTTGGGTATGGATTGGTTGGCAGCGTATCACGCTCACATTGATTGCTTTGGCAAAAGGGTTATCTTTTAGATACCCAGAGAGCCGGTCTTTGTCTTTCGAGGCAGGACTGCATCGAGACCACCTACCCAGGGCAGATTAGCCACTGATGATGAGGTTGCTACGATGGCGAGTTTGACGCCAGTGGATGATGTGGGTCAGAGTATTCAGCTAGCAGTCATTCCTGTAGTCTGCGAGTACCCAAAGGTTTTTCCTGATGAGTTACCTGGCTTGCCGCCTAGGCGAGAGGTAGACTTTATCATTGAGCTGATGCCTGGGACTAAACCCATTTCCATTCCACCGTATCGTATGGAACCGAAAGAGCTGAATGAACTCAGAGCCCAACTTGATGAGCTGATGAACAAGAGATTTATTTCCCCTAGCATGTAACCTTGGGGAGCACCTATGTTGTTCATCAAGAAGAAAGATGGGAGTCTTCATTTGTGTATAGACTATCGTCAACTGAATAAGGTGACTGTGAAGAACAAATATCCACTTCCTCATATTTATAACTTGTTTGACCAACTGATTGGGGCCAAGTTCTTTTCGAAGATTGACTTGAGGTCTGGGTACCATCAGTTGAGGATGAGAGATGAAGATGTGTCGAAGACTGGTATTCGGACGAGGTATGGACATAACGAGTTTCTGGTAATGCCCTTCGGGTTGACTAATGCACCCGCTATGTTCATGGATCTGATGCAGAGAGTGTTCAGGCCGTACCTTGACCAATTCATTATAGTCTTCATCGATGATATCCTAGTCTATTCTAAGACAAGAGAGGATCATGAGCATCATCTTAGAGTTACCATGCAGACATTGTTGGAGCATAGGCTGTATGCCAAGTTGAGAAAGTGTGATTTTCGGATGATTGAGGTGAAATTCTTGGGTCATATGGTTAGTGCAGAGGGTATTTCTGTTGATTCTGCTAAGGTTGAGGCGATCATTGATTGTCCAAGACCTACCACAGTGACGGAGATTCGTAGCTTTCTGGGTTTGGCTGGCTATTACAGGATGTTCATGAAGGACTTTCCCACGATATCCGCGTCGATGACTAAGCTGACTCAGAAGAACGTGGCCTTCACGTGGTCGGATGCCTGTGAGAAAGCTTTCAGTGAGTTGAAAAAGAGGTTGACTACAGCTCCAGTGTTGATTCTTCCAGAGCCTGGGAAAGAGTTGGTGATTTATACTGATGCATCACTCTTAGGTCTGGGATGTGTACTGATGCAGAAGGGTCGAGTGGTTGCATATTCATCTAGACAGCTTAAGGTGCATGAGCACAACTACCCTGTGCATGATTTGAAGCTGGCCGCTATTGTATTTGCATTGAAGCTATGGAGGCACTACCTTTATGGTGAGAGGTTCACTTTGTTTTCTGATCACAAGAGTTTGAAGTACCTCTTTGATCAGAAGGAGCTGAATATGCGGCATAGGAGATGGCTTGAGTTACTAAAGGATTATGATTTCTCTTTGGAATATCATCCTAGCAAAGCCAATGTTGTGGCTGATGCTTTGAGCCGTAGGCGAGCAGGGACTCAGGTGGTTGCTTTTCAGATGGCCCAGCAGTGACATTTACTTGAGAGAGTGACTATGATGAGTATACTCTCGAACGCACCACTTACTGAGATATGTGCTCAGATGCACGTGCAACTTGCGGATGCCCATATTGAAATACTTCGAGAGGCTCACATGTCTCGGTATACTGTTCATCCAGGGGCTACCAAGAGGTACCATGATATGAAGAGATCTATACGGTGGCACAGGATGAAGAAGAGTATTGCTGAGTATGTGCACAGATGTGAGGTGTGCCAGCAGGTTAAGGCTGAACACCGAAAGCCTGGAGGTTAGATGCAACCATTGCCCATACCCGAGTGAAAATGGAAACACATCACGATGGATTTCGTCATGGGATTGCGGAGGTCACAGGGCAGTTTTGATGTTATTTGGGTTGTGGTCGATAGATTGACCAAGAGTGCGCACTTTCTTCCTATGAGCGCCAGGGACTCTGTGGATAGACTGAGCAGATTATATGTGAGAGAGATCGTGAGATTGCATGGAGTGCCCTTGTCTATTGTGTTGGATCGAGATCCACGATTTACATCGAGGTTTTGGCAGGCCTTGTAGACTCGATTTGGGACCCTCCTCCGACTCAGTACAACATTTCATCCTCCGAAGGACGGTCAGTCCGAGAGAGTGATTAAGATGCTGGAGGATATGCTCAGGTCTTGCATTTTAGAGTTCGGTGGTGGTTGGGGTGAGCATTTGCCCTTGTGTGAAATAGATGAAGACAGAAAAAAAAAGGAAAAGTCACCAGTTCTAACTAGTCTACCCTTCTGTTATTTTTAAAAAGGGGAGGAGAAATAGAGAAATACAAGGTTAAGTTAGTACATCAATTAGCAGAGCTACAAAAGGAACCTGTAAGTTAGGGGAGAAGTTGAATTTTTAATGATTAAACTTGATGTTAAGTTGTGACACTATGACACTTTGTGTGTTTGAATTGATCTGACCATGACTACAATTTTTGAACTATTATGTTTCTAAATTTTCATTGAGCATTAAATGTCTATCTATCTTAAATGAATGAAATTTTTCATATCAATATGCCATGCTAATGTGATCTATATGAAAGTACCTGTATTTATGTATCACTTGGCTAAAAGGTCTTTGAGTGTTTGAAATCATAAAAAAGGGTGAGATTGTTATCTCCAAAAACCCCATAATGTGAACGTTTTGATGATTCCAAACTACTCACCTGAGTATCCAATGATCTTATTAAATGTTTCAGTAATGTCAGAAATCAAGATCAAAGAGTTGCGCTTATTAAGCTAACAAGATAATTGAGCAATCAAGATCAAAGCTTCAAGAGTTTCAAGCACAAAGATAATGTAGAACTTTTACTCAAGTGATTCTCAGCAAGTTTTGCATATTTGCATAATTGCGTGATTTTGATCGATTTGTTTTCAAATAATTTAATCTTTTTAATTCATCCTTCAGTACTCAGTTTGATAGAAATTCATCATGATTTTAATCAATAAAAATCTAGTGCTTCAAAGCTAACTCTTGAAAGATTTCTTAAGGAAATAAGGAAACAAAGTCAATCCAGATGAAAGCAAAAAGCTCCAGTGGCTCAAAGAAGAAAACAGATGATGACAAAAAAAAGAAAGGAAAAGGCCCCAGTTCTAACTGGTCTACCCTTTTGTTGTTTTCAAAAGGGGAGGGAGAAATAGAGAAATACTAGGTTAAGTTTAGTACATCAATTAGGGAAAGCTACAAAAAGAAGTTGCATGTTAGGGGGAGAACTTGAATTTTTAATGATTAAACTTGATGTTAAGTTGTGACACTATGACACTTTGTGTGTTTGAATTGATCTGACCATGACTACAATTTTTGAACTGTTATGTTTCTAAATTTGCATTGAGCTTTAAATGTATATCTATCTTGAATGAATGAAAATTTTCATATCAATATGCCATGCTAATGTGATCTGTATGAAAGTACTTGTATTTATGTATCACTTGGCTAAAAAGTATTTGAGTGTTTGAAATCATAAAAAAGGGGGAGATTGTTATCTCAAGGAACCCCATAATGTGAACTTTTTGATGATTCCAAACAACTCACCAGAGTATCCAATGATCTTCTTAAATGTTTCAGTAATGTCAAGAATCAAGATCAAAGAGTTGCGCTTATTAAGCTTACATGATAATTGTGCAGTCAAGATCAAAGCTCCAAGAGTTTCAAGTGTTTTGATAATGTAGAACTTTTACTCAAGTGATTCTCAGCAAGTTTTGCATATTTGCATGATTTTGATCGATTTGTTTTCTAATAATTTAATCTTTTTAATTCATCCTTAAGTACTAAGTTTGAAAGAAATTCATCATGACTTTAACCAACACAAATCTAGTGCTTCAAAGCCTGCTCCTTAAATATTTCTTAAGGAAATAAGGAAACAAAGTCAAGTCGAGATGAAAGCAGGAAGCTCCAGTGGCTCAAAGAAGAAAACAGATGAAGACAGAAAAAGAGAAAGAAAAGGGCCCCAGTTCTAACTAGTATACCCTTTTGTTGTTTTCAAAAGGGGGAGGAGAAATAGAGAAATACTAGGTTAAGTTAGTACATTAATCAGGGGAGCTACAAAAGGAAGCTTCAAGTTAAGGGGAGAACTTGATTTTTATTGGTTAAACTTGATGTTATGTTGTGACACTATGATACTTTGTGTTTTTGAATTGATCTGACCATGACTACAAATTTTGAACTGTTATGTTTCTAAATTTGCATTGAGCATTAAATGTTTATCTATCTTAAATGAATGCAATTCTAGATATTTGTATGCCATGCCAATGTGATCTGTATGAAAGTACCTGTATTTATGTATCACTTGGCTAAAAGGTATTTGAGTGTTTGAAATCATTAAAAAAGGGGAGATTGTTATCTCTAGGAACCCCATAATGTGAAAGTTTTGATAATTCCAAACTACTCACCTGAGTATCAAATGATCTTGTTAAATGTTTCAGCAATGTCAGAAATCAAGATCAAAGAGTTGCGCTTGGTAAGGTTACAAGATAATTGAGCAATCAAGATCAAAGCTTAGAGAGTTTCAGGTACTTAGATAATGTAGAACTTTTACTCAAGTGATTCTCAGCAAGTTTTCCATATTTGCATGATTTTGATCGATTTGTTTTCAAATAATTTAATCTTTTTAATTCATCTTTCAGTACTCAGTTTGAAAGAAATTCATCATGACTTTAACCAATACAAATTTAGTGCTTCAAAGCCTGCTCCTGAAAGATTTTCTAAGGAAATAAGGAAACTAAGTCAAGTCGAGATGAAAGCAGGAAGCTCCGTGGCTCAAAGAAGAAAACAGATGATGACAGAAAAAAAGAAAGAACAGGGACCCAATTTAACTAGTCTACCCTTTTGTTGTTTTTAAAAGGGGGAGGAGAAATAGAGAAATACTAGGTTAAGTTAGTACAACAATCAGCGGAGCTACAAAAGGAAGTTGTAAGTTAGGGGAGAAGTTGAATTTTTAATGATTAAACTTGATGTTAAGTTGTGACACTATGACACTTTTTGTGTTTGAATTGATTTGACCATGACTAAAATTTTTGAATTGTTATGCTTCTAATTTTGCATTGAGCATTAAATGTCTATCTATCTTAAATGAATGCAATTTTTGATATCTCTATGCCATGCTAATGTAATCTGTATGAATGTATCTGTATTTATGTATCACTTGGCTAAAAGGTCCTTGTGTGATTGAAATCATCAAAAAGGGTGAGATTGTTATCTCCAGGAACCCAATAATGTGAACATTTTGATGATTCCAAACTACTCACCTGGGTGTCCAATGATCTTGCTAAATGTTTCAGTAATGTCAAAAATCAAGATCAAAGAGTTGCACTTATTAAGCTAACAAGATAATTGAGCAATCAAGACCAAAGCGTCAAGAGTTTCAAGTACTTAGATAATGTAGAACTTTTACTCAAGTGATTCTCGGTAAGTTTTGCATATTTGCATAATTGCATGATTTTGATCAATTTGGTTTCAAATAATTTAATCTTTTTTATTCATCCTTCAGTACTCAGTTTGATAGAAATTCATGATTATTTTAATCAAGAAAAATCAAGTGTTTCAAAGCCAGCTCTTGAAAGATTTCTTAAGGAAATAACGAAAGAAAGTCAAGTCCAGATGGAAGCAGGAAGCTCCAGTGGTTCAAAGAAGAAAACAGATGATCTCAAAAAATGAAAAGGAAAAGTCCCCAGTTCTAACTAGTCTACGCTATTCTTGTTTTCAAAAGGGGGAGGAGAAATAGAGAAAAACTAGGTTAAGTTAGTACACCAATCAGCGGAGCTACAAAAGGAAGCAGCAAGTTAGGGGGAGAAGTTGAATTTTTAATGATTAAACTTGATGTTAGGTTGTGACACTATGGCACTTTGTGTGTTTGAATTGATCTGACCATGACTACAAATTTTGAATTGTTATGTTTCTAAATTTGCATTGAGCATTAAATGTCTATTTATCTTAAATGAATGTAATTTTTGATATCTCTATGCCATGCTAATGTAATCTGTATGAATGTATCTGTATTTATGTATCACTTGGCTAAAAGGTCCTTGTGTGATTGAAATCATCAAAAAGGGTGAGATTGTTATCTCCAGGAACCCAATAATGTGAACATTTTGATGATTCCAAACTACTCACCTGGGTATCCAATGATCTTGTTAAATGTTTCAGTAATGTCAAAAATCAAGATCAAAGAGTTGCACTTATTAAGCTAACAAGATAATTGAGCAATCAAGACCAAAGCGTCAAGAGTTTCAAGTACTTAGATAATGTAGAACTTTTACTCAAGTGATTCTCGGCAAGTTTTGCATATTTGCATAATTGCATGATTTTGATCAATTTGGTTTCAAATAATTTAATCTTTTTTATTCATCCTTCAGTACTCAGTTTGATAGAAATTCATGATTATTATAATCAAGAAAAATCTAGTGTTTCAAAGCCAGCTCTTGAAAGATTTCTTAAGGAAATAACGAAAGAAAGTCAAGTCCAGATGGAAGCAGGAAGCTCCAGTGGTTCAAAGAAGAAAACAGATGATCTCAAAAAATGAAAAGGAAAAGTCCCCAGTTCTAACTAGTCTACGCTATTCTTGTTTTCAAAAGGGGGAGGAGAAATAGAGAAAAACTAGGTTAAGTTAGTACACCAATCAGCGGAGCTACAAAAGGAAGCAGCAAGTTAGGGGGAGAAGTTGAATTTTTAATGATTAAACTTGATGTTAGGTTGTGACACTATGGCACTTTGTGTGTTTGAATTGATCTGACCATGACTACAAATTTTGAATTGTTATGTTTCTAAATTTGCATTGAGCATTAAATGTCTATTTATCTTAAATGAATGCAATTTTTGATATCTCTATGCCATGTTAATGTAATCTGTATGAAAGTACTTGTATTTATGTATCACTTGGCTAAAAGGTATTTGAGTGTTTGAAATCATCGAAAAGGAGGAGATTGTTATCTCCAGGAACCTTATAATGTGAACGTTTTGATGATTTCAAACTACTCACCTAAGTATCCAATGATCTTGTAAAATATTTCTGTAATGTCAGAAATCTAGATCAAAGAGTTGCGCTTATTAAGCTTACAAGATAATTGAGCAATCAAGATCAAAGCTTCAAGAGTTTCAAGTACTTAGATAATGTAGAACTTTTACTCAAGTGATTCTCAGCAAGTTTTGCATATTTGCATGATTTTTATCGATTTGTTTTCAAATAATTTTTTCTTTTAAATTCATCTTTTAGTACTAAGTTTGATAGAAATTCATCATGACTTTAACCAGTACAAACCTAGTGCTTCGAAGCCTGCTCCTAAAAGATTTCTTAAGGAAATAAGGAAACAAAGTCAAGTTGAGATGAAAACAGGAAGTTCCAGTGGCTCAAAGAAAAAAATACATGATGACAAAAAAAAAGAAAAGAAAAGGGCCCCAGTTCTAAATAGTCTACCCTTTTGTTGTTTTCAAAAGGGGGAGGAGAAATAGAGAAATACTAGGTTAAGTTAGTACATTAATCAGGGGAGCTACAAAAGGAAGCTACAAGTTAAGGGGAGAACTTGAATTTTTAATGGTTAAACTTGATGTTATGTTGTGACACTATGACACTTTGTGTGTTTGAATTGATCTGACCATGACTACAAATCTTGAACTGTTATGTTTCTTAATTTGCATTGAGCATTAAATGTCTATCTATCTTAAATGAATGCAATTTTTGATATCTCTATGCCATGCTAATGTGATATGTATGGAAGTACTTGTATTTATGTATCACTTGGCTAAATGGTATTTTAGTTTTTGAAATCATTAAAAAGAGGGAGATTGTTATCTCCAGGAACCCCATAATGTGAACATTTTGATGATTCCAAACTACTTACCTGAGTATCCAATGATCTTGTTAAATGTTTCAGTAATGTCACAAATCAAGATCAAAGAGTTGTGCTTATTAAGCTTACAAGATAATTGAGCAATCAAGATCAAAGCTTCAAGAGTTTCAAGTACTTTGATAATGTAGAGCTTTTACTCAAGTGATTCTCAGCAAGTTTTCCATATTTGCATGATTTTGATCGATTTGTTTTCAAATAATTTAATCTTTTTAATTCATCATTCAATACTCAGTTTGATAGAAATTCATCATGATTTTAAGCAATAAAAATCTAGTGTTTCAAAGCCTGCTCTTGAAAGATTTCTTATGGAAATAAGAAAGCAAAGTCAAGTCGAGACGAAAGCAGGAAGCTCGAGTGGCTCAAAGAAGAAAACAGATGATGACAAAAAAAGAAAATAAAAAGGCCCCTGTTCTAACTAGTCTACCCTTTTGTTGTTTTCAAAAGGGGGAGGAGAAATAGAAAAATACTAAGCTAAGTTAGTAAATCAATCAGCGGAGCTACAGAAGGAAGCTGGAAGTTCGGGGGAGAAGTTGAATTTTCATTGATTAAACTTGATGTTAAGTTGTGACACTATGACACTTTGTGTGTTTGATATGATCTGACAATGACTACACTTTTTGAATTGTTATGCTTCTAAATTTGCATTGAGCATTAAATGTCTATCTATCTTAAATGAATGCAATTTTTGATATCTCTATGCCATGCTAATATGATCTGTATGAAAGTACCTGTATTTATGTATCACTTAGCTAAAAGGCATTTTAGTGTTTGAAATCATCAAAAAAGGGGAGATTGTTATCTCAAGGATCGTTATAATGTGAATGTTTTGATGATTCCGAACTTGTCACGACTCACTATATGTGATGTCATGACCGGCACAGAAACCTCCAAGCATACCATCCGTCGATACATCCGGCGTCCAGTCAGCCTAAAACACATATATGAATGCCCAAAATTCAAATACAGAACAATCCCAAAAATTAAATGTACAACACCTACATGAAACAAAAATAAGGGACGCGCCGCTGTCAGGCCTTCCCTTTCCTTTTTCAATCAGATCCTGAAAGAAGAAGGTGAGGTGTGAGCTACATCCCGCTCAGTGAATGTTAATTACAAGTGGCATATACGTGCATTTAATAAAAACATGATAAGATCATAAATCATTGAAATATCATGATGACGAAATAGATTACATACATGCTAACATAATGTATCAAGTCATACATAAGACGATGCATAACATTTGTAGTCATGCTCATGCAATCCTAACACCTCCTGAGTACGGGGGTTTCAAGGCCTGGTGTGCAACACACAACACCTGAACACACACAAAATACTCGTATCCTAATAGGATTTCTGGGGTCATGCAGCACGTAGGATTAGTTTAAACTAACCTACCCACACACAAGCCATAAAACCCTCTGCAGGGTACACAACTGGGATCGCCGCTAGACTTACAAGAATTTCCAAGAAAGGAATTCCAACTAGGAGGCTCAACCTGAACTGTCATCCCAATGAATTATGTTCAAATATATTTCATGGAATACATTAAAACATGCATACCATAATACATAAGCATTTAAAACATTTCTATAATACAATGCCACATATAAATAATCCAAAAGTAAAGGAACACTCACACTTGATTGGCTAAGTCTAGCCAATCCAATCCCCAAAACTCTCCAATTGACTAAACAGGTTCAAGATCAATCACAAGACCTGAAAATAACATGGTTCACACAACTGAAAATCAGTCATAAAGTGTGTCAAAACCCAATGTTCAAACCTAATCTAAAGTCAATTAAATTCTAAATTGGTTACCCTATTGAGCCAATTTCCATATTGCCTAACTTGATCATTTAGACTCAATTAAACCAAGATTGAACTAAATTGAATGTAATAGGGTGATCCCATGATCCAACCACTAATATACATGATATTCAATTATAATTTGGGTTAATTAGACTATACATCAAGTCAATTTCATCAATTGACTAAGTCTTGTCAAAATCCCCAATTAGGCCAATATAAAACATAAGGTCAAAATGAACTAAGTCGTATCAATTTAACATAGGTTCTAACATTTTAAACCCACGATTCTACTCAATTTGGGTCCAATTAAACAATCCCCAAGTCAATTTCATAAATGGACTTGCTTTGGGTGAAAAGTCCCAATTTGGGCAAAATTGCCAAAGTACATGTAAAATTGCCAAAGTACATAAAAAATGTCAAATACTTAGCCTAGGTCAAAATTAGTCAACCATAGGATGTCCATTATGAGGACCCACTGAATTCTATTATCAACAACCCTAATCATGCCCAAAAAGACCTACATTGCATAAATTTTCAGATTTTCTATGAAGAGCATCAAAAGCCCCAAATTTGGAATTTTTTTTTACATAGGCCATATTGCCAATTTCACACTAGGCCACCATACATAGCCACAAAATTTACTGAACTTGCACCATGGGACCATCCACCATGGCTACTAGGTTAACATAGTTGACATGCAAAGCTTAATTCTAACCCTAATTCAATGATCCAAGTGTAGGCCATTTGAACTAAACTCCAAGATTTCACAATGGAAATCTCTAACCAAAGGCATGGATCAGTTCTTGGTGTTCATGGGTCTAACATAGGTGACATGCAAAGAACCTGAAAAATTCTAAGACCATGAACAAGGTATAGGTCCATTTACAAATAGTTCTACCAAATCCAAAAGGGAAAATGACACCAATGGCCTCCAATCAACACTTGGGTTCATAAAAACCTGCATGCAATGGAACCCTAGGTCTAGAACAATCCTCAACTGAGAATCCATGGCATATCTTAGGTTAAAATACAGCTTGGAAGCTTAAACTAGAGAGATCAAAGGAAGAGAAGAGAAAAAGCATGCAAACCTCATGAAATTCTTGAGCAAGAAACTCCAAACCCTAATTTTCCTCTCCTTTTAGCTTCTCCAGCTCTTTTCCCTCTTTCTCAAGTGCAAAATATGCAAATGAGCTGAAAAATCGAGTCAATAGCTCATATAGAAGTGTTTGGGCCCATAACTAAAAGTTGTCAAAAATTGTTAAAAATTAATTTTTCTGTTGCAATACTTTCACTTAGATAGTCAATTTCATGCAAAATACTCACCAAATCAACATCTTAACCGTTCCAAAGTTGCATAAGTCAGTTACAAACATTCTGGTTAACTTTAAACTCAATCCAACGGTGGGATTGCGAGAACCAAAAGGTTGATCAAAACTAAGTAAGAAAATAAGCAAATCTATGAAATAGTGTTTGGAGTCTTATAACTCACAGTAGGTTACTCCGATCAAGATCTTCACCGTTCATAATAAAGATTTATCAGAGAAGAATGAGCGAACAAAATTTTAGCACAATCGGACCGCGGATCTAGGAGTTCAAATCAATGATGGAATTTGGGACAGGAATTTCTTTCTCCATGGAGCGAGCTCCACTAGATCCAAAACACCGTTTTTGACATGTTTTGACGTCAAACGGGTCTCCGATGGTTCCGAAACTTCATGCGCACTCTTTATTACCTAAAATCAAGCAAAGACACTTGAACCTACATGCTTCGACCATCAAAATACATATATGCATATGTGTATGAATACGTATACGGGTATTCTACATGTGCATTATGGGTCAAAATGACGTCACCTAAAGGCACGAGTGCTACAACTCTCCCCAACTTAGGAATATTTTTGTCCTAAAAAAAAATAAAAGCAAGTTAACTAACCTCAGTCGGTAAAGAGGTTGGGGAACTGCTCCCTTATCTGGTCCTCGCACTCCCAGGTTTACTCTTCATTATCGTGGAATTGCCATCTGACTCGCACAAGTGGGATTTCCTTAATTCTCAATTTCTGAACCCTACAAGCCACAATCTGAATAGGCAACTCCTCATAAGTCGTATCCTCCCCAACTTGCAGATAACTCACATTAAGCACATGAGCTGGATTGGGATAAGACTTCTTCAATGGATCCTCATTAAACTTCCTCAGCATCGACACGTGGAATACATCATGAACACCCTCGAGCTGAGAAGGTAGAGAAAACCTGTATGCTACTGGTCCTATCCTCTCAACAATCCGGAATAGCCCAATAAACCTAGGGGCAAGTTTTCCACTGACACCGAACCTCATCTGACCTTTGAGTGGCGAGACCTTAAGCAAAACTAGATCTCCCACTGCAAACTCTAACGGCCGATGCCGATTATCATAATAACTCTTTTGCCTGTCCTGAGCTGACTTCAGCCTCTGCCGAATCAGCTTGACTTTCTCAGTCTGCTCAACAACTGCGTCAGGGCCCCATAACTGTGTATCACCCACCTCGTACCAACAAGCTGGAAATCTACAGGGTCTTCCATACAAAGTCTCATACGGTGCCATACCGATGCTCGCCTGATAACTGTTGTTGTAAGCAAATTCACACAATGGCAAATGCTCACCCCAACCGCCACCGAACTCTAAAATGCAAGACCTGAGCATATCATCCAGCATCTGAATCACTCTCTTGAACTGACCATCCTTCTGAGGATGAAATGTTGTACTAAGTTGGAGGCGGGTCCCAAATTGAGTCTGCAAGGCCTGCCAAAACCTCGATGTAAATCGTGGATCTCGATTCGACATGATAGACAAGGGCACTCCATGCAATCTCACGATTTCTCTGACATATAATCTGCTCAGTCTATCCACAGAGTCCCTGGCGCTCATAGGAAGGAAGTGCGCACTCTTGGTCAATCTATCGACCACAACCCAAATAACATCAAAACTGCCCTGTGACCTCAGCAATCCCATGACGAAATCCATCGTGATGTGTTTCCATTTCCACTCGGGTATGGGCAATGGTTGCATCTAACCTCCAGGATTTCGGTGTTCAGCCTTAACCTGCTGGCACACCTCACATCTCTGCACATACTCAGCAATAATCTTCTTCATCCCGTGCCACCATACAAATCTCTTCATATCATGGTACATCTTGGTAGCACCTGGATGAACAGTATACTGAGAACTCTGAGCCTCTAGAACTATCTCAACACGCAACTCAGCATCATATGGGATCCATAGTCCCCCTCTATACCGCAAGACATCATCTGGACCAATATGCCAATCGGCCTGGTCAACACTGTCTGCGTATCCACGATACATGTCATAATCTGGAAAATGTTCCTGTAAATATCTAACCCGCGAAATATGGGCATCTACAAGCTGCACGTGCATCTTAGCACATATCTCAGTAAGTGGTGCGTCCGAGAGTATACTCATCATAGTCACTCTCTCAAGTAAATGCCACTGCTGGGCCATCTACAAAGCAACCACCTGAGTCCCTGCTTGCCTATGACTCAAAGCATCAACCACAACATTGGCTTTGCCAGGATGATACTCCAAAGAGAAATCATAATCCTTTAGTAACTCGAGCCATCTCCTCTGCCGCATATTCAACTCCTTCTGACCAAAGAGGTACTTCAAACTCTTGTGATCAGAAAACAAAGTGAACCTCTCACCATAAAGGTAGTGCCTCCATAGCTTTAGTGCAAATACAATAGCGGCCAGCTCCAAATCATGTACAGGGTAGTTGTGCTCATGCACCTTAAGTTGTCTAGATGCATATGCAACCACACGACCCTCCTGCATCAGTACACATCCCAGACCTAAGAGTGATGCATCAGTAGAAATCACCAACTCTTTCCCAGCCTCTAGAAGAATTAACACCGGAGCTGTAGTCAACCTCTTTTTCAACTCATTGAAAATTCTGTCACAGGCATCCGACCACGTGAAGGCCACGTTCTTCTGAGGCAGCTTGGTCACCATTCTGAGTCAGCTTAGTCATCGGCACGGATATCGTGGAAAAGTCTTTCACGAACTTCGTGTAATAGCCAGCCAAACCCAGAAAGCTACAAATCTCGGTCACTGTGGTAGGTCTTGGCTAATCAATGATCGCTTCAACCTTAGCAAAATGAATAGAAATACCCTCTGCACTAACCACATGACCCAAGAATTTCACCTCAGTCATCCAGAAATCACACTTGCTCAGCGTGGCATACATCCTATGCTCCAACAATGTCTGCAAAGTAACTCTGAGATGATGCTCATGATCCTCTCTTTTCTTAGAATAGACTTGGATATCATCGATGAAGACTATAATGAACTGGTCAAGGTACGACCTGAACACTCTCTTCATCAGATCCATGAACATAGCTGGTGCATTAGTCAACCCGAAGGGCATCACCAGAAACTCGTAATGTCCATACCTCGTCCGAAAAGCAGTCTTCGGCACATCCTCATCTCACATCCTCGACTGATGGTACCCAAACCTCAAGTCAATATTCGAAAAGAACTTGGCCCCAATCAGTTGGTCAAACAAGTCAACAATATGAGGAAGTGGATATTTGTTCTATTCACAGTCACCTTATTCAGTTGACGGTAGTCTATACACAAACGAAGACTCCCTTCTTTCTTCTTGACGAACAACACAGGTGCTCCCCAAGGTGACATGCTAGGGAAAATAAATCCCTTGCCCATCAGCTCATCAAGCTGCGGTGCCATACGATACGGTAGAATGGAAATGGGTTTAGTCCCGGGCATCAGCTCAATGATAAAGTCTACCTCTCGCCTAGGCGGCAAGCCAGGTAACTCATCAGGAAAAACCTCTGGGTACTCGCAGACTATGTGAATGTCTACAAGCTGAATACTCTGACCCACATCATCCACTGGCGTCAAACTCGCCATCGTAGCAACCTCATCATCAGTGGCTGATCTACCCTGGGTAGGTGGTCTCGATGCAGTCCTGCCTCGAAAAACGAAGACTGGCTCTCTGGGTATCTGAAGGACAACCCTCTTGCCGAAGTAATCAATGTGAGCGTGATACGCTGCCAGCCAATCCATACCCAAAATGGCATCAAACTCGAGGAACTCTAAGACTTTAAGGTCAAAAGACATCTCATGGTCCTCGAATATCACAATGCAACCCACACATACCATATTAGGGTAAATTCTCTCACCGGCCGCCGTACTCAAAATCAAAGGCGTACTAGTCCTAACACTAGACAATCTCAATCTATCTACTACACCACCAGAAATACATGAAAGAGTAGAACCATCATCAATCAAGACATACATCAAAGAATGGCAAATGTTGATTGTACCTTCTATTAGCTGCTTGCTGGCCTCAGGATCTGCTTGTGTAACAGCTTTGGCCTGCTCTCTGGTAGGTGCAGCTGTAGGACTAAATTGGCCAAAAGGCATCCTCTGTGGACACTGGTTCTTCTTATGCCCTAGAGCCCCACAACCATAACACACAATCGGCCTCGGTACTCTAGGTGCAGAAGATACAACCTGCGACTCGGCCCAGGCTGTCTGCTGTCCACCAGATCTGACAAAACTCTGTTGCTGCTGCTGGGATCGACTAGAAATTCGAACACTCTGGCCCATAACTGGTGATACCACTGATACTGGAGCAGAGGCTACAGATGCCTCATATCCACTGCAGCTGAATATCGACCTCTTATTACGCCGGCCTCTCCTGCCACTAAAATACTGTGCCTCTGACCCTGCCTGCTGAGTCTGAATTGTAGGAGACGCGGGGGCCTGAACTGCTGCAGGTAACCTCATCTGAGAATTGGCCTCTGCGGCCTCAAAATCTGCGGCCTGCCGCATAGCCTTCGCATAGGTCTGCACGCCAACCAGTGCCAAACCCTGACGGATACGGTCTCGAAAACCATCCCGTAACCTCTGCATCCTCAGCTCATCGGTAGAAACCATCTCTGGAGCAAAGAGTGCTAACCTGTTGAACAATTGCTCGTACTCTCTCACGGACATGTTGCCCTGGGTCAGATGTAGAAACTGGATCAGACGTTGATCCCTCTCGGCCCGTGGATAGAAATCAACAAAGAACAACTCCATGAATCTAGTCCAAGTCTAGACCTCGCCCTCGAGACACTCCACCCGTTCCCACCATTTGTTAGCCTTGTCAATCAGCTTAAACCTGGCAAGCTTGATGTTATCATGCTCAAACACCCTCATATCACTGAAAATGGCCTCCATTCGAGTTAACCATCCCTCAACAAGCTTTAAATCAAGACCTCCTGGAAACTCAGCAGGATTCCGATTCTTGAAGGGTTTCATAACCCTCCCATAGCGGTCCTTCTCTGCCCGCTCAGCCTCAGTCTCCCCAACTACGACATGCTTGACCCCAGCTGGTCCTGCCTGCTCTGCCTGATCCCTTACTACTGCTGCCACACTACTGTGCTCTACAGCCGCTGCTACATCACCCTGCGGTGGTGGCCTAACACCCTGTGTACGGCCTAACAACTCGAGAATATGGGCCTGCTGCTGCTGAGTGGCCTCTATGACTGCCTCTATACGCCTAAGGCGTTCCTTTGGGTCCATGGATGATCCTACTCTTTCCTCTATTGTAAATATCTGAAATTCATAATAAGGAAAAACTCAATCAGGATCACAATCCAGGAAAAGTTACCCCTAACATAACTACCTATAATCATACTATGGCGACCCCACACCCTGGACCACCAAACCAGCAAGGAATGACGTGCGGAATGCCGGGGCGGGACGCCCAGCGTAGGCATCTCCAACCACTCCTCAACCCCCGTGAGGTGCTTGAGACCCTACGAGACTTATCTCAAACAACGACATAATTTCAAAAGGCACTAAACAAAACTACCAATCGTATTAATCATCCAAGACAAGAGATAATCCAGAAAAATGAACCATAAATAAAACCATAATCCCTACAGTCCATCAAAATGGAGATACACGTAAAGTCCAAAACTATGGGTACAACAAAAACCGCCATATGCTCACATGGTCTATCTAACAAGTCCCAACTCACCCATACTACAATGTGGTAAGTGTGATAATTACATAGTCCAAAATATAATACATTATAATTTAAAACACAATTCAACCAAAATGCCTCTCAACTCACATCGAGGCCTTGGATCTCTCGCCGACAAGGCCCTCAAGATATGACTACCCTTTTGCCCTTATTCGGGATTGAAGGACCTGAAAGAGGAAAATGAGGGTGAGCCAACTGTGCCCAGTGAATAGAATTCAAATATGCTATCAATACTCATCAATAAATATCATGTATGCATGTTAATGTGTAGCATGATCAAAAGCTCATAACATATAGATATCAAGTATTTATAATAAGTTCGATGCAAGTAAAAGCCTATCAATTTGGATCCACATTTCACATGCATTGGGGTTACTAGTGCACCTCTATTCCACCGTACCGTTCTCATCCCCAAATATTTCCTTTTTAAAACCCTCCTCTGACAAGGTTAAGTCTCCCTATTAGCCAGATAGATGGGCCCAACCAAAGTCATAAGGTTTTCTCAAATCAATGTATCATTCAAAACATTAGAACACATTCATGCTTTCAACATACAATATATATAAGTGATATGATGACATAAAAGATATAATCATAAATGAAGTCTACTCACAACCAAGGCTCGCGAGAGTATCTAACCACACACGGACACCAAAGAATCAACCCAATAAAGGTCCTGAAACATTCATCAATATCCAACCATACATAAATTTCTATGCTCAATCACATAGACATTACACATCAACCCTAAATCAGCCCACGTATAGACAATAGGCCTAAATCCCATCTAATCCCATCATTCAACTCAAATCACATGACTTAGGCCTCTAATGCATAGTTCTCATTCATTAACCATTCAATTAATCAAAAATACTGATTTTCAATTCCTTTGGCATAAACATGCCCAAATTGGGTCATTTGATCACAAGTAGGCCTAACTCATGATATGGTCACAACCACCAAATCAGTAGCCTAATCAACCCTAATCATGCTTAATTAGACATAAATTGCATCAATTCAATGATTCTAGGCCAAATCATCAAAAGCCCTAAAATATGAAATTTTCCATACTTAGGCCATATTGCCTATTTACACTAGGTCACCATGTTCAGCCATGTATATCACTGATTTTGCATCATGGGTTCATCAACAATGGCAACTAGGTCAACATAGTTGACATGCAAACTATTTGAAAAGGTCTAAGTTCATATTCTAAATTTAGGTCTAATACAAACAACCCTACAAATTTTCCATTTAATATTCTGTTCAGATGTATCAAGCTGCCAACAGAAATATTTAATCACAAAATCAACGGTAAAAATTAAATTATGTTAAGAGGCAAACCTTCTGTCCAAAACTCAGCTCAATCCAACGGTGGACCGAAAATATAAGCCTCTTTGATGAACAAGTCTCTAATCAGACAATTTCTCCTTTCCTGCTGCAAATACTTGAACGATCATATGTGAACCACCTTCTCAAATATCATATCCATCCAACGGTAGATTTAGGAGTTCTATTAGTTTGATCTAAACTGCACGAGAAATCCAGACTTTTTGACCTGCTTTGTTTGGGAGGTTATATCTTTCAAACGAAAACTCCAATCAAGATCTCCACCAACCTAAATGAATACCCATAAGATACGAACTTGCTAACAAAGTTTGAGCTCAATCTGACCATATAGCACCAAGATTTGATGAAAACGTTGCTGAGACTTCCCTCAAAGCAACTTCCTCTTTCTTTCTCTTCTTCTTTCCTTTCTCTTCTTTTTTCCTTTCCCTCCACTCATCTCACTCTCTAGGACTTCCTTGGAGAAGAAAAGTAGGGCATGAGACACTTGTCCACTCTCATGCACTAACTTGACATGTGTTGGAGAGGAGAAATGGGGCATGGGACACTTGTCCATTCTCATGCACCAACTTGACATGTGTTGGAGAAGAGAAATGGGGCATGGGACACTTGTCCATTCTCATGCACCAACTTGACATGTGTTGGTCTCATACTACCCATACCAACCACATGTATTTTAACCAATCTCATGCTTTCATGTATTTTAATGTCCAATTCATTTAATACACCCAATTTTCATTCTCATTTATCCTTTTATTCATGGTTTAATGGGCCCATGCATAAATAATAAAACATGCATTATACTTTAATTTAACATGACCCATATACAATTTATAATGCACATATTTATATACATTATCAAGCATCAAATATACAAACATTAAACAATCATCAAACAAAAACCAAACATATCAAGGCAAACACATAGAGTTTGGGCAAAATATAATTGGGTAATGGGCTAGATGAAATAATTTTTGGGACGTCACATCACACCCATCTTAGAATGAACTTTGTCCTCGAAGTTTTAAGGTTAAGAAATTACCTAAGCCCATGAACTCGGCAAAGTGCTCCATCATGTAGTCCTCACGCTCCCAAGTAACCTGCTCCTCGCTATGGAACTACATCTCACCTTAACCATCGGAATCTCGCGGTTAAGCAACCTCTGGACCTTCCGGTCAAGTATCCGAATAGGTTCCTCATCATAACTCCCATCCTGCCTCATCATATCTGAATAGGAAGCTCCAGTGGGTCAAAGAAGAAAATAGATGATGACAGAACAAGAAAAGGAAACGGCCCCAGTTCTAACTAGTCTACCTTTTTATTGTTTTCAAAAGGGGGAGGAGAAATAGAGAAATACTAGGTTAAGTTAGTACATTAATCAGGGGAGCTACAAAAGGAAGTTGCATGTTAAGGGGAGTACTTGAATTTTTAATGGTTAACCTTGATGTTATGTTGTGACACTATGACACTTTGTGTGTTTGAATTGATCTAACCATGACTACAATTTTTGAACTGTTATGTTTCTAAGTTTGCAATGAGCATTAAATGTCCATCTATCTTAAATGAATGAAATTTTTGATATTTCTATGCCATGCTAATGTGATATGTATGAAAGCACCTGTATTTATGTATCACTTGGCTAAAAGGTATTTGAATGTTTGAAATCATCAAAAAGAGGGAGATTGTTATCTCCAGGAACCCCATAATGTGAACGTTTTGATGATTCCAAAATACTCACCTGAGTATCCAATGATCTTGTTAAATGTTTCAGTAATGTCAGAAATCAAGATCAAAGAGTTGCGCTTATTAAGCTTACAAGATAATTGAGCAATCAAGATCAAAGCTTCAAGAGTTTCAAGAACCTAGATAATGCAGAACTTTTACTCAACTGATTCACAACAAGTTTTGCATATTTGCGTGATTTTGATCAATTTGTTTCCAAATAATTCAATCTTTTTAATTCATCCTTCAGTACTCAGTTTAATAGAAATTCATCATGATTTTAATCAATACAAATCTAGTGTTTCAAAGCCTTCTCTTGAAAGATTTCTTAAGGAAATAGGAAACAAAGTCAAGTCCAGCCGAAAACAGGAAGCTCCAGTGGCTCAAAGAAGAAAACAGATGATGCCAAAAAAAGAAAAGGAAAAGGCCCTAGTTCTAACTAGTCTACCCTTTTGTTGTTTTCAAAAAGGGGAGGAGAAATAGAGAAATACTAGGTTAAGTTAGTACATCAATCAACGGAGCTACAAAAGGAAGCTGCAAGTTAGGGGGAGAAGTTTAATTTTTAATGATTACACTTGATGTTAAGTTGTGACACTATGACACTTTGTGTGTTTGAATTGATCTGACCATGACTACAATTTTTTAATTGTTATGCTTTTAAATTTGCATTGAGCATTAAATGTCTATCTATCTTAAAACAATGCAATTTTTGATATCTCTATGCCATGCTAATGTATTTTGTTTGAAAGTACCTATATTTATTATCACTTAACTAAAAGGTATTTGAGTGTTTGAAATCATCAAAAAGGTGGAGATTGTTATCTCAAGGAACCCCATAATGTGAACGTTTTGATGATTCCAAACTACTAACCTGAGTATCGAATGATCTTGTTAAATGTTTCAGTAATGTCAAAAATCAAGATCAAAGAGCTGCGCTTATTAGGCTTATAATTTAGTAACCAAGATCAAAGCTTGAAGAGTTTCAAGTACTTAGATAATGTAGAACTTTAACTCAAGTGATTCTCAGCAAGTTTTGCATATTTGCATAATTGCAAGATTTTGATCAATTTGTTTTCAAATAATTTAATGTTTTTAGTTCATGCTTAAGTACTCTGTTTGATTGAAATTCATGATGATTTTAATCAATACAAATCTAGTTTTTCAAAGCCTTCTCTTGAAAGATTTCTTAAGGAAATAAGGAAACAAAGTCATGTCAAGACGAAAGCAAAAAGCTCCAGTGCCTCAAAGAAGAAAACAAATGATGACAAAAAAAAATGGAAAAGGCCCCAGTTCTAACTAGTCTACCCTTTTGTTGTTTTTAAAAGGGGGAGGAGAAATAGAGAAATACTAGGCTAACTTAGTAAATGAATCAGTGGAGCTACAAAAGGTACCAACAAGCTCGGGGGAAAAGTTGAATTTTTAATGATTAAACTTGATGTTATGTTGTGACACTATGACATTTTGTGTGTTTGAATTGATCTAACCATGACTACAATTTTTGAATTGTTATGCTTCTAATTTGCATTGAGCATTAAATGTCTATCTATCTTAAATGAATGCAATTTTTGATAACTCTATGGGATGCTTATGTGACTTGTATGAAAGCACCTGTATTTATGTATCACTTAGCTAAAAGCTATTTGAGTGTTTGAAATCATCAAAAAGGGGGAGATTGTTATCTCAAGGAACCCCATAATGTGAAAGTTTTGATGATTCCAAACTATTCACCTGAGTGTCCAATGATCTTGTTAAATGTTTCAGTAATGTCGAAAATCAAGATCAAAGAGCTGCGCTTATTAAGCTTACAAGATAATTGAGCAATCAAGATCAACGCTTCAAGAGTTTCAAGTACTTAGATAATGTAGAACTTTAACTCAAGTGATTCTCAGCAAGTTTTGCATATTTGCATAATTGCATGATTTTGATCAATATGTTTTCAAGTATTTTAATCTTTTTAATTCATCCTTCAGTACTCAGTTTGATAGAAATTCATCATGATTTTAATCAATAAAAAGGTAGTGTTTCGAAGCGTGCTCTTGAAAGATATCTTAAGGAAATAAGGAAACAAAGTCAAGTCCAGCCGAAAGCAGAAAGATCTAGTGGCTCAAGGAAGAGAACATACGATGACAAAAAAAGAAAAGGAAAAGGCCCCAGTTTTAACTAGTCTACTCTTTTCTTCTATTCAAAAGGGGGAGGAGAAATAGAGAAATACTAGGCTAAGTTAGTCAATCAATCAGCGGAGCTACAAAAGGAAGTTGCAAGCTATGTGGAGAAGTTGAATTTTTAATGATTAAACTAGATGTTATGTTGTGACACTATGACACTTTGTTTGTTTGAATTGATCTGACCACGACTACAATTTTTTAATTGTCATGCTTCTAAACTTGGATTGAGCATTAAATGTCTATCTATCTTCAATGATTGCAATTTTTTATATCTCTATGTCGTGCTAATGTGATCTGTATGAAAGCACATGTATTTTTGTATCACTTAGCTAAAAGGTAATTGAGTGTTTGAAATCATCAAAAAGGGGGAAATTGTCATCTCAAGGATCCCTATAATGTGAATGTTTTGATGATTCCAAACTACTCACCTGAGTATCCAATGATCTTGTTAAATGTTTCAGTAATGTCAGAAATCAAGATCAAACAACCACGCTTATTTAGCTAACAAGATAATTGAGCAATCAAGATCAAAGCTTCAAGAGTTTCAAGTTGTCACACCCCGCCCGGACGCGCCTAAACCGGCGGTACACTCTCGGACGGGGCTGACATTTGGAACAATTACAATGGTAACAACAGAGTGCGCAGCGGAAATACGGTACACACAGTACAAATCTGATTTCATTTAATTCAAAATACTTTTGTACATAGAATGGTCAAGGGAACATACTCCCAAAATCCCCAATGAATCATACAAAGGGTACAAAATGTGGGCCCCATAACCTGCACCCAGTCCACTCTAATTTTCTGTGAAAGATTGGATAATAATGGAGTGAGCTTAACGCGCTCAGTGGGTAAATAGTGCATGAGTATAACAATTAATAAAGTATACTTCAATATCAAATATCTTAAATACACATGTGAGCATCGTAATCAATCAATATGAATGTATGCATGACACCGTCTCGTAATGGTTTGATGAACGTACATCGCCTGAATTCACGAACAGGAACGATGCTCTGGATTCACGTACTGATGTCCCTCCCCGGGTGTAGCCGGGTTCTCATGTACGTCCCTCTCCAGATAAATGTAATGAATAGCGAGCAATGCTCCTAACTATTCTATGAGTCATAAACCATATACGTCCCTAGGTGGTGATATGTATGATGCCAATGCATGAACTGGTCTAGTCTACTGGTCTAGTCTTTTCTTGTCATTTAGACTGACTTTGGCAACGTCTGGTGATCCTTATCAGGGTTGGTATCATGACGTGAAAGATTAGGACATTCAGTATTACTGTATAACTTGACAGCCTTCAATAAGACCAACTAGATCAGTCCCCAGTTGAGAGGTGAGACACAAGGTCTGCTTAAATACCAATCGCCTAGAGCAGCCCGCTGCCTCCCGTTCACTATTTAAAGTTACTGGGGACAAGACCGAGTCTAGTTGAGTCGGATTGACTACAAATCCGGCATTATAACAGTGTAATACATGAATTCCAAATATACATGCATATGTGCGGCGGTATAAACAGTATATGACATAATGCAGTGTAAATGAATAGTAGACATAATAATAATTGAATGTAAACTTTAATAAAAGTTATGAAACACGCAAACCTATGTTTCGTTCGCCACCTTCAGATAAAACTTCTTCTATCAGATCTGATGCTTTCCTCCGGACAGAACTTCGTTGCACCGCTTTCAGATCTGGCGCTTTCCTCCGGATAGAACTTTGTTGCACCGCACCGAGAGTCTCAGACAGAGAGTCTCAAAAGCTTAGAATGCGTGGAAAGGAGAAGAAATTCACAAGAGAAGGTGATTTGGGGTGAGGAATGAGAAATGAGGAGGTTTCTTATATAGAGATTTTTGCGCCTGTACGTTCTGGCATGCGCCTGAACGTTCTGGCATGCGCCTGTACGTTCTGGCATGCGCCTGAACGTTCTGGCATGCCTTGCGCCTGAACGTTCTGGCATGCGCCTGAACGTTTTGGCATGCGCCTGAACGTTCTGTCATGCGCCTGAACGTTTGGGCATGCATTGCGCCTGAACGTTCTGTCATGCGCCTGAACGTTCTGGCATGCGCCTGAACGTTCTGTCATGCGCCTGAACGTTCTGGCATGCGCCTGAACGTTCTGTCATGCGCCTGAACGTTCTGGTATGCCTTGCGCCTGAACGTTCTGGCATGCGCCTGAACGTTTGGGCAGGTATTGCGCCTGAACATTTGGGCATGCATTGCGCCTGAACGTTCTAGCATGCGCCTGAACGTTCGAGCGTTACCCAAATAGTAATTTTTTTTTTTTGTGAAATACAGGGTATTACACGCTACCCCCCCTTAAAGGGATTTCGCCCTCGAAATCAAGTCATGTAGTGATGAGGGTTATCGGCTTGAGAAGTAGCCACAGGTGGATAAGGAGGCCACTGCATGTGTGCATCACTATATCCATTGATATTATTTTCAAACATCTTCGTAGTTATTGAAGTGAAACAATGGATCAAGATAGGTGGAAACAATGTTTCATCTTGTGATTGATAAGTGAAAATAATACAATGTATCACATCATCAGTTGGTACTAGAAAACAATTCAGGGTATTTTTGTTTAATTGTTGCTTCTAGTTCCCATGTTGCTTCCTCTACGCCGTGGTGATCCCAGAGCACTTTCACAAGTGGTATGCTACGTCGTCGTAGCTCTTGAGTTTTTCGATCTAAAATCTGGATTGCTTTCTCCTGATACGTATTTCCTTCCTCAACCCGAACCTCGACTAAAGGGATGATATGCGAAGGATCAGGACGATACTTGCGAAGCATAGATACGTGAAAAACGTCATGAACCTTAGGCATGGATGATGGAAGGGACAGACGATAAGCAAGTTTGCCAATACGGTCAATGATCTGAAATGGACCGATATATCGCAGGGACAGCTTGCCTTTGATTCCAAAGCGTTTGACACCTCTTGTGGGCTGGTCTTTCAGAAAAACAAAGTCCCCCTTATCAAATTCTAGAGGTTGTCTCCGCTTGTCAGCATAGCTCTTCTGTCGACTTTGTGCAACGCGAAGTCGCTCCTTTATTAGTGTGATCTTCTCAGAAGTCTCTTGAACTAGTTCAGGGCCTAACTGCGGTCGATCTGCCATATCTAACCAGCATACCAGAGATCTGCAAGGCCGACCATAGAGAGCCTCGTATGGTGCCATGCCGATACTAGTTTGGTAGTTGTTGTTGTATGCAAACTCAGCTAGATGCAAATACTTTGCCCATCCATCATTAAAGTCCAAAATACAACAGCGTAACATGTCTTCTAAGATTTGGATAAGCCGCTCTGACTGCCCATCAGTCTGAGGATGGAAGGCTGTGCTCATAGTGATCTTAGAACCCATTCTATTCTGGAAGCTTTTCCAAAAGTTGGATGTGAATCGAGGGTCTCGATCAGAGACGATCGTGAGTGGTAT
The DNA here is from genome assembly GCA_035771175.1 of Paratinospora sagittata. Taxonomy (NCBI): domain Eukaryota; kingdom Viridiplantae; phylum Streptophyta; class Magnoliopsida; order Ranunculales; family Menispermaceae; genus Paratinospora; species Paratinospora sagittata. Next base: position 22,327,062 of record CM069607.1, read on the forward strand.
GCCATGAAGGAGTACGATCTCTCTTTCATAGAGTTCTGCAAGTTTGGCGGGATTATCCGAGAACTTTATTGGCAAGAAGTGTGCAGACTTTGTAAGTCTGTCAATGATTACCAAGATAGCATCTTGCCCTTTATTGTTTCGAGGTAAGGCTGTGACAAAATCCATTGCGATGTTCTCCCATTTCCATTCTCCAATAGGTAACGGCTGGAGAAGTCCAGAGGGAAGTCTTCGTTCTACCTTGACTTGCTGGTAAACGAGACATCGAGCAACGAAGTCTGCAATTTCCTTCTTCATGCCAGAAAACCAGAATTGTCGCTTGACATCCTTGTACATCTTGTCACCCCCAGGATGAATAGCGTACCTTGAACAGTACATCTCAGTAAGCACGTCTTTACGAACCTCAGGATCGTTCGGTAGGCAGAGACATTTTTTATAGGAAACGGTGCCATCTCTAGAGACCGACCAATGAGGAAGGTCCTGGCCGGTGAGTAGAAGGTCTCATTTCTCCATTAACATAGGGTCATTGGCTTGAGCGGCTGAAATCTTTCGAACGAGCTCAGAGTTGACTGATAATTGAGAGAGTCGTGGTCTTAGTCCTTCAACGTTCAGCTGTAGGTTAAAGTTCTCCAACTCTGTAGCCAACTTCCCCATTTCGTAGTTAAGAGTGCAAGCAACATAAGATTTTCTACTCAGGGCATCGGCCACAACATTAGCCTTTCCGGGATGGTACTGGAGTTGAAAGTCATAATCTTTCAAGAATTCCAACCATCGTCTTTGGCGGAGGTTAAAGTCTCTCTGAGTGTATATGTACTTAAGACTCTTGTGATTCGAGAAGACCTCAAACCGTTCGCCGTATAGGTAATGACGCCATAACTTTAGTGCAAATACGACAGCTGCAAGTTCTAAGTCATGCGTTGGGTAATTACCCTCATGAATCTTCAGTTGTCTGGATGCATATGCAACCACTTGGCCTTCTTGCATTAGCACGGCACCTAAGCCTTGGAGAGAGGCGTCGGTGTATAATGAAAACCCAATTGCATTTCTTGGAGTGATAAGTACAGGTGCTGTCGTGAGGCATTTTTTCAATTCCTGAAATGATGCTTCACAGGCGGGATTCCAGAGAAATCGCACGTCTTTTCGAGTGAGCTGGGTCATAGGTTCAGTAATCTTTGAGAAGTCCTTGATGAAGCGTCTGTAATAGCCAGCCAACCCAAGAAAACTCCTAATCTGAGTAACAGTGGTAGGCTGCTTCCAGTTTAAAACTGCTTCAACCTTAGAAGGATCTACCTCAATGCCATTGCCTGAAACCACATGGCCTAGGAATTGAACTCTCTTTGCCCAAAATTCGCACTTACTCAACTTTGCATACAGTTGGTGGCTTCTCAAGGTCTGGAGGACTATCTTTAAATGTAATTTATGGTCTTCCTCGGTTGAGGAATATATCAAGATGTCGTCCACAAAAACCACGACAAATCGGTCTAAGTATAACCTGAAGATGCGATTCATAAAATTCATGAATGCAGCAGGTGCATTTGTTAGACCGAACGACATAACTAAGAACTCGTAATGACCGTACCGAGTTCGGAACGCCGTCTTGGTGATGTCCGACTCTCAGATCCGGAGTTGGTGATAACCGGAACGTAAATCAATCTTAGAGAAAAATTTGGCATCTCTAAGTTGGTCGAACAAGTCATCGATCCTGGGTAATGGATATTTGTTCTTGATGGTGACGTTATTCAACTTGCGATAATCGATGCAAAGTCGTAACGAACTATCCTTTTTGCGAACAAATAGAACTGGAGCGCCCCAGGGTGATGAACTCTTTCGGATGAAGCCATTACTCTCTAATTCCTTAAGTTGTTTGTCTAATTCGACCAGTTCGACATTTGACATTCTTTATGGTGGAATTGAGATAGGCCATGTCCCAGGTATGAGGTTGATCTCAAAATTGAATTCCCTAACTGGAGGTAGACCAGGAAGGTCATTAAGAAAAATCGTTAGGAATTCAGATATGACTGGAACATCATGTACTTCGAGAGGGTATAGTGCTGGTGAGTTGGTTTCATTGCCAAGGGATAGAGCTCGAAGTTGTGCCTTGAGAAGGGCAATGGTTGATTTGTGTATCCATTGCCTCGTTCCCTGAAGCTTGACCAACTCGCCTGTAGGCAAGGTTAAGTAAACTTGCTTCTTCATACATTCGATCTTTGCATCCAGTGGTGTTAACCAGTCCATGCCAAGGATGATGTCGAAGTCGTCAAAATCCATCACAAGCAGATCGGCATATATGATATGTTCTGACATTCGAAGCTCACATCGAGAACACTGCAAGTTGACGTCAGTACCAGATCCGAACGGTGATGTGACATGGAGTGTGATGTTTGTGGGTTCAGGATGCAGGCCTAAATGTCTTACCAATGCTGATGATATAAAAGAATGCGTAGCACTTGAATCAAACAAAACATGCACCATTGTATTGAACAAAGGAAAGGTACCTTCGACGACATTGTTGTCTAGTAGGGGATGTTGAGCGATGGCGAATGCTCGGCCCTGATTCCGTTGACCCTGGTTCTGCTGGTTCTGCCTAGGTTGGGCATTAGCAGCAGGTGGTGCTTGTTGGACCGGAATAGCCGGAATAGGTTGCTGAAGGTGCGGACAAAGATGTTTTACATGGCCCTTCTAGCCGCAGTTGAAACATGTCGGATGATACTGCGGATGGTTCTGTTGGCCATGCTGGTTGTTCTGCTGGCCATGCTGAATGTGGTGTCGACAACCACCTCTGCCATTGCCGTTTCGACGGCCACCTCTTCCATAACGACGTCCGCGGCCATGATTTCGGAAACCCTGATGGTTAGGGTTAGAAGGTTCAGCCGCAGGTGTTGTGGCCTCATTCTTCGAAACCGGGGCTGGGAGGGCTGGGTTTTGATTGTAGTAGGGCTTTTTCTTGTTGCCCTGTTGCATGCCTTGTTGGGAAAACGTTGCAGGCCGTTTGCCCTTATTCATTCGCTGTTCCTATAAGAGCTTCTCTTGTTCAAAGCTCATGGCTTTGTCAACAACCTCTTTGTAAATCTTGAGATCCAAGATTGATAAGGCTTGCCGAATGTCATGGCGAAGGCCATTATAAAATTTCTTAGTCTTATCTCGCTCCGTTGAGATGGTGGAGAGAGAGTAGACGGATAATTCTTTGAATTTTCCAGTATATTCTCTGACGGTCATGGTGCCTTGGTATAACTTAGCGAAGTCCTGTCGCTTCTGCTTCGTCACCGCACTGGGAAAATACTCATCAATAAACATTGACTCGAACTGTTGCCAAGTCATATCGGCTATGTTGACCCGTGGGTCTTCTTTCACTGTGATCTACCATTTGTTTGCTCCACCAACAAGTTGGTAGGTCGCTAGTGGAATTTTACGAGTCTCATCGACTCCCATTGCATCAAGAGCCTTCTTTGACTCATCCAGCCACTTTTGCACCTCATCAGGATCAATGGTGCCATCGAAAGTAAGAGGTTATAGCCGCTTGTATTTAGTAATCTGATCGGTTTGAGCTTCCGACCAAATTTTACAGGTGCTTGAACCATGGCAACCTGACTGGCTGCAGTCTCCTGAACGACAGTTTGAACAGTGGCCTTCATCGCCTCAATAAATCCAGAGAAGAAGGTTTCAATGCTTGAAGGCGTGGAAAAGGGTGCGGGTGGGGATGGGATTGCCTGCCCAGATGGAGTGGCAGTGTCGGGTGTGGCTTGTGCTGTTGTCCGAGGCGGCGGTTCCTGAATCTCAGGAGGTGCCTTAACTGCGGGACGAACAATACGTGGCCTTCCTCTCTTTCTTGTTTGCATTTTCTCACTGGCAAGGAGAAAATAAAACCAAGATTAAGAAACTATAGGCAAGTATAATGTTATTGTATGCTCAGCAACAATTTCGAGAGTACTGTAATATTAAAATCACCTAATTTTCTAAGTAGAGTGTAAAGTTGTTGTTGAGGAATCAAAAAATCTTATATATCTCGTATGTGTGGCCATGGTGTAAAAACAAACAAGGTTAGAATGTTTATATAATAAGTACAAAATTGTGCAAGTATTTAAAATGATTTGGTTCTGGTTTTTGTGAACATACATATATTTCATTGAAAATCCATACGAGTCATAAGAATTCTAAGATTTGCCTCGGTAAATAGCCTGAGCTAACGTTCTATCGCAATCTTATGCATTCAGACGCTTACTCTTAGTCTTTTCGATTATTATCCAAGTTCATGTGTCCCATACCACATGAATTTAGTAATAAGGGTGTCAACCAAGTTAAGTTGTATGAACACAGTCTCTAAAAACATTGGCTGAATAGAAGTTCACTAATAGTATCGTCCAAAGTTACATGTCCCATACCGTATAAACTTAGTGATAAGATTAGTAATGCAACTTTCTCCAAATGTTTCTTTTCACACCAGGTCATGGGTTTTCTTACTTCCACATTTTATTTAGTATCCTCCAATTTTGTTGTGTCCCATACCACTCCAAAGTTAGTGATACAAAAGAAAAAATGGTTGTAAGTTGGCCCACCAAAGATAGTCTTTAAACAAAACAATTTCATTCATATATATCAAAGGAAAGTTTACAATGCCAGTAATTAATTGTGACTTTCTTGTCTACTACCGCTCCTTCGAGATCTACTGCTACGTACATAACGACTACTAACGGAAGGTTGAGAGTGTGCATGTTCTGCGTCGAAGTTTTGCAACTGGGTTAATATATTATTGTGGCTCTCTCTCAGTGTAGCAATATTGGATGCCATTTCATCTAACCGTTCAAGTAGGTTAGTCGGTTGTCCCATCGGTGGTTGATGGGTCGTTTGTCTCGTAGGAGAAGGGTAGGCCATAGACATTGGGAGAAAGTATTGGTTCATAGGTGGAAGGTAGTTGTTTTGATTGTGCGAGGATCCCCTAACTGGAACCCCATGGATATTTGGATATGTTTGTGGTGAAAAAGTTTGAAACAATGGGCTTATCGGGATGTTTTGTCCGCCAAGATTTGGTGACGCCCAATATGGTTGTTGTTGGTTCATAACAACTTGTGGAACTGGAGGATACTGTACCGTAGGAGTTGGAAATCTTTGGTACGAAGTGGTGCCTGGAGTGGGCACGTTCCACGTTGGTGGATTTGCTTGCGTACCTTGTCTATCATGACTTTGTGTAGGTTGATTTAGTGTGGCATATAACTCTTCGTCAGTGAATGGTTGATCGGTTGGATCACTATTCGGGGCTGGGTCTGATGTAGGATTTGGATGTGAATCATTATTTGGCCCTTCTTGGAGGGGCATCTTGCGTCGACTTTTGCGAAGGCAACGCCCATGCTTGTCTCTCATTCTTTCGGCATTTCTTATGGTCGTGCCGAATAACTCTTCGTCAGTTACCCCCCCACTTGTGCCATATGTCTTGAAGATAGAGGATGCTGTAACTGGTTCAGTTATGAGTTTTGACGTTCCATCGAAAGTGGCGACGTTTGCCTCGTATAGTATCCTCATAATCAAGACTCCATAGCCGAGGAATTCTTTTCTTAAGGGTTTTGTATCACCCGCAACATTTGTTGGATAATAAGGTGAGGTAGGGAGACCGTAATTTTCTTCTCTATGCAGTATAACATAAGAAGTTGAGCTCTTGACATAGTGCCTTTAGTCCCCCTTTCTGGCAAGATGTTGCCATATACAATCTTTCCGAGGCCGGCAAGAGATGGCTTAAGATGATTGTTTGGGAGGTTGGTGTATGTTGATGGAGTGTATGGCTCTTTGGCGAGGGAATTGAACAATTGGTCATTAGATTCTGCGATCTCTGCAACTGTCTGGGGTTCATGCGGATCAATAATCCTCTCCTCAATCGGAATCTCCAAAAGTCGAGCAATAAGTTCGACGTTGATAGAAATTTGTATCCCCATAACTGTTGTTGTCTCCAATACAGGGCTGTTTCCCTCTTCTGGAAGTCCTACGTAATTCATGGCTTCGTAGAAGGATCTGACCAAGTTGTAAGAGACTTGTCCCTCGACTTTGGTTATATTTAACCAATCCAATGTTGCGAGTTTGTCGTGAAGGATTGGGCGGAGGCGGAGATCGCTATTGTCGATGCTCCTCATAGTCATAACCTCTCTTTTGGACAATTCTTTAAGTCTAGTGGGAATTGGTTCCCTGCTAATGGAAGTTGGTCCTTCCCTTGAGGCCATTCTTTTGCTGAAAGGAAAATAAATTTGTGTGAAAGACACAAAATATATTCCTAACATTTTTAAGTTTTATGCCTTGTTTGCTAGACATTATTTTCGAGGTTTCTTTTGATGGTTATGCCATCATGAAATTTTCTTCATTAGTGATTTGATGTATATATGTCGTATTCACATATTAATGTATAGACATATTTAATGATAACTATAGTTCCCATAAATCAACTATATATATATATTTGAAATTAAACTATATAAAAATCATATATAGTTGTTTTTAATCCAATTCGTAACTATATATATAATTCATATATATAGTTTTAGATATATCAAATATTTTTTCTTTTTTTTTTTCGAATAAATATTTTTCAAAAAATAAAAATTTTTTCGAATATTATTTTCGAATTTTTTTTTTTGAATAAATATTTTTTGAAAAATAAAAATTTTTTTGAATTTTTTTTTTTTTTTTTATACGTACCTCATATACACTAAGGTATATAGATACATATATTCAATCATAACTACACATATAGTTTCTAATAAATTATGACTATATGTATATTTAAATCAAACTATATAAAAATCATATAGTTTTCTAGATATATATATTTAATACAAATCTCAACTATATATAATTGACATATGTATATATAGTTCTAGAGATATATATATATATATATATATCTAATAAAATTTTTCTTCCACTAATTTGGTGGACTTGGGCGGGCCGTGCACCGTACGCTCTGATACCATTAAATGTCACACCCCGCCCGGACGCGCCTAAACCGGCGGTACACTCACGGACGGGGTGCGCATTTGGAACAATTACAATGGTAACAACAGAGTGCGCAGCGGAAATACGGTACACACAGTACAAATCTGATTTCATTTAATTCAAAATACTTTTGTACATAGAATGGCCAAGGGAACATACTCCCAAAATCCCCAATGAATCATACGAAGGGTACAAAATGTGGGCCCCATAACCTGCACCCAGTCCACTCTAATTTCCTGTGAAAGATTGGATAATAATGGAGTGAGCTTAACGCGCTCAGTGGGTAAATAGTGCATGAGTATAACAATTAATAAAGCATACTTCAATATCAAATATCTTAAATACACATGTGAGCATCATAATCAATCAATATGAATGTATGCATGACACCGTCTCGTAATGGTTTGATGAACGTACATCGCCTGAATTCACGAACAGGAACGATGCTCTGGATTCACGTACTGATGTCGGGTTCTCATGTACGTCCCTCTCCAGATAAATGTAATGAATAGCGAGCAATGCTCCTAACTATTCTATGAGTCATAAACCATATACATCCCTAGGTGGTGATATGTATGATGCCAATGCATGAACTGGTCTAGTCTACTGGTCTAGTCTTTTCTTGTCATTTAGACTGACTTTGGCAACGTCTGGTGATCCTTATCACGGTTGGTATCACGATGGGCAAGATTAGGACATTCAGTATTACTGTATAACCTGATAGCCTTCAATAAGACCAACTAGATCAGTCCCCAGTTGAGAGGTGAGACACAAGGTCTGCTTAAATACCAATCGCCTAGAGCATCCCGCTGCCTCCCGTTCACTATTTAAAGTTACTGAGGACAAGACCGAGTCTAGTTGAGTCGGATTGACTACAAATCCGACATTATAACAGTGTAATACATGAATTCCAAATATACAGGCATATGTGCGGCAGTCTAAATAGTATATGACATAATGCAGTGTAAATGAATAGTATACATAATAATAATTGAATGTAAACTTTAATAAAAGTTATGAAACACGCAAACCTATGTTTCGTTCCCCACCTTCAGATAAAACTTCTTCTTTCAGATCTGGCGCTTTCCTCCGGACAGAACTTCGTTGCACCGCTTTCAGATCTGGCGCTTTCCTCCGGATAGAACTTTGTTGCACCGCACCGAGAGTCTCAGACAGAGAGTCTCAAAAACTTAGAATGCGTGAAAAGGAGAAGAAATTCACAAGAGAAGGTGATTTGGTGTGAGGAATGAGAAATGAGGAGGTTTCTTATATAGAGATTTTTGCGCCTGAACGTTAGGGCATGCGCCAGAATGTTCTAGCATGCGCCTGTACATTCTGGCATGCGCCTGAACGTTCTGGCATGCGCCTGAACGTTCTGGCATGCGCCTGTACGTTCTAGCATGCGCCTGAATGTTCTGTCATGCGCCTGAACGTTTGGGCATTCATTGCCCCTGAATGTTCTGGCATGCGCCTGAACGTTCTGTCATGCGCCAGAACATTCTGGCGTGCGCCTGAACGTTCGGGCGTTGCCCAAATAGTAATTTTTTTTTTTTTTTGAAATACAGGGTATTACACAAGTACTTGGACAATGTGGAGCTTTTACTCAAGTGATTCTCAACAAGTTTTGCATATTTGCATAATTGCATGATTTTGATCAATTTGTTTTCAAATAATTTAATGAATACAAATCTAGTTTTTCCAAGCCTGCTCTTGAAAGATTTCTTAAGGAAATAAGGAAACAAAAGTCATGTCAAAACGAAAGCAAAAAGCTCCAGTGGCTCAAAGAAGAAAACAAATGATGAAAAAAAAATGGAAAAGGCCCCAGTTCTAACTAGTCTAACCTGTTATTGTTTTCAAAAGGGGGAAGAGAAATAGAGAAATACTTGGCTAACTTAGTAAATCAATCAGCGGAGCTACAAAAGGAAGCTGCAAGTTAGGGGGAGAACTACAATTTTTAATGATTAAACTTGATGTTATGTTGTGACACTATGACACTTTGCGTGTTTGAATTGATCTGACCATGACAACAATTTTTTAATTGTTATGCTTCTAAATTTGCCTTGAGCATTAAATGTTTATCCATCTTAAATGAATGCAATTTTTGATATCTCTATGCCATGGTAATGTAATTTGTATGAATGTACCTGTATCTATTGTCACTTAGCCAAAAGGTATTTGAGTGTTTGAAATCATCAAAAAGGGGGAGATGGTTATCTCAAGGAACCCCATAAATTGAACGTTATGATGATTCAAAACTACTCACCTGAGTATCCAATGATCTTATGAAATGTTTCAGTAATGTCGAAAATCAAGATCAAAGAGCTGCGGTTATTGGGCTTACAAGATAATTGAGCAATCAAGATCAAAGCTTCAAGAGGTTCAAGTACTTAGATAATGTAGAACTTTTACTCAAGTGATTCTCACCAAGTTTTCCATATTTGCATAATTGCATGATTTTGATAAATTTTATTTCAAATAATTTAATCTTTTTAATTCTTGCTTAAGGACTCAGTTTGATAGAAATTCATGATGATTTTAATCAATAAAAGTCTAATGTTTCAAAGCCTGCATTTGAAAGATTTCTTAAGGAAATAAGGAAACAATGTCAAGTCCTGACGAAAGCCGGAAGCTCCAGTGGCTCAAAGAATAAAATAGATGATGACAAAAAAGGAAAAGGAAAAGGCCCAAGTTCTAACTAGTCTACCCTGTTGTAATATTCAAAAGGGGGAAGAGAAATAGTGAAATACTAGGTTAAGTTAGTACATCAATCAGCGGAGCTACAAAAGGAAGCTGCAAGTTAGGGGGAGAAGTTGAATTTTTAATGATTAGACTTGATGTTAAGTTGTGACACTATGACACTTTGTGTGTGTGAATTGATCTGACCATGACTAAAATTTTTGAATTGTTATACTTCTAAATTTGCATTGACCATTAAATGTTTATCTATCTTAAATGAATGCAATCATCCTTCAATACTCTGTTTGATAAAAATTCATGAGGATTTTAATCAATAAATTTGCATTGAGCATTAAATGTCTATCTATCTTAAATGAATGCAATTTTTGAGATCTCTATGCCCTGCTAATGTGATTTGTATGGAAGTACCTGTATTTATGTATCACCTAGCTAAAAGGTATTTGAGTGTTTGAAATCATCAAAAAGGGGGAGATTGTTATCTCAAGGAACCCCATAATGTGAACGTTTTGATGATTCTAAACTACTCACCTAAGCATCCAATGATCTTGTTAAATGTTTCAGTAATGTCAAAAATCAAGATGAAAGAGCTGCGCTTTTTAAGCTTACAAGATAATTGAGCAATCAAGAGTTTCGGGTACTTAGATAATGTAGAACTTTTACTCAAGTGATTCTCAGCAAGTATTGCATATTTGCGTAATCGCATGATTTTGATCAATTTGGTTTCAAATAATTTAATATTTTTAATTCATCCTTCAATACTCTATTTGATAAAAAATCATGATGATTTTAATCAAATAAAAATCTAGTGTTTGAAAGCCTGCACTTGAAAGATTTCTTAAGGAAATAAGGAAGCAAAGTGAAGTTAAGACGAAGTAGACAACACCATTGGCTCAAAGAATAAAACAGATGATGAAAAAAAAAGAAAAGGAAAAGGCCCCAGTTCTAACTAGACTACCCTGTTGTTGCTTTCAAAAGAGGGAAGAGAAAAAGAGAAATAGTAGGTTAAGATAGTACATCAGTCAGCGGAGCTACGAAAGGAAGCTGCAAGTTAGGGGGAGAAGTTGAATTTTTAATGAATAAACTTGATGTTAAGTTGTGACACTATGACACTTTGTGTGTTTGAATTGATTTGGCCATGACTACAATTTTTGAATTGTTATGCTTCTATATTTACATTGAGCATTAAATGTCTATCTATCTTAAATGAATGCTATTTTTGATATCTCTATGCCATGCTAATGTAATCTGTATGAAAGTACCTGTGTTTATGTATTACTTGGCTAAAAGGTATTTGAGTGTTTGAAATCATCAAAAAGGGGGAGATTGTTATCTCAAGGAACCCCATAATGTGAACGTTTTGATGATTCCAAACTACTCACCTGAGTCTCCAATGATCTTGTTAAATGTTTTAGCAATGTCAAAGATCAGGATCAAAGAGTTGTGCTTTTTAAGCTTACAAGATAACTGAGCAATCAAGAGTTTCAAGTAGATAGATAATGTAGAACTTTTACTCAAGTGATTCTCAGCAAGTATTGCATATTTGCGTTATTGCATGATTTTGATCAATTTGTTTTCAAATAATTTAATATTTTTAATTCATCCTTCAATACTCTATTTGATAAAAATTGATGATGATTTTAATTAAAGAAAAATCTAGTGTTTGAAAGCCTGCACTTGAAAGATTTCTTAAGGAAATAAGGAAGCAAAGTGAAGTTAAGACGAAGTATACAACACCATTGGCTCAAAGAATAAAACAGATGATGACAAAAAAAGAAAAGGAAAAGGCCCCAGTTCTAACTAGACTACCCTGTTGTTGTTTTCACAAGAGGAAAGAGAAATAGAGAAATAGTAGGTTAAGTTAGTACATCAATCAGCGGAGCTACAAAAGGAAGCTGCAAGTTCGAGGGAGAAGTTGAATTTTTAATGATTAAACTTGATGTTAAGTTGTGACACTATGACACTTTGTGTGTTTGAATTGATATGACCATGACTACAATTTTTGAATTGTTATGCTTCTAAATTTACATTGTGCATTAAATGTCTATCTATCTTAAAACAATGCAATTTTTGATATCTCTATGCCATGCTAATGTATTTTATATGAAAGTACCTGTATTTATTATCACTTAACTAAAAGGTATTTGAGTGTTTGAAATCATCAAAAAGGGAGAGATTGTTATCTCAAGGAACCCCATAATGTGAACGTTTTGATGATTCCAAATTACTAACCTGAGTATCGAATGATCTTGTTAAATGTTTCAGTAATGTCAAAAATCAAGATCAAATAGCTGCGCTTATTAGGCTTATAATTTAGTAATCAAGATCAAAGCTTCAAGAGTATCAAGTACTTAGATAATGTAGAATTTAACTCAAGTGATTCTCAGCAAGTTTTGCATATTTGCATAATTGCATGATTTTGTTCAATTTGTTTTCAAATAATTTAATGTTTTTAATTCAGGCTTAAGTACTCCGTTTGATTGAAATTCATGAAGATTTTAATCAATATAAATATAGTTTTACAAAGCTTGCTCTTGAAAGATTTCTTAAGGAAATAAGGAAACAAAGTCATGTCAAGACGAAAGCAAAAAGCTCCAGTGCCTCAAAGAAGAAAACAAATGATGAGAAAAAAAATGGAAAAGTCCCCAGTTCTAACTAGTCTACCCTTTTGTTGTTTTTAAAAGGGGGAGGAGAAATAGAGAAATACTAGGCAAACTTAGTAAATCAATCAGTGGAGCTACAAAAGGAACCTGCAAGCTCGGGGGAGAAGTTGAATTTTTAATGATTAAACTTGATGTTATTGTGACACTATGACACTTTGTGTGTTTGAATTGATCTGACCCTGACTACAATTTTTGAACTGTTATGCGTCTAATTTGCATTGAGCATTAAATGTCTATCAATCTTAAATGAATGCAATTTTTGATAACTCTATGGGATGTTTATGTGATTTGTATGAAAGCACCTGTATTTATGTATCAGTTAGCTAAAGGTATTTGAGTGTTTCAAATCATCAAAAAGGGGGAAATTGTTATATGAAGGATCCCTATAATGTGAATGTTTTGATGATTCCAAACTACTCACCTGATAATTGAGCAATCAAGATCAACGCTTCAAGAATTTCAAGTACTTAGATAATGAGAACTTTAACTCAGGTGATTCTCAGGAAGTTTTGCATATTTGCATAATTGCATGATTTTGATCAATATGTTTTCAAGTAGTTTAATCTTTTTAATTCATCCTTCAGTACTCAGTTTGATAGAAATTCATCATGATTTTAATCAATAAAAATGTAGTGTTTCGAAGCGTGCTCTTGAAAGATATCTTAAGGAAATAAGGAAACAAAGTCAAGTCCAGCCGAAAGTAGAAAGATCTAGTGGCTCAAAGAAGAGAACATACGATGACAAAAAAAAGAAAAGGAAAAGGCCCTAGTTTTAACTAGTCTACCCTTTTCTTCTATACAAAAGGGGGAGGAGAAATAGAGAAATACTAGGCTAAGTTAGTAAATCAATCAGCGGAGCTACAAAAGGAAGCTGCAAGTTATGTGGAGAAGTTGAATTTTTAATGATTAAACTAGATGTTATGTTGTGACACTATGACACTTTGTTTGTTTGAATTGATCTGACCACGACTACAATTTTTTAATTGTCATGCTTCTAAACTTGCATTGAGCATTAAATGTCTATCTATCTTCAATGATTGCAATTTTTTATATCTCTATGCCGTGCTAATGTGATCTGTATGAAAGTACATGTATTTATGTATCACTTAGCTAAAAGGTAATTGAGTGTTTGAAATCATCAAAAAGGGGGAAATTGTTATCTGAAGGATCCCTATAATGTGAATGTTTTGATGATTCCAAACTACTCACCTGAGTATCCAATGATCTTGTTAAATATTTCAGTAATGTCAAAAATCAAGATCAAACAACCGCGCTTATTAAGCTTACAAGATAATTGAGCAATCAAGATCAAAGCTTCAAGAGTTTCAAGTACTTAGATAATGTGGAGCTTTTACTCAAGTGATTCTCAACAAATTTTGCATATTTGCATAATTGCATGATTTTGATCAATTTGTTTTCAAATAATTTAATCAATACAAATCTAGTTTTTCAAAGCCTGCTCTTGAAAGATTTCTTAAGGAAATAAGGAAACAAAAGTCATGTCAAGACGAAAGCAAAAAGCTCCAGTGCCTCAAAGAAGAAAACAAATGATGAAAAAAAAATGGAAACGGCCCCAGTTCTCACTAGTCTACCCTGTTGTTGTTTTCAAAACGGGAAAGAGAAATAGAGAAATACTAAGCTAAGTTAGTAAATCAATTTAGGGGGAGAACTTCAATTTTTAATGATTAAACTTGTTGTTATGTTGTGACACTATGACACTTTGTGTGTTTGAATTGATCTGACCATGACAACCATTTTTTAATTGTTATGCTTCTAAATTTGCATTGAGCATTAAATGTTTATCCATCTTAAATGAATGCAATTTTTGATATCTCTATGCCATGCTAATGTAATTTGTATGAATGTACCTGTATCTATGTGTCACTTAGCCAAAAGGTATTTGAGTGTTTGAAATCATCAAAAAGGGGGAGATGGTTATCTCAAGGAACCCCATAAATTGAACGTTATGATGATTCAAAACTACTCACCTGAGTATCCAATGATCTTGTGCAATGTTTCAGTAATGTCGAAAATCAAGATCAAAGAGCTGCGGTTATTAGGCTTACAAGATAATTGAGCAATCAAGATCAAAGCTTCAAGAGGTTCAAGTACTTAGATAATGTAGAACTTTTACTCAAGTGATTCTCACCAAGTTTTCCATATTTGCATAATTGCATGATTTTGATAAATTTCTTTTCAAATAATTTAATCTTTTTAATTCTTGCTTAAGGACTCAGTTTGATAGAAATTCATGATGATTTTAATCAATAAAAGTCTAATGTTTCAAAGCCTGCACTTGAAAGATTTCTTAAGGAAATAAGGAAACAATATCAAGTCCTGACGAAAGCCGGTAGCTCCAGTGGCTCAAAGAATAAAATAGATGATGACAAAAAAGGAAAAGGAAAAGGCCCAAGTTCTAACTACTCTACCCTGTTGTTGTTTTCAAAAGGAGGAAGGGAAATAGTGAAATACTAGGTTAAGTTAGTACATCAATCAGCAGAGCTACAAAAGGAAGCTGCAAGTTAGGGGGAGAAGTTGAATTTTTAATGATTAAACTTGATGTTAAGTTGTGACACTATGACACTTTGTGTGTGTGAATTGATCTGACCATGACTAAAATTTTTGAATTGTTATGCTTCTAAATTTGCATTGACCATTAAATGTTTATCTATCTTAAATGAATGCAATTTTTGATATCTCTATGCCATGCTAATGTAATCTGTATGAAAGTACCTGTATTTATGTATCACTTGGCTAAAAGGTATTTGAGTGTTTGAAATCTTAAAAAAAGGGGGAGATTGGTATCTCAAGGAACCCCATAATGTAAACGTTTTGATGATTCCAAACTACTCACCTGAGTATCCGAAGATCTTGTTAAATGTTTCGGTAATGTCAAAAATAAAGATCAAAGAGCTGCGCTTGTTAAGCTTACAAGATAATTGAGCAATCAAGATCAAAGCTTCAAGAGTTTCAAGTACTTAGATAATGTAGAACTTTTACTCAAGTGATTCTCAGCCAGTTTTGCATATTTGCATGATTGCATGATTTTGATGAATTTGTTTTCAAATAATTTAATCTTTTTAAATCATTCTTAAGTACTCAGTTTGAAAGAAATTCAAGATGATTTTAATCAATAAAAATCTAATGCTTCAAAGCCTGCCCTTGAAAGATTTCTTAAGGAAATAAGGAAACAAAGTCAAGTCCTGACGAAAGCAGGAAGCTCCAGTGGCTCAAAAAAAAAAGTTGATGACAAAAAAAGAAAAGGAAAAGGCCCTAATTCTAACTAGTCTACCCTTTTGTTGTTTTTAAAAAGGGGAGGAGAAATAGAGAAATACTAGGTTAAGTTAGTACATTAAACCGCGGAGCTACAAAAGGAAGGTGCAAGTTAGGGGGAGAAGTTGAATTTTTAATGATTAAACTTGATGTTAAGTTGTTACGCTATGACACTTTGTGTGTTTGAATTGATCTGACCATGACTACAATTTTTTAATTGTTATGCTTCTAAATTTGCATTGACCATTAAATGTTTATCCACCTTAAATGAATGCAATTTTTGATATCTCTATGCCATGCTAATGTAATCTGTATGAAAGTACCTGTATTTATGTATCACTTGGCTAAAAGGTATTTGAGTGTTTGAAATCATAAAAAAGGGGGAGTTTGGTATCTCTAGGAACCCCATAATGTGAACGTTTTGATGATTGCAAACTACTCACCTGAGTATCCAATGATCTTGTTAAATGTTTCAGTAATGTCAAAAATCAAGATCAAAGAGTTGTCCTTATTAAGCTTACAATGTTATTGAGCAATCAAGATTAAAGCTTCAAGAGTTTCATGTACTTAGATAATGTAGAACTTTTACTCAAGTGATTCTCAGCAAGTTTTGCATATTTGCATAATTGAATGATTTTGATTAATTTGTTTTCAAATAATTTAATATTTTTAAATCACCCTTCAGTACTCTGTTTGATAAAAATTCATGATGATGTTAATCAATAAAAATCTAGTGTTTCAAAGCCTGCTCTTGAAAGATTTCTTAAGGAAATAAGGAAGCAAAGTGAAGTTAAGGCGAAGTAGACAGCACCAGCGGCCTAAAGAATAAAACATATGATGACAAAAAAAGAAAAGGAAAAGGCCCCAGTTATAACTAGACTACCCTGTTGTTTTCAAAAGAGGGAAGAGAAATAGAGAAATAGTAGGTTAAGTTAGTACATCAATCAGCGGAGCTACCAAAGGAAGCTGCAAGTTCGAGGGAGAAGTTGAATTTTTAATGATTAAACTTGACGTTAAGTGGTGACACTATGACACTTTGTGTGTTTGAATTGATATGACTGTGACTACAATTTTTGAATTGTTATGCTTCTAAATTTACATTGAGCATTAAATGTCTATCTATCTTAAATGAATGCAGTTTTTGATATCTCTATGTCATGCTAATGTAATCTGCATGACAGTACCTGTATTTATGTATTACTTGGCTAAAAGGTATTTTGATTGTTTGAAATCGTCAAAAAGGGGGAGATTTTTATCCCAAGGAACCCCATAATGTGAACGTTTTGATGATTCCAAACTACTCACCTGAGCATCCAATGATCTTGTTAAATGTTTCAATAATGTCAGAAATCAAGATCAAACAACCGCGCTTATTAAGCTTACAAGATAATTGAGCAATCAAGATGAAAGCTTCAAGAGTTTGGAGTACTTAGATAATGTGGAGTTTTTACTCAAGTTATTCTGAACAAGTTTTGCATATTTGCATAATTGCATGATTTTGATCAATTTGTTTTCAAATACTTTAATCTTTTTATATCATGCTTAAGTACTCTGTTTGATAGAAATTCATGATGATTTTAATCAATACAAATCTAGTTTTTCAAAGTCTGCTCTCGAATGATTGCTTAAGGAAATAAGGAAACAAAGTCATGTCAAGACAAAAGCAAAAAGCTCCAGTGCCTTAAAGAAGAAAACAAATGATGACAAAAAAAAATCGAAAAGGCCCCAGTTCTCACTAGTCTACCCTTTTGTTGTTTTTAAAAGGGCGAGGAGAAATAGAGAAATACTAGGCTAAGTTAGTAAATCAATCAGCGGAGCAACGAAAGGAAGTTGCGAGCTAGGGGGAGAAGTTGAATTTTTAATGATTAAACTTGATGTTATGTTGTGACACTATGACACTTTGTGTGTTTGGATTGACCTGACCATGACTACAATTTTTGAATTGTCATGCTTCTAAACTTGCATTGAGCATTAAATTTCTATCTACCTTAAATGAATGTAATTTTTTATATCTCTATGCATGCTAATGTGATTTGTATGAAAGTACCTGTATTTATGTATCACTTAGCTAAAGGGTAATTAAGTGTTTGAAATCATCAAAAAGGGGGAAATTGTTATCTCAAGGATCCCTGTAATGTGAATGTTTTGATGATTCCAAACTACTCACCCGAGTATCCAATGATCTTGTTAAATGTTTCAGTAATGTCAGAAATCAAGATCAAACAACCGCGCTTATTAAGCTTACAAGATAATTGAGGAATCAAGATCAAAGCTTCAAGAGTTTCTAGTACTTAGATAATGTGGAGCTTTTACTCAAGTGATTCTCAACAAGTTTTGCATATTTGATTAATTGCATGATTTTGATCAATTTGTTTTCAAATAATTTAATCTTTTTAATTCATGCTTAAGTACTCTGTTTGATAGAAATTCATGATGATTTTAATAAATAAAAACGTAGTTTTTCAAATCCTGCTCTTGAAAGATTTCTAAAGGAAATAAGGAAACAAAGTCATGTCAAGACGAAAGCAAAAAACTCCAGTGGCTCAAAGAATAAAACAAATGATGACAAAGAAATGGAAAAGGCCCCGGTTCTAACTAGTCTACCCTTTTGTTGCTTTTAAAAGGGGGAGGAGAAATAGAGAAATACTAGGCTAACTTAGTAAATCAATCAGCGGAGCTACAAAAAAAGCTGCAAGCTAGGGGGAGAAGTTGAATTTTTAATGATTAAACTTGATGTTATGTTGTGACACTATGACACTTTGTGTGTTTGAATTGATCTGACCAAGACTACAAGTTTTGAATTGTTATGCTTCTAAATTTGCATTGATCATTAAATGTCTATCTATCTTAAATGAATGCTATTTTTGATATCTCTATGCCATGCTAATGTAATCTGTATGAAAGTACTTGTGTTTATGTATTACTTGGCTAAAAGGTATTATTTGAGTGTTTGAAATCATCAAAAAGGGGGAGATTGTTATCTCAAGGAACCCCATAATGTGAACGTTTTGATGATTCCAAACTACTCACCTAAGCATCCAATGATCTTGTTAAATGTTTCAGTAATGTCAAAAATCAAGATGAAAGAGCTGCGCTTATTAAGCTTACAAGAAAATCGAGCAATCAAGAGTTTCAAGTACTTAGATAATGTAGAACTTTTACTCAAGTGATTCTCAGCAAGTATTGCATATTTGCGTAATTGCATGATTTTGATCAATTTGTTTTCATATAATTTAATCTTTTTAATTCATGCTTAAGTACTCTCTTTGATAAAAATTCATGATGATTTTAATAAATAAAAACGTAGTTTTTCAAATCCTGCTCTTGAAAGATTTCTTTTGGAAATAAGGAAACAAAGTCATGTCAAGACGAAAGCAAAAAACTCCAGTTCCTCAAAGAATAAAACAAATGATGAGAAAAAAAAATGGAAAAGGCCCCGGTTCTAACTAGTCTACCCTTTTGTTGTTTTTAAAAGGGGGAGGAGAAATAGAGAAATACTAGGCTAAGTTAGTAAATCAATCAGCGGAGCTACAAAAAAAGTTGCAAGCTTGGGGGAGAAGTTGAATTTTTAATGATTAAACTTGATGTTATGTTGTGACACTATGACACTTTGTGTGTTTGAATTGATCTGACCATGACTACAAGTTTTGAATTGTTATGCTTCTAAATTTGTATTGAGCATTAAATGTCTATCTATCTTAAATGAATGCAATTTTTGATATCTCTATGTCATGCTAATGTGATTTGTATGGAAATACCTGTATTTATGTATCAGTTAGCTAAAAGGTATATGAGTGTTTGAAATCATCAAAAAGGGGGAGATTGTTATCTCAAGGAACCCCATAATGCGAACGTTTTGATGATTCCAAACTAGTCACCTAAGGATCCACTGATCTTGTTAAATGTTTCAGTAATGTCAAAAATCAAGATGAAAGAGCTGCGCTTATTAAGCATACAAGATAATTGAGCAATCAAGAGTTTCAAGTACTTAGATAATGTAGAACTTTTACTCAAGTGATTCTCAGCAAGTATTGCATATTTGCGTAATTGCATGATTTTGATCGATTTGTTTTCATATAATTTAATATTTTTAATTCATCCTTCAATACTCTATTTGATAAAAATTCATGATGATTTTAATCAAATAAAAATCTAGTGTTTGAAAGCCTGCACTTGAAAGATTTCTTAAGGAAATAAGGAAGCAAAGTGAAGTTAAGACGAAGTATACAACACCATTGGCTCAAAGAATAAAACAGATGATGACAAAAAAAGAAAAGGAAAAGGCCCCAGTTCTAACTAGACTACCCTGTTGTTGTTTTCACAAGAGGGAAGAGAAATAGAGAAATAGTAGGTTAAGTTAGTACATCAATCAGCGGAGCTACAAAAGGAAGCTGCAAGTTCGAGGGAGAAGTTGATTTTTTAATGATTAAACTTGATGTTAATTTGTGACACTATGACACTTTTTGTGTTTGAATTGATTTGGCCACGACTACAATTTTTGAATTGTTATGCTTCTATATTTACATTGAGCATTAAATGTCTATCTATCTTAAATGAATGCTATTTTTGATATCTTTATGCCATGCTAATGTAATCTGTATGAAAGTACTTGTGTTTATGTATTACTTGGATAAAAGGTATTTGAGTGTTTGAAATCATCAAAAAGGGCGAGATTGTTATCTCAAGGAACCCCATAATGTCAACGTTTTGATGATTCCAAACTAGTCACCTAAGCATCCAATGATCTTGTTAAATGTTTCAGTAATGTCAAAAATCAAGATGAAAGAGCTGCGCTTATGAAGCTTACAAGATAATTGAGCAATCAAGAGTTTCAAGTACTTAGATAATGTAGAACTTTTACTCAAGTGATTCTCAGCAAGTATTGCATATTTGCGTAATTGCATGATTTTGATCAATTTGTTTTCATATAATTTAATGTTTTTAATTCATCCTTCAATACTCTATTTGATAAAAATTCATGATGATTTTAATCAAATAAAAATCTTGTGTTTGAAAGCCTGCACTTGAAAGATTTCTTAAGGAAATAAGGAAGCAAAGTGAAGTTAAGACGAAGTAGACAACACCACTGGCTGAGAGAATAAAACAGATGATGGAAAAAAAAGAAAAGGAAAAGGCCCCAGTTCTAACTAGACTACCCTGTTGTTGTTTTCAAAAAGAGCGAAGAGAAATAGAGAAATAGTAGGTTAAGATAGTACATCAATCAGCGGAGCGAAGCTGCAAGTTAGGGGGAGAAGTTGAATTTTTAATGATTAAACTTGCTGTTAATTTGTGACACTATGACACTTTGTGTGTTTGAATTGATCTGACCATGACTACAAGTTTTGAATTGTTATGCTTCTAAATTTGCATTGAGCATTAAATGTCTATCTATCTTAAATGAATGCAATTTTTGATATCTCTATGCCATGCTAATGTAATTTGTGTGGAAGTACCTGTATTTATGTATCACTTAGATAAAAGGTATTTGAGTGTTTGAAATCATCAAAAAGGGGGAGATTGTTATCTCAAGGAACCCCATAATGTGAACCTTTTTATGATTCCAGACTACTCACCTGAGTATCCAATGATCTTGTTAAATGTTTCAGTAATGTCAAAAATCAAGATGAAAGAGCTGCGCTTATTTTGCTTACAAGATAATTGAGCAATCAAGATCAAAGCTTCAAGAATTTCAAGTAGTTAGATAATGTAGAACTTTTGCTCTAGTGACTCTCAACAAGTTTTGCATATTTGCATAACTGCATGATTTTGATGAATTTGTTTTCAAACAAATTAATATTTTTAATTGATTCTTCAGTACTCTGTTTGATAGAAATTCATGATGATTTTAATAAAAAAATCTAGTGTTTCAAAGCCTGCTCTTGAAAGATTTCTTAAGGAAATAAGGAAACAAAGTCAAGTCATGACGAAGTTGAAAGCACCAGTGGCTCAAAGAATAAAACAGATGATGACAAAAAAAGAAAAGGAAAAGGCACCAGTTCTAACTGTCTACCCTGTTGTTGTTTTCAAAACGGGGAAGAGAAATAGAGAAATACTAGGATAAGTTAGTACATCAATCAGCGAAGCTAAAAAAAGAAGCTGCAAGTTAGGGGAAGAAGTTGAATTTTTAATGATTAAACTTGATGTTAAGTTGTGACACTATGACACTTTGTGTGTTTGAATTGACCTGACCATGACTACAATTTTTGAATTGTCATGCTTCTAAACTTGCATTAAGCATTAAATTTCTATCTATCTTAAATGAATGCAATTTTTATATCTCTATGCATGCTAATGTGATCTGTATGAAAGTACCTGTATTTATGTATCACTTAGCTAAAAGGTAATTGAGTGTTTGAAATCATCAAAAGGGGGAAATTGTTATCTCAAGGATCCCTATAATGTGAATGTTTTGATGATGCCAAACTTCTCACCTGAGTATCCAATGATCTTGTTAAATGTTTCAGTAATTTTGGAAAAATTAATATTTTAACACTTAAGAACCTTTTTATTGTCTCAAAACAAGTGTTCTCAGTAAGAGAACACATCACCTATATTCTTTCTCTGAGTGCTACAACTAATCATCAAGAACACATCAAACAATAGCTATCAAAGTCTAAAAGACCAAGCTCTAAGAACGAAGACATATCTCAATGCTAATGCATTAGTTTGATCTTAGGTGTGTAAGGTAACCTCTCGATCAATCTCAGCATGAAAACTCTCTATATTGCAAAGTCTTCAAAATCACTTGGATTTAGTATTTGATTATGACAAAATATTTTCCGAAAGGTTTTAATCATAAGTTCAATGAGCGAAAGGACACTACTAACAGGTAAGCGTCCTTAAATCAGATCAATTCAACCTTGAACGTCCTAATATTTTATCAGCGTCCTGACTTGTCGAGTCTAGGAGGGCACTGCTAAAACATTAGCGACCTGGGAGACTTTATAAAAACGGTTTTTGATTTCTCGATTAAAACACGATAAAACATAAAGTAACTGGATTAAATACATGCAACTAATCGATTAAAACATGCAGAAATGCATATTGCTAAATCACATGGCATAGAAGTTCCTACAACCTATCATAATCTAATCATACAAGTAAACATCTTCAAACAATCATGGTCTTCAAGAAGATCTTTTAATACATTTGCCATGCATCATTGAATCTTTGATACCTTCAAGTAAGGTTAGATATGCCATATGTGCAGTAATATCATGAACAAAATGTAGTTTTGTAATCATCAAAATCTTTCATAATAGGGACATATTCTCGTAAGGGACATGAGGATAATTGGTTCAACAGTGGAACCCTCCACGATCATCTTTTTACCATTTTCTTCCACTTCGAGCCTCTCCTAGTTGCAAAACACTTGAAAAGTCTCATTTTTTACATCTTGCAAGACAAGGGTTTGATAAAATGCCAAAGAGGAGTCCTACACGTAATTCATGGCGAGTTGCACTTTTGTGGGACAATGATCCATCTGATCAATCTTCTGGACCTGAAGATAGACAAGAAGAGTGGCATGATAGTGTTTACCTAAGTGGTTCATCACTTAGCACGCCCCTAAGTATACTTGATGAAGTATATTTTTATGATCACAAACAAAATATCTTTCGGTGCTAACGAGCGTTAATCATGAACTCAACTCAACACCTCAGGAAAGCAAAAAGTCAAAGAACGATTCGATCAAGGAATTCAAGAACGTATCAGACGTTCAAGATCGTTTTAATCAAGGACTCCAAAGATCATATCATGATTTCAAGATCACACCACTCGAACGATTCGATCAAGAGCTTCAAGACTACAACATTTGATCAACGTTCAAGACATTCAACTCAAGCAAGAAGTTCATATTGAAGATCTCATAATAACGAATTGGATTTAAAGATTATGAGAAATACGAGAAATGCACAGTATTTAAGGTAT
Source organism: Paratinospora sagittata (assembly GCA_035771175.1). Taxonomy (NCBI): domain Eukaryota; kingdom Viridiplantae; phylum Streptophyta; class Magnoliopsida; order Ranunculales; family Menispermaceae; genus Paratinospora; species Paratinospora sagittata. The sequence continues at coordinate 22,350,589 of CM069607.1, forward strand.
ATCTTTCTCTAATTGATATTGCTCGAACGCTTTTCAAAATCACGCACAAATCACTTGCATACGGTTTTCGAAATTGCATGTTTTGAAACATATACTTTAATGTATTTCAAATGGTTTAATTTTCTATGTTTAATTTGATTTTAAATTGATCGAGTTTTTAATCGTACTTATCGTGTTCTAATCAAATATTAAAAACTATTTTTCAAGAGTCTTTCAAGATGCTAATGATTTAGCAACACTCTCCTGAACTTAATAAGTCAGGACGCTGATAACATTCAAGGTTGAATTGAATTGACTCGTCAGGATGCTCACTCGTAAGTAGCGACCTTACTTAGAATCAACCCTTGAAGTTGTCAGGACGCTGATTGTGAATCAGCTTGCTGAAAGAGCTCTGCGAGTCTAATAAGTCCTTCAAAGGATTTATCTTTGAGGACGTGGATAGTTATAAGTTGGATAAACTATCAGGACGCTACTTGGATAGGAGCGCACTCATCTTTGGGAACCAACTTAATAACTTCCAGGATGTTGATTGTCCTTCAGCGTACTTAGTACCGTTCTTCAAATGTTTTAAAAATGTTAGGACACTTACATAGTAGTAGCGCCCTCGTGTTTTCTGCTTTAAAAGGTAGGACGCTTACTCAGAAGTAGCGCCCTCATGTGTCCAAATGTTTTAAAAGTAAGCAGGAGGCTAATTATGCATTAGCGCCCTAAAATTTGAGTCGTTTATGTAGCAAAGAAAGTTAGGACGCTTAAGAGTTAGTAGCGCCCTCACTTCACTGTTCAGTAGGAAGCTTATACATAATGAGCGCCCTCAAGGAACAAAACGACAAAGTTGATATTATGCGTCAAGACGCTAATTACAGAATTAGGACGCTAATTCAACGACCGTTACTATTTTGATAGGTACACTGTATCAATCTACTTTTTCATAATGGATATTTGCACAAAATTCTTTTTAGATTTACCAAAGATTTTTTCTAATGCATGAATCAAAGTTCTTGAAACTTTTCTTATTCATGTAATCTGAAAAGAACCATAATGTTGGTTAAAATCGCAGATGCCATTTTCATACAACATTCTAGTCGTGTATAAACGTTCACATTATGTTTGAACTTCAAATATCTAACGACTACTATCTACTAAGTCTATAAATAACAACACTTTGAATCAAACAACTTGCCGAAAATTTTTATTGTGCCAAAAACTTTTTCAATGTTAGTCATTTCCAAAATGTTTTCAACTATTATATTCTTCAAAGTATTTACACTGATACCTTATTTCTTCAAAAGATTTTCATACCGAGCTTAAATTATATTCTATCTTTGAAAATCTATTTGAATTGGTTTCTACTCAAAATCTCAACACTGATCTATACTTGATATCAATCTTGTTGATAAAATAATTTGAAAGATAGTTCGAAAGATACAGATGTACTTGATTTCATATCTTAAGTACTGTATCGAACTATATTCGTAGTTACGTTAACTACTGAATGTTGAACCAAAAGTTTTCATGCCTATATATTAAATCCATTTTGAAAAACTTTTGTGTTTAAGTATTTATATTGGTCCTATGATTTTCAACTTCAATGTTTAAATGGTATGATAATGTTTTCAAAGAAGCATTCAGATTCAAATAACATATCATACACACTTTTCGAAATTGAACTTGAGCAATACCAAACATTGAAAGGTAAAGGACTGTAAGTGTATTTCCTCTTAACATTATGTACTTAAATTCATATATCTTTGTAATGCTATGTAATGAGCTGAAATTGTAAAGTGTTCTACTTTGTTAGAACCAACATTATTACAATTGTTGTATGCTGGTGTGTTTCAGAATGAAACAACTAGGACAAGTAAACATGGTTCACTAAATGATTTCAAGGGTTGAAATCATGTTATGTTCCATCCTCATTAGTGAAAAGGAACATGGTTCTTTCTCAACCAGTAAAGGGAAGGTTCGTCCTCAACCGGTAAAAGGATAGGTTATCTCTGAACCTGTAAAAGAGAACCGGTTCATCCTTAGCTCGCAAAAGGATAGTTGTGTCCTTAACCTGTAAAAGGATACGTTATCTCTGAACATGTAAAAGAGAAACGGTTCTTTCTTATCCCGTAAAAAGAAAACGGTTCTTCTTTATCTCGTAAAAGGTAAACAGTTTTTCCTCATCCCGTAAAAGGAACATGGGTTTTTCCTCATCCCGAAAAAAGGAAATGGGGTTCATCCTTAGCCCGCAAAAGGATAGGTTTGCCTTGAACCTGTAAAAGGGCAAGTTGTAATGGTTTGGTTCTCACCCCTAAGAGAATCAGTTAGTGGATTAAGAAAATCCTAATCGGGGGATTAGGTAGTGGACATAGGCTTGGTCAAACCACTATAAATCGTAATGTGTTTTACGTTATGCGTTTCACTTTATGGTTAGTATATGCATTTAATTCCAATGTATCAAAGTATATCACTAAGTCATTGGAAAAGTATTTAATATGACCGTCACCCAATTTAACCCCCTGCTCTTGGGTGCATCAATAGATAAGCCTTCTTGGCCTCGGTGTGGTTCTCCACCACTACCATCGCCTATGCTTGAATTGATTGTTGAAATAATTATCCTCATGTCCCTTACGAGAATATGTCCCTAATATGAAAGATATTTTGATTATTACAAACCATATTCTGTTTATGATAATACTGCATACATGGTGTATCTAATCTTACTTGAAGGTTTTGAAGAATCAATGATGCATGGTGAACACATTAAAGATCTACTTAAAGACCATGATCATGTGAAGACATATAAGTGTATGATTAGATTGTGTTAGGTTGTAGAACCTTCTTTGCCATTTGATTCAACAATATGCATGACTGCATGTTTTAGTCGAATTGATTTTCGATCATTTACATATTTGATTTAAATCGAAAATATGTTCTTTTCAATCGTGTTTTATTGAGTTTTAAACGAAAGATCAAAACTGTTTTCAAAAGTTTCTCAGGACGCTAATGTTTTTGCAGCGCCCTCTTGGACTTGAAAAGTCAGGACGCTGATAAAATGTTAGGACGCTGACATACATTCAAGGTTGAATTGTACTGAGTCATTAGGACGCTTACTTGTAAGCAGTGGCCTAACTTTAGTCAACCTTTGAAGTGAGGCCTCTACTTTTAGGACATTGATTGTCCTTCAGCGTACCTAGTGCTATTTTTAATATTTTAGAATATTAGGTTGCTTACTATTTTAAATGCTTTAAAACAAAGCAGGACGCTAACTGTCAATTAGCACCCTCACTTTATTGTTCAGTAGGACGCCTATGCTCCGTGAATGCCCTCAAGGAACAAAACGACAAAGTTGATATTATGCGCCAGGACGCTAATTCAACAATGGTACTGTTCTGACACTTACACTATTCCAGTTCAGTTTTTCATAACCGTACAAACACTTTTCAGAACTTTTTGAATCTTTTAAGAACGTTCTAATACTTTATCAAAACATTCCAATACTTTATCAGAACATTCCTTTTTCGTGATAGATCAAAAGATTCAGGTGATATCGCTGTAATATGCACAAAGCTGAATCGATTTATTTCGAGAAAGAATGTAGTAGTTGTATTTGCATTTATCGAATATTTTATCACGAGTAAAAACTGTTTTCAAAGAGTATTTCAGGACGTTAATGAAATAACAGCGCTTTCCTGAACTTGTTAAGTGAGGATGCTGATAGGTCATTAGGACGTTGATACCGCTTACGGTTGAAATGACCTGATTAATCAGGACGCTCACTTGTATAGTAACGGTCTTATATATTAGTCAACCTTTGAAGTTGTCAGGAAGTTGACTCAGCATCAGCTTACTGAAAGATCTTTTAAAAAGTTATTCAAAGAATGTTTATTTGAGGACGCTGATGGTTATAAGTTGATTAAACTATCAGGACGCTTACTGGATAGGAGCGCCCTCACTTTTGGAAATCAACTTAATAACTTTGAGGACGTTGATTGTCCTCCAGCGTGTTTTTAGATATCTTAACTTGCAGGACGCTTACATAGTAGTAGGGCCCTCATTTTATGTTTTTATCTAGTAGGACGCTCACGTAATGTAGCGCCCTCATGTTTTATTTTATGTTTTAAAGGTAAGACGCTTACTTGAATAGTAACGCCCTCATGCACTTAACAATTTTAAAACACAACAGGACGTTAATTGTGCATTAGCGCCCCCAAGGTTTAAGTCATCTAAAGTCATAAGTAAGTCAAGACGCTTACGAGTTAGTAGAGCCCTCACTTAAGTGTTCTGCAGAACGCTTATACGTAGTAAGCGCCCTCAAGGAATAAACCGACAAAGTTGACACTATGCGTCAGGACACTGATTGTTGAATCAAAATGCTAATTCAATTATGGTCATTGTTCTGACACGTATACCATATCGGTTTGCTTTTCAGAACAAATCTCTCCACAAGAACTTTTCAGATAAATCAAAGATCTTCTCTGATGCATGAATCAAGGTATCCTGAAATTCTCCTTATTCATGCTATCTAGAAAGAACAAGAATGTTTATGAAAATTGCAGATGTCATTTTCATATACTTCTCTAGCCGTTAAGTCTCAACATTCATCTTGAATTTGAAATTCAAGTGTATAACAACCATGTCCAACTAAGTCTATAAATACCAACACTTAGGATCAAACAACTTGCCAATCACTTTGTGTTGTGCCAATACTTTTTGAAAGTTAGTCTGAGTCAAAATGAATTTAATTTTTCTAATCTTTCAAAGTATTTTTCACTGATACCTATACGATTTTCATATGGAGTCTCAAATATATTTCTATCTTTGAAAATATGTTTTTATATTGGTATCAACTCAAATTTTCAGCATTGATTCATATTTGGTATCATTCTTGCTGATGATAGACTTTGAGAAATAGTTCAAGATATACAGTCGTACTTGATTTCATTACTTGATTTCATTACTTGATTTCATATCTTAAGTACTGCATTGGACTATATAAGTGGTTGCGTTAAACTACCGATCGTTGAACCAGAAGTTTTCATAGATATATTCTATATTTATTTTGAAAGCTGTCTGTGTCTTTCACTTACACTAGTCCTCTGTTTTTAACGTCAATATTTGTTTCGTATATTTTATTTTTCGATAAAGCACTGATTTTCATATCATATCAATCATGCTTTTCGAAACTGCACTTAAGCAATACCGAACATTGAAAGGTAAACGACTGAAGGTGTATTTCAACTTAGCATACCTATTTCACATTTCATATCTTTCTAATGCTATGTTTTGTGCTTAATGTAAAGTGTTCTACTGCGTTAGAACCACCCAACATCTTAGTGTTGTAATGCTGGTGTGTTTCTGGATTGAAACAACCAAGACAAGTGAAGGTAGTTCACTTGATGATTTCAGGATTGAAATCATAAAGGTTTTCTCTTAGGTTTTAAAAGAGAGCTGGTTCATCCTCATCCAATAAAAGGGTAGGTGTGTCCTTAACCTTAAAAACGATAGGTTATCTCTCAGCCTTAAAGGAGAAACCGGTTGTTCCTTAACCTGCAAAAGGATCATGGTTCTTCCTTAGCCAACAAAAGGAACATAGGTTTCTCTTCATCCCGAAAAAAGGAAATTTGGTTCTTACTTAGCCAGTAAAAGGAACATGGGTTTTTCCTAATCTCAAAAAAAAGAAAATGGTTCATCCTTAGCCCGTGAAAGGATAGGTTTGCCTTTAACCTGTAAAAGGGTAGTTGTAACGGTTTTGTTCTCGCCCGTAAGAGAATCAGTTAGTGGATTGAGTAAATTCTAATCGGGAGATTAGGTAGTGGACGTAGGCTTGGTTGAACCACTATAAATCTGTGTCAAACTTTTGCATTTTAGTCTATGTTGTAATTTGCATCATGTTCCAATTAACTTATGTAAATCACCTAAGTTATTGGAAAACCTTTAATTTTAAAATTGACCATTGCACCCAATTCACCCACCTCTTGGGTGGACCAACACATGTGGTTCACTCATGGTTCATGAAATGAAGTTAAAGGATAAGAAGTGCTCGGTCAAGGTTGAAGAAAAAGAAAAGAAATGTATTGCCCTCATTGTTGAAATTGACTTTGAAGATGATTCAGACTCAGAAGATGGCATGGCTATGTTATCTAGAAAGTTCAACATGTTACTTAGGAGAAAGAGTAAAAGTAGCTCTTACTCAAGGTTTCACAAGGGAAAGAAACCCGAGTTTAAACCTGTAGAGTTAATATGTTACGGTTGTAACAAACCAGGTCATGTAAAGAGTAAATGTCCTACTAAATAAAAGAAGAACACTAGTTTGTATAGAAAATACAAAAATGTTCTCAAAGCTACATGGGATGAACTGGATTCAGATCACACTGCTGCATTGTGCTTAATGGCAAGCACAGAGGTAAAATCTGAACCTATTGTCAAACTTAATGCTTTCAATATTCATATTCCAGAGCAAGACAAAACTTAGTAAAGAGATCAAGAAGAATGAAAAGCTCAAGCATAGTCTTGAAGAAGTTCTTTAGGAAATAGAATTTTGACAAGAAGAGCTTGACGAACTGTCCCTTGATAATAAACAACTTAAGAAAGTTGTTGAGAAACAGAAAAATGAAAATGAAACACTTAGAAAGGAAAAGGAAGGCCTGAACTGCACTGTGATTAAATTTACAAATGGTCAAAAGTTATTTGACATGATGTTAGAATCACAAAGATGTGCATTCGACAAAGCTGGCTTAGGCTATACACATGGATCAAAACAAAAGGAGTACAATACCTTACTGACCAACATGCCACAAGTGCCACAGGGAATGTCATACCATACTTAGATGTAATGTTTTAAGTAGAAAAAAAAGGAAATATGCATGGATTGAAAATTTTGTTCTTACTGATTCTAACATGCATGGACCCAAAGTAGCATGCGTGCCAAAGTCAAAAATATTTTATGTTGTGTAGATATGCCAAAATGAAGATATATGGTATCTAGACAACAGCTGCTCAAGGCATATGATTGGAGATAAATCTAAATTTCTAAGCCTTGAAAAGAAGAAAGGAGGGAAGGTCACATTCAGAGACGATAACAAAGTTGATATTGAAGACATCAGAACCATTGGTAATGATTCTCTATCCATATTTGATGTACTTTATATTAAAGGGTTGAACCATAACTTCTTGAATATAAGTCAATTATGTGACAAGGGTTATGACAGTTCATTTGAAGCAAATAGGTGCATTGTCAAGCATGTAGATAAAACTGTTGCATTCATGGCATCTAGACTTAAAAATATGTATTGAAGAAACTTTAATGATATGAAGAAACAAAATGTAACATGTTTAAGTGATATTTCTTATAATGATGTATGGCTATGGCATAGGAGATTATCTCATGTTAGTATGGATAACATATCTAGAATTGTTAAACATGATCTTGCCAATGGTATTCCAAAAGGAACTTACTCAAACAACAAGGTAGAACCATGTCAACTTGGTAAGCATACCGATCATCATTTTAGAGTAAGAGGCATCAATCAACCTTTACAGCTCTCGAACTGATTCACATGGATATTTTTCGACCAACCAAAACCCAAAGCTTAGGTGGTAAATATTATGTATTTGTGATTGTTGATGACTTTACTAGATTTACCTGGGTATTTCTATTAGCTCACAAATCTGATGCATGTGAAATATTTATAAAATTTTGTAAAAGAGTCAAAAATGAAAAAGGTTATAAAATTAACATAATTAGGAGTGATAGAGGAAGTAAATTTGTCAATAAAAATGTCGAAGAATTCTGTAATAATCAAGGTTACACTTACCATCTATCAGCCCCTAGGACACCACATCAAAATGGTGTAGTTGAAAGAAAGAATAGAACACTACAGGAAATGTGTAGAACAATACTTAATGAGTATAACACTGCAAATCATTTTTGGGGTGAAGCTATTAACACAACCTGTAATGTAATGAACCGGATCCTAATCAGAAAAGATTTGAATAAAACTCCATATGAATTGTGGAAGGGTAGAGCACCCAACATCAGTTACTTCCGAGTATTCGGATGCAAAAGTTTTATCTTTAATGATAAAGAAAATCTACACAAGTTTGAAGCTAAATTTGATATAGGAATATTCTTAGGATATTCTTCTCACAGTAGAGCCTATAGAGTTTTCAACAAATCTAATTAAACGATAGAAGAACCAATTCATGTTAAGTTTGATGAAAGTGAAAGTAAGAAAAGTCTTAAGAATGAATTTAAACAATTAAACTTGGATGATGATGAACCCAATTCAACCAAGATTATAGATCTTAAACCTAAAACATCTTTAGAATCTTCTAAAAACTCTAGAATGCTTCAAGGTCTTTCCCAAAATCAAATATTAGGAGATTCACAAAAGGGTGTATCCACTATAACTTCAATACAAAGAGATCAAGAGCTTGTTTCTTTTGTATCACAATTTGAAGCAATTAAAGTAGAAGATGCTCTGAAAGATGAAAATTGGATTCTTGCTATGTAAGAAGAACTAGGACACTTTGTGCGAAACAAAGTATGAGAATTAGTTTCTAGACCTTTTCATCAATTTGTTATAGGAACCGAATGGGTCTTTAGAAACAAAAAGAATGAACAAGGTATCATAGTTCGAAATAAGGCTAGATTGGTTGCACAAGTGTACAATCAAGAAAAAGGCATAGACTTCAAAGAAGCCTTTGCCCCAATAGCAAGATTAGAGGCAATAAGGATGCTACTTGCTTATGCTTGTTACAAGGATTTTCCCTTATACCAAATGGTTGTCCAGAGTGCTTTTCTAAATGGATACATCAATGAAGAGGTGTATGTGGAACAACCTCCAGGGTTTGAGGATGCTCAAGACCCGGAATATGTGTTCAAACTCCTCAAAGCCTTATATGGATTAAGACAAGCTCCAAGAGCTTGGAATGATCGACTGAGTTCATTTCTTTTAGATCATAAGTTTCAAAAAAGAAAACTTGATCCAACTTTGTTTATTAAACACCATAATGATAATATGCTTATTGTTCAAATATATGTGGACAATATCATTTCTGGTGCATCAAACAAAGAGTTGTGTGATGAGTTTTCAAAATTAATGCAAAAAGAATTTGAAATGAGTATGATGGGAGAACTTACGTACTTTCTCGGCTTACAAATTAAGCAAATGTCAAAAGGCCCTTTCATAAGCTAATCAAAGTATGCTAAGGAAATGGTTAAAAAGTTTCAAATGAATAGTTTGAAATCAATTGATACTCCTTGTAACTCTACAATTAAATTAGATAAAGATGAAAGAGGCAAAACGATTGATTCTAAACTTTATAGAAGTATGATTGGAAATCTATTATACTTAACAGCAAGTCGACCTGACATTATGTTCAGTGTCTGTCTTTGTGCAAGATTTCAATCCGACCCTAAAGAATCTAATTTAAAATGTGTCAAATGAATATTCAGATACATAAATGGCACAACACATTTAGGAATTTGGTATTCCAAAGGTACTATTTTTTATCTGAAAAGTTATGTAGACTCTGAGCTATGACGGTAGTCTAACTGATAGGAAAAACACCTTTGACTTTTGTCACTATCTAGGAAATTCTTTAATTTCTTAATTTTGCAAAAAGCAACACTCAGTGGAATTATCCACGGCTAAAGCAGAATATGTTGCAGCTGGAAGTTGCTGTTCTCAAGTTCTATACATGAAACAACAACTTCAAGATTATCAAATACTTATTCAATGTGCTGAAATTTTGTGTGACAATACTAGTGTTATTAAGATATCTAAAAATCTTGTATTACACTCCCGAACTAAACATATTCAAATAAGACATCGCTTTTTACGGGATCATGTGCCCCAAAGAACAACTGGTTGACATATTTACTAAAGCTTTACCCACATACCAGTTTGTTCACATTCGAAGAGAGCTTGGCATGTTCTCTAAGACGATATTTTGATGCTTACCTCTATCTGGAGAGAGAAATAATTCATAATACTTTACTCTTTTTTATGTTTGCAAAAGGGGGAGAAGCAATATCATTGAAGCATCATATATTCAGGGGATGATTTACACTAAGGGGCAGTCTTAGTATATTCCTACACTCATATGACACAAGTAATGCATTATTCACTGCATTTCATGCATATTCACATCATTATCTTAGCTTGCTTCAAAGCCTATAATAATGTGTTTGAAATCATCAAAAAGGAGGTGATTGTTGAACCAATTATCCTCATGTCCATTACAAGAATATGTCCCTAATATGAAAGATATTTTGATGATTACAAACCACATTTTGTTTATGATAATATACATGGCGTATCTAATCTTACTTGAAGGTTTCGAAAAATGATGGATGGTGAGCACATTAAAGATCTACTTAAAGACCATGCGCATGTGAAGACATATAAGTGTATAATTAGATTGTGTTAGGTTGAAGAACCTTCTCTGCCATTTGATTCGGCAATATACATGACTGCATGCTTTAGTCGAATTGATTTTCGATCATTTGCAAATTTGATTTAAACCAAAAATATGTTGTTTTTAATCGTATTTTATTGAGCTTTAAACGAAAAATCAAAACTATTTTCAAAAGTCTTTCAGGGCGCTAATGTTTTAGCAGCGCTCTCCTAGACTTGATAAGTCACGACACTGATAAAATGTTAGGACGCTGACATTCATTCAAGGTTGAATTGAACTGACTCATTAGGACGCTTACTTGTAAGTAGTGGCCTCACTATAGTCAACATTGAAGTTGGTAAGACGCTGACTCTGCTTCAGCTCGCTGAAAGCTTTTTTTGTTCTTCAGAGACTTTATCTTTGAGGACGCTGATAATTATAAGTTGGAAAAACTATCAGGACGCTGCTTAGATTGGAGCACCCTTACCTTAAGAACCAACTTGAGAACCTTCAGTGCGTTGATTGTCTTTCAGCGTACTTAGTGTTATTTTTAAAGTTTTAGAATATTAGGTCGCTTACTCTTAAGTAGCGCCCTCGTGAGTTTAAATGCTTTAAAACAAAGCAGGAAGCTAACTGTCAATTAGCGCCCTCACTTTATTGTTCGATAGGACGCTTATGCTCCATTAGCGCCCTCAAGGAACAAAACGACAAAGTTGATATTATGCGACGCTAATTCAACAATGTTACTACTCTAACACTTACACTATTTTACTTCACTTTTTCAAAACCGTACTAAAATTTTTTAGAACTTTTTAAATTTTTTCAGAATGTTCCAACACTTTATCAGAACATTCTTTTTTCATAAAAGATTAGAAGATGCAGGTGCTATCGCCGTAATATGCACAAAGTTGAATTGATATATTTTGGGAAAGAATGAAGTCGTATTTGAAATGACCTAGTGCGCCAAAATTCACCAAGTTCATTGCTCCTCTAGTATTTCTATAAATATGTTGCCTCAGAGGAGATAATAACAACGAATCAATATACAAAAACTGATATTCGTTCAGAAACGTATTAACAATTTTCACTTGTGCAAAAAACTTTTAGAAGCTAGTCTTCTACTCTTTGTGTTTGAACATACGATCTTTTGAACATACGATCTTCTGGATTGATTGATCTTCATCGTCATCATTTTCAAAAATCCATTGAAGATGACAAAAGCTTTTTGAACCAATTTTTAGCTGAACTTCATCATACATATTTTGCTAAATCTGTGGTAACAGAAGGTTCAATCCAAAGCTTTGTAAGTATTACTTTGATTCTTAGTAAAGGGAATCATATCTCATCTTGTATTTAGATATTAGTGACTAGATAGTCATTGGGCTAGAGCAGGTGCTGCTCAAAGTTGTAACGATTTTCTCACACCTGTAAGTTGAGAAATAGTTCTTCTCACACCCGCAAGTTGAGAAACGATAGTTCTCATACTCGTAAGTTGAGAAAGTATAACGGTAGTTCTCACACCCATACGTTAAGAAAGTGTATCGATTTGGTCTTCACCCGTAAGAAGATCCTTAGTGGAGTTTGAACAAATCCTAACTGAGGAGGTTAAATAGTGGATGTAGGCGAGGCCGAACCACTGTAAATTGTGATTGCATTGTTCTTTTTGTTTTTATTGTATTCATTTGCTATACTTTGTTTAATCTGCTTTCAATATTCTGGATATTAAAAAGAAAGGTTGAAATCTGCTAAGTGTCTAATTCACCCCCCTCTTAGACATATCTGGGCCAACACCGATTTCTCAAAAAGAGTTGTGACGTAAAATTTCTCTGGGGGTCTACGTGAATTTTGCTTTCTTGGACCAAGCGTACATACCCATTCGTTTATTGTTCGATGATATTTGTTGGACGACATTTCTTCGGTTCACCGCTTCATGGTATGAACCACAAGTCCAAGCTATCTATTCTGGTCTAATGCAAAAAGCTGATGATAGGCTTCACAATACATACCGACATCATACGTGTATCATGGGCCAGCGCATTGTCATTTCTCCGTGGTGGTTTCAAGAGTTTTTGAGCTACGGCGAGGTGATCCGTATGCTTTGGATTTTCGTGGTAATGTCAGATTTCTGGGTTTGAATGCTTTGGAAGCATTGAACAATTTTTCCAAGAGAAAAGTGTTTTCCTCATACTTGAAAAAGTACTCAGACATCGTCTTCTCCTTCATGCCCCATTTGCTTCACAATATAATCTTTCGTGTTATTCTTCCAAAGAAAAGCCATCAAAGTAATGTCACAAAGATAGATCTCTTTCTTATTTGGGCAATTACTTCTGGTACAAGAGTGAATCTCTCTCACATCATAGTTGTTGGTGCACCCAAGAGGGAGGGTGAATTGGGTGATGGTCAAATTAAATACTTTTCCAAAGACTTTGTGATATACTTTGATACATTGGAAATAAATGCACATACTAACCATATAGTAAAATGCATAACGTAAAGCACACTAGGATTTATAGTGGTTCGGCCGAGCCCACGTCCACTACCTAATCTCCCGATTAGGATTTTCTCAATCCACTAACTGATTCTCTTACGGGTGAGAACCAAACCGTTACAACTTTCCCTTTTACAGGTTCAAGGCAAACCTATCCTTTTGAGGGCTAAGGATGAACCGTATTTTTTTTTTCAGGATGAAGAAAAACCCATGTTCCTTTTACGAGATTAGGAAGAACCGTTTTCCTTTTACGGGATGAGGAAGAACCGTTTTCCTTCTACAAGAAAAGGAAGAACCGTTTCTCTTTTATAGGTTCAGAGATAACCTGTAACAACTCGTAAATTTAATTAAATACATACGTTGACTTATGCGTATATCGAGATGTATAATATGCGTATTTTATACGCAGAAGTCAAATATATGCATATATGAAAATACATGTTATATCTAAGGGGTATGAACAAATAAATCAAATTATTAAATGAATATTATAAGTTTTAGGAGTTGAATGGGTTGGTCAATTAAATATGTGAATTGTGTTGATGATTAAATAATTAAATGAGGTTGTGAAGTGAGTGAAGAGTTGTTAAAGTAATTGAATAGTTGCATGAGGAGCATGGGAAAAAAATAAAATAAATATATCTCATTTCTAATCTATCTCTCTCTCTCCAGCGTTTAAAAAAAAAAAAAAAAAAATATATATATATATATATATATCTTTAATCTCTTTCTCTCCACGTTTTAGGAAGAAAAAAAAAGAGAGAGAAAGAAGAAAGAAGAATGGAGAAGAAGGAAGAGGAAAAAGAGGTGGGAACGCTGATTTTGCGTCAAATCGGGAACCGCGGTAAGTGATTTTCACTTTAGTTCTTCGTGAAATTGATATCTAAGCTAGATGTAACGAGTCTCTCAGATTAATTTTTGCTATGGGTGTCGTTTATGGTGTTTTCAAAATTGGGGTTTTGACCCAACTTGAATGAAAATTTGTTCGAAAGGTTAAAAAATACTTCCTAGATTGTAAAAGCCCCGAATATGTGGTTAGATATCATTTATTTGTTCATTTAAAATTTTTATGGCAGTTGGAAGTTAGATTTGATATTTGAGACCTTTCAAATCATATTAAAACCCGATGAAACTCCAGTTTAAGGCTATAGAATGGTAGAATGAACTGTTGTGCGTCCATCGACGTAATTTCATGATTTTTGGAGACCGTTTGACAATTCTAGTAAAAATTATACATGTTTTCAATAAACAGTGACGTGAACAGTACCGTAAGCAGTACTGTGATTATTTCCAGTGAATAAAATTGAATTGGAATCTAGTAAAAACTCAGGTTTGAGACCATAAAATCATAGATTACTGAATTTCGAACGTCTCAATACCAAGATTGTGATTTTTGAATATGATTTGATATTTTTAGTAACTAAATATATGGTTTTTGTGAGTAAAATTTAGTTTCGTGACCTTCGCGAACGTGTAAAACCTTAGTAAAATACCTGTTGAAGGTAGTATGACTGATTGTACACATGTCGATGTGGACAGAATAATTTTAGGAATGTATTATATTTTTAATAAAATTGATATATGTTCAAGGAGAAAAATAAAACTGAGAACTAGTAGAAATATGAATTGGAAATCTATTTTCACTGTTCTTTCTTGTGAAAATATCTAGAATGACCATAGAAACGAGATAGTAGTTTCTTCAACTGCTTATGAGTCTTAAATTGAGTTGGAATCTAAATTCACAGAATGTGTATAATATTTTTTAGGTTGATCTTTATTATTATTGATTTGAAGTGAGTTGAGAAATTAAATATGTAAATAGATATGAATAAATGAAATTGAATTATGGAATGGTTGTGACAAGTTGAGTTAGTTGGATTTAAATTGGAACTGGACTTGAAAGCGACGATGATTATATTTAAGTTGGAAAGTCTTGTACTGTGAGTATATTTTCTTGATTTGGTTCTTGTATGACATTATATATATATATGAAATGTTTGAATGTAAATATGCTATGTATACATTGCAGCATTGTGTTTTAATTTGCATTCATAAATGATTTTTTTAGCATTGGAGCATGTGAGACTTGCAAAGGTAAGTTGGTGTCATTTCATTAGGAATTAGACCCGGATGAGTGTTATGCGTAACCTCATTGTTAGTAGGCCTGTCCTAACAAGGATTGAAGATCCTTGAAATTACGTTGAATTGAGTAATGTGAGATCCGAGTGTAGGCTCCTTATTGGTGCATAATAAGGAGTTCATACCCGCTCCATTACGAGAAGGAGGGAGATTGTGGTTTTAGTTGAAAATGATGCATTGTTTTCTTGGAAAAATCATGAAATCTATGTTGTTGACATGTATGATATATTCGTTGAATGATGCATATGTTTAATAATTGTTTTAAATGATTTTAAATGTCATGTTTCCCTAAATGCATATGATTGTCATATCAAGAGATATATTCACTGAGCTTGTTGATTACTCACTCCATTTCCTCCAATATTTCAGGTACCGAGTCGAAGGGAAAAGGAAAAATCCGTGAGTAATAATCATGTGATTGCATTTGTCTGGTATATGTATGTATGCATTGGAGGATATGGGTTACTTTTCTTTATTTTGATAAGTATAATTATCACATTATTATTTATATACTATCACATAGTTGGGTTGAATGGGAATATGGATTTTGTTATTTAGATTATGAAATGTTTAATGATGATATATTTAATCATATGATCATGGTGGATGAAATGGCTTGAGAAATGAATAGTATTTGAACATTTTGGGTTATGAAGTGCTTGTGATATTGGGGCGGATTATTTATTGTGGAATGAATGGCACAAATGGATATTGTGAATGAGTATATATATATATGATTTGATTTGTGGTATATCAGGAAAAAGTGTGAAATGTCCATTTTATGGGGAGATGTTGTCAAAATTTCTAAAAATTTTGGAAATTATTGTGAATGTCCGTTGAGGCTAACAGTGTATTCCATATTGTATATGGGTATGTACAGTGTATAGTACACTGTGCCGGTTATGACGTTAACCTACGTCGTGACATAACCTATCCTTTTATAGGTTAAGGACACGCCTATCCTTTTGCAGGCTAAGGATGAACCGATTCTCTTTTACAGATTCAGAGATAACTTATCCTTTTATAGGTTGAGGACGAACCTTCCCTTTTACTGGCTGAGGAAGAACCATTTTCCTTTTCATTGATGAGGATGGAACATAACATGATTTCAACCCTTGAAATCATTAAGTGAACCATGTTCAGTTGTCCTAGTTGTTTCATTCCGAAACACACCAACATACCACAATTGTAATAATATTGGTTCTAATAAAGTAGAACACTTTACAATTACGCTCACTACATAGCATTACAAAGATATGTGAATTTATGTACGTAATGCTAAGAGGAAATACACTTACAGTCTTTTACCTTTCAATGTTCCGTATTGCTCAAGTGTAGTTTCGAAAAGTTTGTTTGATATGCAAATCAATTAAGTGTTTCTTTGAAAATATTATGATACCAATTAAACATTGACTTTGAAAATGCAGAACCAGTGTAAAAACTTAGACACAAAAGGTTTCCAAAATAAATAAAATATATAACAGTGAAAACTTTTGGTTCAATGTTCTGTAATTAACATAACTACTGATATAGTTCAATACAATACTTAAAATATGAAATCAAGTACATCTGTATCTTTCAAACTATCTTTCAAATTCTTTCATCAGCAAGATTGATATCAAGTATATATCAATGCTGGGAATTTGAGTAGAAACCAGTTCAAATAGATTTTTAAGGATAAAATATAATTTTAAGCTCAATATGAAAATCTTTTGAAGAAATAAAGTATCATTGAAAATACTTTGACAGATAAAATAGTTGAAAACTTTTGAAAGATTGAAAACGACTATCATTCAAAATGTTTTTGGCGCAATAAAAATTATTGGCGAGTTATTTGATTCAAAGTGTTGGTATTTATGGACTTAGTAGATAATAGCCGTTAGATATTTGAAGTTCAAACACAATGTGAACGTTTACACACAATGGCTAAAATGTTGTATGAAAATGGCATCTGCAATTTTTACTAACATTCTAGTTCTTTTCAGATTACATGAATAAGGAAAGTTTCAAGGACTTTGATTCATGCATCAGAGAAAATCTTTGATAAATCTGAAAAGGATTTTGTGCAAAGATCCGTTCTGAAAAAGTAGACTGATATAGAGTATTTGTTAGAATAATGACAGTCGTTGAATTAGCGTCCTGATTCCGTAATCAACATCCTGACGCATAATATCAACTTTTTTTGTTTTGTTCCATGAGGGCGCTCATTATGTATTAGCGTCCTACTGAACAGTGAAGTGAGGGCGTTACTAACTCGTCAGCGTCCTAACTTTCTTTGCGACAGAAACGACTTAACTTTGAGGGCGCTGATGCACACAGTTAGCATCCTGCTTACTTTTAAAACATTTGGACACATGAGGGCGCTATTTCCAAGTAAGCGTCCTTCTTTTTAAAACATATAACACGAGGGCGCTAGTACTATGTAAGCGTCCTAACATTTTTTAAAACATTTGAAGAACAATACTAAGTACATCCTGAAAGTTATTTAGTTTGTTCCCAGAGATGAGGGCGCTCCTGTCCAGGTAGCGTCCTCATAGTTTATCCAACTTATAACTATCAGCGTCCTCAGAGATATACTCTTTGAAGGACTTAGAAATCTTTCAGTAAGCTGATTCATAATCAGCATCTTGACAACTTCAAAGGTTGATTCTAAGTGAGGTAGCTACTTACAAGTGAGCGTCCTGACGAATCAGTTCAATTCAACCTTAAATGTTATCAGCATCCTAACTTATCAAGTTCAAGAGAGCGTTGCTGAATCATTAGTGTCCTGAAAGATTCTTGAAAAATAGTTTTTAACATTTGATTAAAACTCGATAAGGATGATAAAAACCTCGATCAGTTTAGAATCAAATCAACCATAGAAAATTAAATCATTTGAAATACCTTAAAGTATTTGTTTCAAAACATGCAATTTCGAAAAACGTATGCAAGTGATTTGTGCATGATTTTGAAAAGCGTTTGAGAAATATCGATTAGAGAAATATATACCTTAAATACTATGTATTTCTAGTATTTCTCATAATCTTTAAATCCAACTCTTCATTATGTGATCTTCAATATGAACTTCCCTCTTGAGTTGAATGTCTTGAACGTTGATCGAATGATGTAGTCTTGAAGCTCTTTGATCGAATCATTCATGTGGTGTGATCTTGAAATCATGATATTATCTTTGGAGTCCTTGATTGAAACGATCTTGAATGTCTGATAGGTTCTTCAATTCCTTGATCGAATCGTTCTTTGGCTTTTTGCTTTCTTGAGGTGCTGAGATGAGTTCATGATTAACGCTTGTTAGCACCGAAAGAGATTTTGTTGGTGATCATCAAAATATACTTCATCAAGTATACTTAAGGGCGTGCTAAGTGATGAACCGCTTAGGTCAACAATAGTGCGTCACATCGCAACTACTATGGCTCACTCATGTGTGTTTTCATATTTTGGGGTGTCATCCCTGTCCTGTCCTTCTCTGACTCCTAGGGAGTAAGGGATCCTTTTT
Source organism: Paratinospora sagittata (assembly GCA_035771175.1). NCBI lineage: Eukaryota > Viridiplantae > Streptophyta > Magnoliopsida > Ranunculales > Menispermaceae > Paratinospora > Paratinospora sagittata. Next base: position 22,369,098 of record CM069607.1, read on the forward strand.
GATATTTCAAAAAGGGAAGAATTTTTGGGGATTATTTTTGGCGTCATGCTTAGATGCATTAACTAAGGGGGAGTAGATAGCATTCAGGGAGAGAAATTCCTATTTTGATAAACTTTCTTTTGGATGATTGTACTCTAATACTAATTATACTTTTTAACCTTATTTTGTTGTGTAATTTTAATTTCATGCCATATTGTTTTACTGTAAAATATTTACCATTGCATGATTGATTTCTTACATGTTATTGTGTGTAATCAATTCTCCATTCATCACACTTTTTATTGCTTTCAATCAGGCCAAAAGTAAAATGTTGAAATCATCAAAATGGGGGATGTTTCAACCAAAAATCTCTCACGTTGGACAGTGGGACAATGCTAGTTGACTGATTATGAAGACTGCCTAAACCTTGAACCTTCGAATTCCTTTTCCAACCGCGACGCGCTCCTAACCTACAAGGGTGGTGGTGTTGACCTATGTGGTTCATCACTTAGCTCGTCCCTAAATATACTGTTATAAAGTATATTTTGATAAAAACAAACAAAGTACTTCTCGGTGCTAAACATGCGTGTATCAAGATTTCATCAAAGCACCTAAGGAAAGAAAAAAGCCAAGGAACAACTCGATCAAGGAACTTAAAGATCACATCCAACGATCAAGTTCGTTTCAATCAAAAAGACTTCAACGATCACATCATGATTTCAAGATCACTTCACTTGAACGATTCGATCAAGCTTCAAGACTACATTTCTCGATCAACGTTCAAGTCATTCAACTCCACAAAGCTCTTATTGAAGATCTCATAATGAAGAGTTGGATTTAACGGTTATGAGAAATGAGAAATACACAAAGTATATAAGGTATATCTTTCCCTAATCGTTGTTGCTCAAAATATTTTTCAAAACCATGCATAAATCATCTACATATGTTTTTCTAATTTGAATTTCATGTTTTTACGGTATGTCAAATGATTTAATACTATATATTTAATTTGAAATCTACCGAGTTTTCATTCACATTTATCGAATATTTTATTGCGAGTCAAAGATATTTTTAGAGAATCTTTCAAGACGCTAATGAGTTAGCAGCACGCTCCTGAACTTTATAAGTCAGGATGCTAATAGTTCATTAGGACACTGCTAACGTTCAAGGTTGAATTGAACTGATTTATCAGGACGCTTACTTGTATAGTAGCGGCCTCTTTTATTAGTCAACCTCTGAAGTTGTCATGAAGCAGACTCAGCATCAGCTTACTGAAAGATGTCTTAAGTTCTTCAAAGAATGTTTCTTTGAGGACGCTGATCGTTATAAGTTGAACAATGTACCAGGATGCTATTTGGATAGAAGCGCCCTCACCTTTAGGAATCAACTTAATAACTTTCAGGATGTTGATTGTCCTTCAGGGTGCTTGTGTCCTTAATGAAAATGTTTTTAACTGGTAAGACGCTTACATAGTTGTAGCGCCCTCATGTTTTGTTTTATGTTTTAAAGGCAGGACGCTTACTCGGATAGTAGCGCCCTCATGCACCTAGTTGTTTTAAAACATAGCAAGACGCTAACTGTGTATTAATGCCCTCAAGGTTAAGTCATTTAAGTGTCAAAGTAAGTCAGAATGCTTACGAGTAAGTAACGCCCTCACTTAAGTGTTCACCAGGACGCTTATACGTAATAAGCGCCCTCAAGGAACAGAACGACATTGTTGATATTATGCGTTAGGACGCTAATTTAACAACCATCACTGTTCGAACAAGTATACTACGTAAGTTTACTTTTTCAGAACAGACATTTGCACAGAGTTCTTTTCAGACTTATCAGAGACCTTCTCTGATACATGAAATAAGTTTTTCTAAAACTTTCCTCTTTCATGAACTTTGAAAAGAACCAAAATGTTAGTGAAAATTGCAGTTGCCATTTTCATATAACATTCTAGCCAGTGTGTAAATTTTCATATTATTTGAACTTCAAATGTCTAACGGCAATGTCCCACTAAGTCTATAAATATCAGCACTTAGGATCAAACAACTTGCCAATCACTTTGTGTTGTGCCGATACTTTTTGAAAGTTAGTCTATGTCAAAATGAATTTCATTTTTCTAATCTTTCAAAGTATTTTTCACTGATACCTTTACGATTACAATAGATTTTCATATTGAGCTTCAATTATACTTTATCTTTGAAAATATATCTTTATTGATATCTACTCAAATTCTCAGCATTGATTCATATTTGGTATCATTCTTGTTGGAGATGGAATTTGAGAAATAGTTCAAAGTATGCAGCTGTACTTGATTTCATATCTTAAGTATTGTATTGAACTATATCAGTAGTTAGTTAAGTACTGATCAAAGAACCAGAAGTTTTCATACCTATAGTTCGATTTTCAACTTCAATGTTTTATGGTATTATATTATTTTCGAAGAAGCACTGATCTTCATAACACAACATTCATGGTTTTCGAAATTGCACTTGAGCAATACCGAACATAGAAAGTTAAAGGGCTGAAGGTGTATTTCAAGTTAGCATTACCTATTTCACATTTCATATCTTTGTAATGCTATGTATTGTGCTTAGTTGTAAAGTGTTCTACTTTGTTAGAATCAACATTATTTGAATTGTAATTTGCTAGTGTGTTTCGATGTGAGACAACCAAGACAAGTGGACGTGGTTCACTTAACTGATTTCAGGTTTGAAATCACAATGGTTCTTTCTGATCCCATAAAAGGAACGTTGGTTCTCCTCATCCTAGAAAAAGGAAACCGATTCATCCTCATCCCGTAAAAGGATAGGTGTGTCCTTAACCTGAAAAAGGATTGGTCATCTCTCAGCCTTTAAAAGAGAACCAGTTCATCCTCATCCCGTAAAAGGATAAACTATCTCCTGCCTGTAAAAGATAAACGGTTCAACCTTAGCCTGTAAAAGGATAGGTTTGCCTTTAACCTGTAAAAGGGCAGTTATAACGGTTTGGTTCTTACTCATAAGAGAATCCCTTAGTGATAAGGTTAAAATCCTAACTGAGGAGGTTAGGTAGTGGACGTAGGCATGACCGAACCACTATAAATTGTGTGTCACACATTTGCAATTTAGTGTGTGTTTTATTTTGCATCTAATTCTAACACACACATGTAAATCACTAAGTTATTGGAAGATAAATTTAAAATTGACCATCGCACCCAATTCACCCCCCTCTTGGGTGTGACTAACAATTGGTATCAGAGAGGGTTCTCTGAAATCATGGTCTAACAACCTAGAGTCTAGATCCATTTGTCAATTTAGGTTTCAACTTAGGCGTCTTTGTATTTCGTGTCGTAGGATAGATATCCTGGAACTCCTTGCCACCTTGCTGTAACCTCTCAAGTATGATTATGCCTTCTCTTCAATTTATTTCTTGTTTAATCATACTCTTTGGTGCATGACTCTATGTCATTTCTGCATTAATTGCAGACTCTATTTTTGATGCACATTAGCTTGCTTCAAACGTTTCCCTCTCACTCTTTTCCCAGCGCAAAATTGTTTCTCATTCACCTCTCTCGTTTCATATCCATCTTCATCTCTCTAATGGCATTCAAAGCTCCTGAGTTTAGGAAAAGAGCTAGAATGGAATCATCTTCCACTTCTAGTGACTTTTCTCTATTGTATTCTTCATAAGATGGATCTGATGAAGAATCCTCTTGGGAAATTGCTCCCAGGAAAAATCATGCGCCTCCACTTCGTGCTGAAGAACCTCTGCCACCGCTTCCTGCTGCAGTGTCTCTTGAGGAACAATTTTCCAAACTAAGTGATTCCTTATCTTCCAGCGTTCAGGTCATTCTAGACATGCTAAACGAGCACGAGAACCGACTGAAAGAGCTTGAAGCCAAGGCAAAACATCAGAGAGATCTGATGATGACACTATTTGAGGAAAATGAGGAATCCCGAGCGTTAATTAAAAAGGTTGTCCTTGTGAGCACCGCCAGTCGCATCGCTCGTAGGACCAATAGCCTTCATGAATGCGCTTGCCCCAATAACTCTGCTCTAGACTCTTCTAAGAATGTCTAGAAACCTCTCTGCAAGCCCCGTCAACCCAAGCAATTTTTTTTTGTAAATTTTGTTTAATTCATCTTTTGGATTGTTGTTTAAAAAACTTCTTTAATACTCTTTTTGATGTTTAAATTGAATCTCTCCTAACTTAAAGTGTATGTGTATAATCTGTTCGTTTCCCCAGCTTCTCTTACACAATGAGTTCTGCACATCTCACTACTTTGTTGCTTGCTTGCTTGTGATTAGCTATCTTTCCATCTCTCATTCATTTCATAATGTTTTATTATATTTGAATGACTAGTCTGCTTGAATTTGTGAGAATGCTATATTTCATATTCATATGCTGCACACACTTGTCTTCGTTTGTAGGCTGCTTGTTTCATGCCTTTGATTGCCTACTTATATGATCTTAATGTTATCCTATACTGACTCTGATACATATCTCTACTTGAAGTCTTTATTATCATGTTCAGTATATTTGCGGCATCATTCTTGTCTAGTCACATCTATCTTGAATATCTGATATGCATATATGTGACTGTCTGATAAATTTCATGATTATACTTATTTTGTATCGTATATAACATCATGATTAATTTTTCTTGAACTTATGTGTTAACTGATTATCTGATGATCAAGTACACAATAGCTAGGTTGTGCTTTAACAATTTATTTTTGCCTATGCTTGATGATATCATGTTCATGCTTGCTCTGATCTTAGAGAATCTTATCTGCATGATCCATGTTACTGCAAATGAATATAGGCCATGTATACAATTTCATCTCATTTGCTTATATTTTGAAAAGATTTTTGCCTATACTCTTGATTACTATGTTTTGGCATTATCTTTTCTATGTTTACCTGACTTTGATGCATCTGCTTCATACCATAACATGTTAGCATTAAACTCATGGATATTTGATTTCTAATGAGAGCACTTATCCTTCTAAATGCTTTCTCATTAGAATCGGTGTATCAATCATTCTAGGTCATGCTTCAATTGAAATTTTATGCCTAGAATAGGAGAATGAATGTATGTTGTTGCTTGAATGATATCTATGAATTTCAACATATATTCAGTATGTTTAGACTTTGATATTCATCGTATATATCTTCATATGTCTAAACTATGAAAAGTTTATAATTTTCCATTTCACATGCCATTGATGTTGCTCTTTAATATTATATTTCGTATACATCAATTGACTGTGATTTTTGATATCTAATAGATGCCATGTACTTCAACTATATACTCTGCATCTTATTAGAATCATATTAGCTAGGCCTACTTAATCATAAATTTCTCTGCATATGTTATAAGTATGCTGATGCGTGTTTATTTACATATCTTAAAGCATACTCTATGTTTGCTCTAGTTTAATTATCAAATTTATATTTATGCCAAACACTAAGGAGAATAATTGCCCACGATTAAAAAATTCTTTATGAATTCATCTTTCGGCAATTCTTTCTCTTTCCCTCTGACTACGATTCTCGGCTTTGCTATTATTACAAATATTTTAGCCTATGAATTAGTCAAACTATTTCTCTATTTGCTTAAAAATAAGATTTGTTTCTTACATGATTTCATTATAGTAGACTTTAAGCATTCTCACACACCTAATTATGACATGTTGTCATAAATCATCTTGAGGTGAATGCACAAAGTAAGGGGGAGTCTCCATGTAAGGGGGAGCTTCGCTATTCTACTAAGTCACAAAGGGAGATCTTAGTCTCTTTTCTTTACTTTTCGATGATATCAAAGGGGGAGAAGAAAAATAAGAGAGATAAAAGAAAAGTAAAAGGAATAGATGGGGAAAAAAATTTACATTAATTTTTTTGCTTAAGCGTTTAATTTTTCGATTTGTTTGTCATCATCAAAAAGGGGAAGATTGTTAACCTATGCGGTTCATCACTTAGCTCGTCCCTAAATATACTGTGACAAAGTATATTTTGATGATCACAATCAAAGTACTTTTTGTTGCTAAACGTGCGTGTATCAAGATTTCATCAAAGCACCTAAGGAAAGTAAAAAGCCAAGGAAAGACTCGATCAAGAAACTCAAAAATCACATCCAACGGTCAAGTTCGTTTCAATCAAAAGGACTTCGATGATCACATCATGATTTCAAGATCACTTCACTCAAACGATTCAATCAAGCTTCAAGACTACATCTCTCGATCAACGTTCAAGTCATTCAACTCCGCAAAACTCTTATTGAAGATCTCATAATGAAGAGTTGGATTTACGGTTTTGAGAAATGAGAAATACGCAGTATTTAAGGTATATCTTTCTCTAATCGTTATTGCCCAAAATGTTATTCAAAACCATGCATAAATCATCTACATATGTTTTTCTAATCTGCATGTTTTGATTTCATGTTTTTACGGTATTTGAAATGATCTAATACTATATATTTAATTTGAAATCTACCGAGTTTTCATTCGCATTTATCATATGTTTTATCGCGAGTCGAAACTATTTTTAAAGAATCTTTCAGGACACTAATGAGTTAGTAGCGTTCTCCTGAACTTTATAAGTCAGGACGCTGATAATGTTCAAGGTTGAATTGAACTGATTTATTAGGACGTTTACTTGTATAGTAGCGGCCTCCTTTATTAGTTAATCTCTGTAGTTGTCACGAAGCTGACTAAGCATCAGCTCACTAAAAGATGTGTAAGTTCTTTAAAGAATGTGTCTTTGAGGACGTTGATAGTTATAAGTTGAACAATCTATTAGGACGATATCTGGAGAGAAGCGCCTCACCTTTAGGAATCAACTTAGTAACTTTCAGGACGCTGATTGTTCTTCAACGTGCTTGTGTCTTTATTTAAAATGTTTTTAACTGGTAGGACACTTACATAGTTGTAGCACCCCTCATGTTTTGTTTTATGTTTTAAAGGCAGGACACTTACTCGGATAGTAACGCCCTTACGCACCTAGTTATTTTAAAACATAACATGACGCTAACTGTGCATTAGGACCCTCAAGGTTAAGTCATTTAAGGGTCAAAGTAAGTCTGGACGCTTATGAGTAAGTAGCGCCCTCACATAAGTGTTCGGCAGGATGCTTATACGTAATAAGTGCCCTCAAGGAACAAAACGACGTTATTGATATTATGCGTTAGGACACTGATTACAGAATCAGGACGTTGTTCAAATAAGTACACTACGTAAGTTTACTTTTTCTAAACAGACATTTGCACAGAGTCCTTTTCAGACCTATCAGAGACCTTATATGATACATGAAATAAGTTTTTCTAAAACTTTCCTCTTTCATGAAATCTGAAAAGAAGCAGAATGTTAGTAAAAATTGCAGTTGCCATTTTCATATAACATTCTAGCCATTGTGTGTAAACATTCATATTATTTGAACTTCAAATGTCTAACGGCTATGTCCCACTAAGTCTATAAATATCAGCATTTAGGATCAAACAACTTGCCAATCACTTTGTGAAAGTTAGTCTATGTCAAAATGAATTTCATTTTTCTAATCTTTCAAAGTATTTTTCACTGATACCTTTACGATTGCAATAGATTTTCATATTGAGCTTCAATTATACTTTATCTTTGAAAATCTATCTTTATTGATATCTACTCAAATTCTCAGCACTGATTCATATTTAGTATCATTCTTGCTGGAGATGGAATTTGAGAAATAGTTCAAAGTATACAGTTGTACTTGATTTCATATCTTAAGTATTGTATTGAACTATATCAGTAGTTGGTTAACTACTGATCAGAGAACCATAAGTTTTCATACCTATACTTTATATCTACTTTTAAAACTATCTGTGTCTATATATACACTAGTCCTTCAATTTTCAACTTCAATGTTTTATGGTATTATATTATTTTCGAAGAAGCACTGATCTTCATAACACAACATTCATGTTTTTCGAAACTGCACTTGAGCAATACAGAACATTGAAAAGTAAAGGACTGAAGGTGTATTTCAACATAGCATTACCTATTTCATATTTTATATTTTTGTAATGCTATGTAATGTGCTTAATTGTAAAGTGTTCTACTTTGTTAGAACCAACATTATTTGAATTGTAATTTGTTGGTGTGTTTCTGTGTGAAACAACCAGGACAAGTGGACGTGGTTCACTTAAGTGGTTTCAAATTTGAAATCACAACAGTTCTTCCTGATCCCGTAAAAGAATAGGTGTGTCTTCAACATGAAAAATGATAGGTTATCACTCAACCTTTAAAAGAGAAGTGGGTCATCCACATCCCATAAAAGGATAGCTTTTCTTTTGCTTGTGAAAGAGAAATGGTTCATCATTAGCCCGTAAAAGGATAGGTTTGCCCTTAACCTGTAAAAGAGCAGTTGTAATGGTTTGATTCTCACTCGTAAGAGAATCCCTTAGTGGAAAGGTTAGAATCCTAACTGAGGAGGTTAGGTAGTGGACGTAGGCGCGGCCGAACCACTGTGCCACACGTTTGCAATTTAGTCTGTGTTCTATTTTGCATCCAATTCCAATACACTCATGTAAATCACTAAGTTATTGGAAGATAAGTTTAAAATTGAACCTCGTACCCAATTCACCCCCCTCTTGGGTGGGACTAACAGGTGGCTCATGGCCACCAAAGACACTCTGTCGCTCAAGTCTGATAATAGAATAGTAGAATAACTGTATGTAGAGAATTCTCGAGTTTTAGACCATACCTGTTTTTGGAGAATGAGGCCCCTTTTTATAGTGAAAGGGGTTTCTTGGTGCATTCAATGTAGTGCTCCATCAGTGGGAGTGATTCGTGTATTTACTTATCGGGATTTGGCTCGTAGTTCGATGTCTTGAGATATGTTCTGTGCATTATCCGAATTACGATCAATGAGTAAGGATCACCGGATTGGAAGTGCGTTAGTGTGAAACAAGGGATGTCTCGGCCATTGTCATGGGAGAATCCCTCGGCCATGACCAAGGATTGTGCCTTGGTCATGGCCGAGTAGGGTGGCTCGGCCATGGTCGAGGCTTGTTGTGCCCTGGCATTGGGCCTCAGCCATGGACTGGGCATATTGTGCCTTGGCCATGGCTGCGGTCTGTGTTTGCCTCGGAAATGGCCGAAGCTTGTGTTATCCCAGCCGTTAGCTGAGGCATGTTATGCCTCAGCCTTGGTCGATGTTTTTCTTGGTTCTGTCGCGACTTTGTTTAAGGCTTAGCATTGAATCCATTTCAGGTGTAACAGTAAGCTCCTGATGAGTAAGTCGAAGTGCATGTTCTTGGTTCTGTCGCGGCTTTGTTTAAGGCTTAGCGTTGGTTCCATTTGAGGTGTAACAGTAAGCTCCTGATGAGTATGTCAAAGTGCAAGTTCGTGATGCTCATTACTTGAGAATTGATCTACTTAGTTGTTCGCCAAGCTTTTCGCACTTATTGGTTTTATCTTTTCCATAGTAATGCTAGAATCTTTATGACTTGACTAAATCTTTTAACCTCATGTTTCATGTACTTAGTCATCTCACGAAAGTTGTTTTCTTGTTTTTCAAGTCACTTGTTCCAAGGATGTCACCTTCTTCGGTTAAGGTTTTTGGCAACAACATCGTATAACCTTGTTCGCTTCATGCGAAAGACAAATGATTGTACTGTTAACTTCCAAATATGTATGTGAAAGGTGAGGATGAGCCTACAAAAGGCTTGGGGGTCCTTATCCCTTATGGTTTAACTGTTTTGCAACCACGTTTCCTCTTGGCCTGACATGCTTTGTAAAACTTTAGGTCGTGCTAGTTGTCTTAAGCTCTTACCCCTTTTTATCTTAGATGTTACTTTTTTAACATCCTGAAATAAATCATTTTCGATGTTTGTTTTTCGCTTGCATAGCTTCAAGCTCGTGGCTATTTGCAACTATTTTCATTCTGTCATGACCCACAATCAGTGACGTCATGACCGGGCACGGAACCTCGGGTATATCCTTCCTCGATTTTCCCGGCATCCCGTCAGCCTCATCTAATAACACACCATAATCTCAACATACAACATCAAAACACATGGACATAATTAGATCATCAAAATAACAAACATAATATTTCCTAAGTTCATAATGTTCCAAATACACAAAATCATACTTAACCATAAAATACAACCCATTTATGTGTTAAGTATAAACATTAGGTGTTATATAATACAATTTATCAAAATGCAGAAAAGTACTAAAACACCTACATCACAAAATACAGGGAAATGTTTCGCAGCTAAGTCTTTCCCTTCCCCTTCCTATTCGAACCTGAAATGATAGGAATGAGAAGTGAGCTACAACAAGCTCAGTGAGTGTTTTCTACAAATGGCAACATATATCTATACATTTGGGTAAAACAATGCAAGATAATTAAAACCATGTAAACAACATGGATATATACAATATTACATACATGCCAAATATAATGCATCATGTCATAACCAAGCCAATGCATATCATTTTCTAAACATGCACACGCAATCCTAACACCTCCTGAGCAAGAGCGATCAAGGTCTTGGGTTTGCGACACTCAGTGCCCGATCCGACCAAACAATATTCTTATTCTAATAGGATTTCCTAAGGTTGTGTAGCTAATAGGATCAGCCCACCAAGACAAATACCATGTCTAGGCGATCTTATCTACCCAAGGCATAAAATCCTTTGCAAGGTCCACAACTGGGGACCATCGCTAGACTTACGAGATTTCCCGAAGAAAATCTCAACTAGGAGATCCAACCCAAATTGCTAACCCAATTGGACTATGCTCAAATACATTTCATGAATCATTAAATCATGCATACTACAATAGATAAGCATTTAAAACACTTTATACTACAATACCACATATAGAAACCAACAAGTAAAGAGACACTCACAAATCGATTGGCTAGACTTAGCCAATCCAAATCCAACCAATGAAGTACTAGGAAGTCACCAAAACACTCCTATGCACCTCAACCTCCAATTGGCTTAATTGGGTCACTTAGATCAATCAAAATCCCTGCCTAATACATGGTTCATTCATCACTAAAAATCAGTCCACAAGCATGCTATTCAACCATGTCTAACCCCACTTCAATAGCCAATTTAAGACACTAAAATGGTTGTACTCATGAGCTAATCCATGTTGCTCAATCAACCCATTTAATATCTAATTAAACCATACTTAACCCAAATGAATGCAATAGGTTAATCCCTATTCACTGAAAACCGCAAGCGTACGGTAATAGATAGTCGTAATAACCAATGAAGATCGGGTTGTCGTCCTCTGGGATTGCACACCTCACCAAATACCATTTTCACTAATTTCTAACTTTATCTAGTGATCAATTTTTAGAGTTTCAAATAATTAAAAATCAAATAAAACTAATTAAGATGAACGAATTACGAGAAAAATCAATATATGAGAAATGTTTAGAGAATCAATTTCACCTAACCTTCAAATATGTAATTTAAACATGCTTATTATCAAATAAATTTCCTAATCTATAAGTCAAAACCCTTGCATCTCTAATTCCCTATCTCGAGTGCCAAATTAGAACGTATTGTCAAAATTAAGATTTGATCTCTCGATAAAACCTAAATTCTAAACAACCCATTAAACTCTGTGATTTTCTTACAACTTCATGAAATTTTGTAAACCTCTCGATTCTACAACAATCAAAATTTTGATATGCTGCTAATTCAAAATTTTTGGTGCTCCAAACAAGAATTTGTTTAATGAGTTTTCTAAACTTATGCAAGAAGAGTTTGAAATGGGTATGATGGGAAAACTTATATACTTTCTTAGTTTGCAAATTAAGCAGATGCCATATGGTATATTTTTAAGCCAATCAAGGTAAGTTAAAGAAATGCTCAAAAAGTTCAAGTTGAATAACTTGAAAACTATTGATACTCCATGCAGTTCAACAACAAAGTTAGATATAAATGAAAAAGGAAAACCCATAGATCCCCAATTATATAGAAGCATGATTGGAAGCTTACTTTATCACACAGCTAGTAAACTTGAGATTATGTTCAGTGTATGTCTATGTTTGAGATTTCAGTCAAGTCCCAGAGAATCACATCTAAAATTTGTGAAAAGAATTTTTTGATACATTCGTGGAACAAGTGATCTTGGCATTTGGTATCCCAAAGGTACATCATTTGAACTTAAAAGTTATGTGGACTCCGACTATGTTGGCAGTCTAATCGATACGAAAAGTACTTCTAGATTATGTCAATTTTTGGAAAATTCTTTAATTTTTTGGTTTAGCAAAAAGCAACATTCAGTTGCATTATCCACAACTGAAGTAGAATATGTAGCAGCCGATAGTTGTTTTTCTCAAGTTCTTTAAATGAAATAACAACTTCAAGACTACCAAATTCAGATTGATTGTGCTGAAATATTCTGTGACAACACCAGTGCTAAAAATATTTCAAAAAATCCTATTTTGCACTCAAGAACAAAGCATATTCAAATCAGATATCATTTCTTGAGAGATCATGTGCAAAAAAGAGATGTGAAATTAACTCACATCGGAACTAAAGATAAGCTTCTAATATCTTTACTAAAGCCCTTCCCAAGGATCAATTTGTTTATATCAGAAGGGAATTAGGAATGTTCTCAGAATCAAATTTATGAATGTCTTTGCATGATTGATTGATATCTTGATGCTTCATACATACTTGAATCTTCTCACAATTCGAGGACGTTGTTACTCTAACAGCTTGTTATTTTCTATCCTATGATAACCCACTTTTTGATGTTTTCAAAAGGGGAGAAGAGAAGATGTGTACAGGTAAGTTTAGAATGTTTCTTCCTTATGCACATAACAAAGTAATATATAAGTAAAGGGGAGCATTTTTTTTTCACGCATTAATAACTTGCATTCGCATGCATTCATACTTTTTAGCTTGCTTCAAGGCCTAAAGTAATGCATTTGAATTCATCAAAATGGGGGAGATTGTTACTACATTAACCTTCATAAACCATAAGAGATATTTTGATGATTACAAACCACATCACAAACCATATTCTATATGATGATCATATACGTAACTTAATGCAAGAACTTGCTAAAAGAGTTATCAAGTCAAATGAAGTTCGCGTTGGACAAAGCTCAAGTATCAGAGGCTACTATAATTACATCTTAGTTTGTTTAGACTATCTTAAGCTTGTAGAGCTTCAGTTGATTGCTCAACATCATCGTACCTATTGAAGGTTTCAAACTGAATTTTCACAAAGTTTCATGACTTAGATTTTCAATGAAAATGAGTAGTTTGATTGATTGATTTGAATGGTTTCAAATGATTTCAAACTCTCTAAATGATCCCTGTTCATTTGATTTAATCCAAAGTGTATAATGATTAACTTAAGTTATCGAATTTCAAAATGGAAAAATAATTGAATTTTTATTAGTATCGAGCAAGACGCTCACAGTGTCAAGCACATTCAAGCAATGACTAGTTCACTTCAAATCAGGCCTACACTACAGAACGCTCCTATCGCTACAGGATGCTCAAGATTTGTGGAAAATTTTGGAGCAAGTTCCAGTATAACGCTCAAGTAGAGTAGTGCCCTCCCTGAACAGACTGAGTTCAACTCACTCTCGGGTTGACATTCCTTCAGGACGCTTGATAAGTTGAGTTTTAGTAGTTAGTTTGCATGTTAATTTGATAGACTTTTAGGCGCATTTAGCTAGTTTTTAGATATATTTGCACTAAATGTTCATACTTAGTTGTCTTAGGTTCATTTAGATATTATCTTTGGTTTTTAGGGGTTTCCATCATGAATAAATCACATTCTCATACATGTTAATACTCTAGTAATCATATACTTCGACTTCATTCCATTTTAGTTTAATACTTTGATTACTTCTATAGTGTTTACACTTAGTTTGCTTTGTTTTGTAGGTGAATAAAGAGTTCCAAAGTGGGTTGAAACAAGGTTTAACTGATGAAGAAAAGTGGCTAAAAACATGTCAAAACAAGGTGCAAGAGATGGACCAAAAAGAGAGAAAACACATAGAAGAGAAGCAGCTCAACCAGGAAAGCCGTGAATGGGCGCCACGGCACTGGATGTGCCCAGAAATGCGGGACTTGCATTTTTTTGGCAATTTTTCATGTCATTTTATGTATTTTTGACCCATGGTGTATATAAGCTCGAATTAGGGTTAGTTTAAGGGATCTTTCACATTCTAAATACTTCCAATTTGTAATTGAGAAAGGAGAGAAAAAGAAGCAAGAAAGAGGAGGAGAAAGTTGGAGAAAGAGTTGCAAGTTTTGCAAGAGGAGGAAGAAGAAGAATATCTTCAATTAAAGGGGGTTTTATCTTTTAATTTCTATTTCTTAAATTCTTGCAATGTTTCCTTCCCTTGTTCTTTATCTTTTCTATCTTGTATCCATAGATTCAATGTTGGGTTAATTGAATACTCTAGGATTTTGATTGAACTATTTTGAATCTTAAGATTTGATTATCTTTTATGTGTTGTTACGCAATTTACTTGTTTATTTGCAATTGTCAGTGATTAATGCTATCAAATATTTTGGCCAATTTTTTAATGAACTTAGATTTGATATCTAACACCTAGAAAAGGGGATATTAAATCGGAGCAAGATAATTACAATCTAGGGAATTCGTATCGTGTTGGGAGACCTACAAAGCCCTTTGAAACCGTTTTGAATGAATCAAAGATCTTAGTGCGTTCTTGTTCGATTAACCTATCACTCAGAAGAGAGGGTTGATAGTTTAAGGACAAATATTAAAGTTGACACTCAGGAGAGGGACTTGAATGATTAAGAATTCATGGTTTGTGAATCTAGGATTTAAGTCAATAACAAAATATTTAGAGATCTTAATAAACAACATAGTGATATCAAACCCTAGAACTTATTATCCATTGATGTCTCTCCAATTTTTATTTCATCTTGTTTGTTTCTATTAGCTTTTGTTTAATTTGCATTTTATCCCTTAATTCACTCAACTTTGATCACCTAGATAAAATTAAAAGCATTGTAGAATTGGGTATTAGGATCAGTAAACTTACAGCATCGGATACGATAACCCGACTCACCTCAGATATATTATAACTTGATATTCATACACTTGCAAATGTACAATTACAGCATCAACTCTACGGTTACTTCATGACGCTCAAAATCAAGTTGAATTTTTTCGACTTTAACTTTGCAGGACGCTCATAAACAATTGTCTCACCTGTGCAAACTGTCAGCTTTCTGAGACTTTGCTATTTTCGTGTCAACGCTGTTTTGACAAAAAATTTCAAAGTCTTTGTTAACACCATATCGGTGAATAAATTTATCTGTTGCATTTGAAATTCAAATTAAAGTTTTAGGGTTTTTAGGAGATTGAAACCCTAACGCATTCTATATATATCCAACTAAGAGTCGTTGCTCATACCCCTATACAACACTTGAAATCTGTGCTCAAAAAACTCTTTGACGTTTAGTCGAATTTTATCTCTGAAAAGATAATAGAATTATTGTTACATATCTTTAGTCAAAAGCTTTCTAATTTATCAATTGTGATTTCAAAATCTCTGAAAAATCCAACGAAGGCAAGAAAGGCAACCTTATTGTCCGTCAAACTTAAACTTTATCCATTTGCTGAACAAATTCATTTGAGGTTCATTTACTTTGTAAGTTATTTAGTTTAATTTTGCGTAAGGGAATCAACACTTCAAATTTGTACTGATTATTGTGAAGTGACAGAGATTCATTTATGCTTGGTTTAGCTCACTGTGTAATGGTTGTTCTCACACCCGGGAAGTTGAGAAATTTGTAACGGTTTAATCATCACCCGTTACGAGGATTGGTTAGTGGAGTTTGAGAAAATCCTAATCGGGGAGATTAGGTAGTGGAGGTAAGCAGGAGTCGAACCATTCTAAATCCTTTGTGTTCCTTCGTTCATCATTGTTTATTTTATGTTATTTTCTTTGTGTTTATTATTGAAAGGTATAACTTGTAATTTGTCCAATTCACCCCCTCCTAGACATTTAACTAGGCCAACATAAGGCAATAGTGAAGAAGGCTTTGTAATATGAGTTGGTTGAACATGTTAATGGCCTTATTGCATTAGCAGTTCAGTAGCAATAATAGTTGGTGCAGGTAAAGTTTGGTGGGAAGTCCCAAGCTCTGTGGAAGAAGCACAGGTGGGGTAAAAGAAAAGATTCTTTAGAGGAGCACAGTCTGAGAGTGATCAGAGTGAGGCATCACTGATCCAGACTGGAGTGGCAACCTCAACAATAGTTACATCTTCTTGCCCTATGGCCTCACTGACACAGAGTGCACCTAGACCGCCATTTCCACCGTCAGCAGGTAGAGGCAGAGGCAAGGTTAGAGGAGGCCCAAGGGTCCTATCTCAAACACGATCTACAGAACCCATAGCTCCTTTTGTATGCTACCAATGCGAGTAGGTAGGGCACAAAGATATGAGTGCCCGAATCCTCCGATTGCACCTTCAGGGACAATGCCTCAGTCTAGTGGCAGAGAGATAGCTAAGGCAGCCACCAAGCCAAAACCAACAGTGTCCAGGACCCTGGTGGAAAATATACTTGTTATTTGTCGTACTTCGATGCATGTATTGTTTGATGCAGAGTCTACATTATCATTCATATCTGGATGCATGGTAGATAGTTTGCATATTTCCCTTGTTAGAGCTAGTACGTGGTTGGAAGTGAGTACTGTAGTCGGGAAGAAGATCTACCTGAATATGGTCTGCAGCCATTGTGTAGTGAGGATTCGAGATTTCGAGATGCTCGTGGCCCTTAGGGTGTTAGAGTTTCTAGAGTTTGATGTGATCCTTGGGATGGACTAGCTCTCAACATACCACGCAATCATCGACAGTTTTACAAAAAGAGTCATTTTCCATATCCTTGGACACTCAGTGTTAGTACTACAAGGAAGAGCATTGAACCAACTCAGCACTAGAGGTAGATTAGTTATTGATGAGGATAGGGGGATTTTGGCTGGATTAATTCCAGATGAAGGAGATATCAGCGGGGTGGGACTTGAGGACATCTCCATTGTTAGGGACTTTCCTGATGTGTTGCTTGCAGATCTTCCTGGATTGCATCCAAAGAGAGAGATTGACTTTATTATCGAGCAAGTTCTTGGCACGAAGCCTGTCTCCATGACACCATATAGGATGGCGCCTGTTGAGTTCAAAGAATTGAAGAAACAACTTGAAGAGTTGTTGGCAAAGGGCTTTATATGCCTAAGTGTGTCACCTTGGGGAGCTCCAGTGTTTTTTGTGAAAAAGAAAGATAGGAGCTTGCAGTTGTGTATCGACTACCACCACTTGAATAGGGTGACCATCAAGAACAAGTATCCTTTTCTAAGGATTGATGATTTGTTCGATCAGCAGAGGGGTGATATTGTAAATTTAAATTCGCAAGTGTACGAATTATCAAGTTATAATACCCATGGTGCGTGGGTTATTGTATCCACAGAGAAAGTAATTTTACTAATCTTAATTCTCAATTCTACAATGATTAATTGTTTTATATAAAAAGTGGAGTGAATTAAATGATAAAATGCAAATTAAACAAAGGCAAAAAAAAAAACAAACAAAATAAATAAATGAAAATTAGAAAGAAATCAATAGATTTATAGTTCTAGAGTTTAGATCTCACTATGTTGTCTCTCATGATTTCTAATAATTGTGTTAATGAATTAATTTCTGAAATTTATAAATCCTGAATCCTTTTTCATTCAAACCCCTCTCTTAAGTGATAGCTTAAATATCTACTCTCAATCTATCAATTCCCTCTCTCGAGTGATAAACCTTTAGATCAAGAATGCCTTAGGTTCTATGATTCATTTTAATGGATTTCAAAAGGTTTTGTAGGTCTCTCGACTCATTACTCTACCCTAGGTTACAAATCCCTTGATCAAATTCGATATCCCCTCTCTCGAGTGATAAAAACCAAATCTAAGTTCATTCAAAGAGTGATCAGCAATTTGAAAGCATTAAGCATGGAGAATCATAAATAAAACCAAAAGATTGTTCAAAAACACACAAACAGTGACTCAATCACAAGATCCAACAAAGCTAAATCAAATCTCTAGATCATCTATTTAGTTCATAATCAAATCCATAGATACAAGAGAAAGAGTTAAAGAATAAAACATGGAAACAAACTAAGATTAGAAGATAAATGAAGAAACCCCCTTTGTCAATGGTGGACTCTCCTTCTTCTTCTTGTCTCAAACCTGCAACTTTTCTTCTTCTTCAATCCTTCACTTGCCTCTCCTTCAAAAAACCCTAACCTACTTCTATTCTCTACGGCTACTTCCTCTCTCTAAACTAAGATAAGATGGATCCCCTCCTTCAAAAAACCCTAAAAGTCCAATCCATAAATCAAAATGCAAAAAGACAAAAGTAGCCCCAATGCACAAGGGGCACAAGTTGCCCCAGAAGCGCCGCGGGTGGCGCCACGACGCAAATGCCCCTCTATCAGAGCACTGCGGTGCTCTGATTTGCTCTTCTGGGCTCCACGGGGCCCAGACAACATTTCTTCTTCTTCTAGTCTTTTCAGTTTCTGGGACTTAGCCATTTTTTTGGCTTTTCTTTTGCAACATGGTCTCGTTACCATTTGATCCACATTCAAATTTCTTTATTTACCTACAAAACAAAACACAAAACACAAGTAAATGATTTATATTATACGCAAGTGTGTATTAACATATCTAATTCTATATGCACTATGTATAGCTTGTAAAATATTTACAAAATTAATATAAAAAGGATGCAATTGACTTTAGGAAAAATACCTAAAAATCATTATTATTTTCCTAAACTAGCCTAATGTATTTATTCATGAAAGTCACTAAAATTAACTTATAAAACTCCTAAAAATATCTAAATAAACCTAAAACACTAAATGAATTAATTAATGCAAATATGTCTAAAAACTAACTCAATGCACCTAAAATCCTATGAAATTAACATGTAAAATACTAACTGAAACTCCATGTATCAAGGGGAACAAGGTATTTCTTGAAGAATGATTTGAGCTCTGGGTACCATCAGTTGGGGATCAGGGACGAGGATGTGCTTAAGATTGCATTCAGGACCCGTTATGGACACTACGAGTTTCCTGTGATGCCATTCGGTGTGACTAATGCACTAACGATGTTCATAGACCTCATGCAGAGAGTCTTTAGGCAGTACTTGGATACGTTCATCATCATCTTCATTGATGACATATTGATGTATTCCAAGACTCAAGCAGAGCATGATGAACATCTCAGAGTGGCTTTGCAGACTTTGAGGGAGCACAGGTTGTATGCCAAACTGAGTAAATACGAGTTTTGGATCACCGAGGTAAAATTCTTAGGTCATGTGAGGAGCTCAGAGGAGATTTCAGTGTATTAATCTAAGGTTGAAGTCATTATCAGTTAGCCCAAACCTACCCCAACGATCGAGATCAGGAGCTTTCTGGAGCTAACAGGATATTACAAGAGGTTTGTGCAGGGCTTTTCTAAGTTGGTTGCACCTTTTACTAGATTTACCCAGAAGGATGTGCCCTTTGTTTGGGCTGATGAGTGTGAGAATGCCTTCATGGAGTTGAAGAAGAGGTTGACATTTGTGTCAGCTTTGATCTTGCCAGAGCCTGGTCAAGAGTTGATTATTTAAGTTGTTGCTTCTCGTATCAGCTTGGGGTGTGTATTGATGCAGAAGGATATGGTCATAAGTTATACATCGAGACAATTGAAGGTTCACGAGAAGAACTATCTTGTATATGACTTAGAGTTGGTCGCAGTGATTTTTGCACTGAAGATTTAGAGGCATTATCTTTATGGTGAGAGACTCACCTTGTATTCTGACCACAAGAGCCTCAAGTATTTGATTTCTTAGAAGGATTTGAACATGAGGTAGAAGAGATGGTTAGAACGCCTGAAAGACTATTATTCCACATTAGAGTACCATCCCAAGAAAGCCAATGTGGTGGTTGATGCCCTAAGTAGGAAACAGGTAGAGACAATACTTATAGCTTGCCATATGACTCAGGAGTGGAGATTGCTTGAGGCTGCTCCTGTGATGAGTGTATATGCTACCCCTTCAGATGATATTGTGATATGTGCTCAGATGAGGGCTCAGCCTATGCAGATTCAAGAGATTATTGATCAGTAGTGTCTGGATGTTGATTATATGGCGCATAAGTCTTGGGTCGAAGACAGTGATCATGTTGATTGGCAGATATCACCGGAGGGTGGTTTGAGGTTTAGGGTTTGGTTGTGGGTTCCTACAAATCCACAGCTAAAACAGAGTTTGCTCCAGGAGACTCATAAATCTCAGTATCTTATTCATCCAGGCGCAACCAAAATGTACCAAGACATGAAGAGGGTATATTGTTAGCCTGATATGAAGAGAGACATAAGCCAGTACATTCAGAGATGTGAGATATGTCAGAGAGTTAAGGCTGAGCATTAGAGGCCTGGAGGACAATTGCAACCACTTGTCATTCCCGAGTGGAAGTAAGAGCACATTATTATGGAATTTGTGGTAGGACTACCTAATACCCTGAGGAGACATGATGTTATATGGGTTGTAGTGGATCACCTAAGGAAGTCCGCTCAGTTTCTTTCGATGAACACTAGGGATTTTGAAAATTTGATTTTCACTGACTTGCTCTGGGAGGACGCTAATGCTTTGTCAGCGTCCTAACGAGCTTAATACCAGAAACCTCAATTTTTTAGACGAGGGCGCTAATGCACTATTAGCGTCATGACGTGCAACCGCTGGTTTTCATGTTCATTCAATAAGGGGGCTCATACTCAATCAGTGTCCTCACATGGATGATAAACATTTGAACCCAAAAACCATCAACGCCCTGATGATCTTTAGCGTCTTGCAGTGTTGGCTCGATTAAGTTACTAGCCACTGCATTAGCATCTTGATTGATCATTAGTGTCCTGAAAGACACTGTAAACAATTTTTCTTTGAAATTTTATTTTTCAAAAACTCGATTAATCAAATCAATACTTAAGTTTTTTGGATCAAATCAAACGTTCAAAAAATGGTTCAAATGGTTCAGAAAAGCGATTGAAAGACCTTCGAACAAAATCAATAGAAATCATTTTCTTTGAATTTCAAAGTCTTTAAGAATAAATATTGTTTTGCTAAAAAGAGATTTCGAGTAATGGTTATACAATCTAATATTTAACTCTTTTAACCTTGATCTTGATAACTTGACTTAGTATGAACTTGACTGATTGAGACTTGACTTTCTTCCAACTAATTTACTGGAACACTTCAACAACATCATTAGATCATTAGATTGAGTGATTTGGAATCATCAAAACATTCTTTCATGGGGTTCTTTTTGAGATAACAATCTACCCCTTTTTGATAATTTCAAATACTTGTTAAACCTTTCAAAATAGATCAGAAAGAAGTCATAGAAATAGGCTCATGTACACAATCATAATTTTGTCAAGAAACATATTCATTTACAGATCAAACAATTATGATTCATGATTTATATTGTCAGAATTTACAAAGCATAACACATCATAGTATATCATTCGAAACATGGTATTCAAACATATTATTGAACTTTCAAACAAAAACATTGTACAAATTTACAAGACAAACATTGACAAAAAAGTAATCATCAAACAAGATCTTCTTTCCTTTTCTTCTCTTTAAATCTCTCATTTTCTCCCCCTAAGTTTATCACTTCTCTCCCTTTTGAAAACATCAACAAGGTGGTGGGAGAGCAAATCATTTCTTCTTCCCCTTCCCTTTTGCCACACCTGGGTTGCACAAAGTGCCCCCTACCCAGGGTGATGAGTACTCCCGCAGGGCATACTCCAGCCATTATGAAACCATAATATTGTCCCATCCCAGTACACAGCCTACACAACATTGTCTAGAACCCCCGGGATCATTTGTCCATGCTATTCATCATGAATAGTGCAGGGCCTCCCCCGGATTTGAACTCACAACCTCCTTATAAGGTTTGATTTCACAATCTGAGTAGCCACTGAACCATTGGCTCAGTGGTTACTCGGATTGCGAAATCAACCTATATGAGGTGTGAGGTGTGAGGTTTGAATCCGGGGGAGGCCCTGCTCTATTCATGATGAATAATGTGGACAAATGATCCCGGGGGTACTAGACACTGTTGAGTAGGCTGTGTGTACTGAGATGGGAAAATATTATGGGTCCTTAATGGCTGGAGTATGCCTTGCGGGGGTACTCATCACCCTGGGTAGGGGGAACTGTGTGCAACCCAGGTGTGACAGCCCACTCAACAGTGTCTAGTACCCCCGAGATCATTTGTCCACATTATTCATCATGAATAGTGCAGGGCCTCCCCTAGATTCGAACTCACAACCTCCTTATAAGGTTTGATTTTGCAATCAGAGTAACCGCTGAACCAATTGGCTCAGTGGTTACTCGGATTGTGAAATCAACCTATATGAGGTGTGAGGTTCGAATCCGGGGGAGGCCCTAAACTATTCATGATGAATAGTGTGGACAAATGATCTCGGGGGTACTAGACACTGTTGAGTGGGCTGTGTACTGGGATGGGATAATATTATGGGTCCATAATGGTTGGAGTATGCCTTGCGGGGGTACTCATGACGCTGGGTATGGGGCACTTTGTGCAACCTAGGTGTGCCAATTTTGTCACACCTGGGTTGTACACAGTGCCCCCTACCCAGGGTGATGAGTACCCACGCAGGGCATACTCCAGCCATTATGGACCCATAATATTATCCCATCCCAGTACACAGCCCACTCAACAGTGTGTAGTTCCCCCGGGATCATTTGTCTACACTATTCATCATGAATAGTTTAGGGCCTCCCCCAGATTCGAACTCACAACCTCCTTATAAGGTTTGATTTCGCAATCAGAGTAACCACTGAGCCAATTGGCTCAGTGGTTACTCGGACTGCAAAATCAACCTATATGAGGTGTGAGGTTCGAATCCAGGGGAGGCCCTATACTATTCATGATGAATAGTATGGACAAATGATCCCGGAGGTACTAGACACTGTTGAGTGGGCTGTATACTGGAATGAGACAATATTATGTGGTGTTATGGTTGGAGTATGCCCTGCGGGGGTACTCATCACCCTGGGTAGGGGGCATTTTGTGCAACCCAGGTGTGACACCTTTGGACTGCTAGATTCTTCTTTGTCCTTGTCTTTCTTAGTTGTTCTGTAATTCCTCACAAAATTCGCAAAGCAAGTCTTGAAGTTAAAAGAATTTGAGTCAAAAGGATTATTGGGATTAGTCCTCTGAAAAGATCGACGATATCTTCAAATTGTGGCCTTACCATAGATGTTGGTCTAGGAATCTCAAAGACATCATCTTCATCAGGTGGAGATGTCATGCATCTAGAAATTTGTGTAGCTAGCACAAAGTCTTTAGGCTCTACTCCAACATTAGCTTCCTTTTGTTCTTCAAATAAATGCTCAGGCATATAAGATTTCTTACTAGGAAAACATGGCGTTGTAAAGCTTGACGCCAAAAAAGCTCTTGGAACATGAATTTCCTTCTTTCTCAACAATTCATATAACAAGTTGAACGTCTTCATATGAGTGAAGTCATCTCAAGATAAGCTTGAATGTTTCTTTTATGAAGGCTACAACTCCTTCAATTCGATTAACTGCTCTTGTAATAGTGTAAGAGAGATCCAAGATGGTAGAGGATAAGAATATAACCTTGGTTTTTATGCTAGACATCTTCTCTGACACTTGGGCAATGGAGTTAAGAATATTATCCAGCCTTCGAGCATCAACATTAAGTGGACAAGAGGCATTGGATAAGACTGTGGTTTTCAGACTTGATATGGCTTCCAAAACTATTTCAATGTTGACTTGTGAAGATGCAGTAGATTTCAGACACAAAATTGCATCATGTATTGGCTTAAGGGAGTTTGGATTAACTGAGATTATTTTTGGATCTGAGGTTGAGGCTATGATTATCATCTTCATGCTTGAAATGTCCTCAGAGATTAAATGAAGAACACTTGTGTCCAAGGCAGTAGTAGGAGCAGGAGATTGATGGGACAATGAACCAATAGACTCCATGATTTGCTTCAAGCTCTCTTACAAATCACTTAGACAACAAAATTCTGGTGCAACAGTACTGGTAGATGGCAAACTTGTTTTTAGATTCTCAAATTACTTCTTAAAAGTCGTTGTTATACCAGTAAGCTTATCAGAAACTTGAATCAAACCATCAATGCACTTCTTGATTTCTTCAGAATCAATTACTCTCTGATTATTGAGCAACTTTTTTACTTCTTCTGTCATCATGGCTATATGTACCTCTTGAATCTCTTTGATCTTCTTCATCAAACTTTCTTCATTAAAGATAATAGTAGAAGTTTGATTTGTGAAGTGGTGAACTGGTAAGGAGTATCCTCCATGATCAATGAAGGGTTGAGGTGATTGGACATCAAACCACTCTTGTACTCTTTCTTCTTCTTCTCTTTGAACAGTTGGAAGGACTGTTGAAGTAGCTTTTTCAACAACTTTCTCGTGGGGTTCCTCTTCCATAGGAACATCACCCCTGAAGGTTAAATCTGATGTTGTCCTCTCAGAATTAGCTCTTTCTTCTTGGGCTTGATCAACATCTACTATTTCTTCAACTTCCTCCTTGAATGGTGTGGTCTCAACACCTTGAGGAATAGCCTTGAAGTTATACCATCTCTTGTGTGCAGGAGCTTAGACATATTTCATCAACTCTAATGTGGTATGTCTTATGAAACCAAATCTATCCAATTCCTTCTTCTCTTTTGCAGCTAAATCAACACCTTCTTTATTTAGCAGAGGTGTGAGTGTTATCTCAATGTACCCCATGACATCAATGTTTTGATGATTCCAAATATCTCCAATCTATGTATCTAATGATCTTGTCAAGTGTTTCAGATTTATCAAGAATCAAGATCAAGGAACTGAGCTCACAAGCCTTATTGAACATCACAACTAAATTTCCAAGTCCTTCAGTACTTAGAATGTAAATTTTATCGATCAATTTGCTCTCAGCAAGATTTAATCATTTTCAAATTTTGATCATACGCTTTACGGTATTTCGAATGATTTAACTTTTCATTGTTTAATTTGAAAATTACCAAGTTTTTATTCGCATTCATCATATTTTGAATCGCAAAACAAAACTATTTTTCAAGAATCTTTCAGTGCGCTAATGTTTTAGCAGCGCCCTCCTGGACTTGATAAGTCAGGACGCCGATAAAATATTAGGACACTCAAGGTTGAATTGAAACTTATTAGGAAGCTTACTTGTAAGTAGTGGCCTCCCTTTTGTCAACGTTTGAGAATGTCAGGACGCAGACTTGGTTTTTGCTCGCTGGAAGTTCTCTTTGTTTTTAAGTGATTTCTATCTATAGGAACGCTGATAGTTATAAGTTGAACAAACAATCAGGACGCTACTTGTATAGGAATGCCCTCATCCTTCGAATCAACTTAATAACTTTCAGGACGCTTACTGTCTTTTAGCGCACTTAATATTGTTTTAAAAAATAGTTTCCAAATTTTAGCAAGCACACTTGTGAATAGCGCCCTCGTACTATTAATGTTTTAAAACAAAGCAGGACGCTAACTGTCGATTAGCGCCCTCAGGATGTAAGTTGTTTAAGTGTCATGGTAAGTCAGGATGCTTACAACTTAGTTGCGCCCTCACTTCATCGTTCGGTAAGACGTTGATGCTATATGAACGCCGTCAAAGGAACAAAATGACAAAAATGATATTTCTATTGTTTTGACACGTACATCCTTTTAGCCACCTTTTCAGAACAACTTTTCGTACAAAATTCAACTTTATATATTTGTAAGAGATATTCTCAGATTCATGAATCACGTCTCTTAAACTTTCCTTATTTGTGAATCTGGAGAAAATCAGAATGTTCATGAAATGTTCAGTTGCCATTTTCGTGATACATTCTAGCTGTTGTGAGTAAACGTTCATATTTGAAATTCAAATTCAAATGAACAACAACTTCATCTCTACAAGTCTATATATACCAGCACTTAACAATCTTTTAAGACCATCGAATTTTTATCTTAATGAAAAAGTTTAAGTTATTCTGGTTTCAAAGCGTTTTATTTGAATCTCTACTTATTCAAAAGTATTTCATACTAAGCTAAATTTCTATCTTTATCTTAAAATCTATTTGAAAGCTTGAATTGTTTTCACTCAAATTTTCAGCACTATTTTAACATATATCATTCTAGCTGTAAGAAAAATTTAAGAGATAGTTCATAGGATACAGTTGTACTTAATTTCATATCTTGTATACTGTATCAAGGTTGTAACAGTAGTTACATAAACTACTTAGTTGATATTCTTATATTCAACAAGGTTAGGTCTTCTCACACCCGTAAGTTGAGAAACGATCTTCTCATACTCAAAAGTTGAGAAACAGTCTTCTCATACTCATAAGTTGAGAAACGGTAGTTCTCACACCCGTAAGTTGAGAAAGCTTAGGCTTGTCTCACACCCGTATGTTAGGATAGGTTGGTCTCAAGCTTGCAAGTTGAGCAGTGTAACGGTTGTTCTCACACCTGCAAGTTAAGAAAAGGTGTAACAGTTTAATTCTCACCCGTAAGAGAATCCCTTAGTGATAAGGTTTAAAATCCTAATTTTGGAGGTTAGGTAGTGGACGTAGGCAAGTAGCCAAACCACTATAAATTGACTGTGCATATTCATTTATATTCCGCATTTTATTTTTTCTATTGTAATCAATTTTAAATTGTCTAAGTGTCCAATGCACCACCTCTTGCACATATCTAGGCCAAGAAATGGTATCAGAGTAGTGTTGCTCTTCAAAGAAACTTTACAATTTCTTTGATATCAATGGCAATGACCAGAGGCACAATCATAGAAGTAGGTCAACCTTTTGATAGATCACCTCTGTTCAATAGAGATTGGTTTGAAGATTGGATGATAAGGATGAAATCCTTTTTACGATCTAAGGATATCAGTTTGTGGGAAATGGTTGTAAACGGCTACACCATGCCCAACAAGCCTATTGAGCTATGGATAGATAAGGAAAGACAAAATGATAAGCTTAACGCTCAAGCTATTTATGCCTTGTACTGCTCTCTACTCAAGGAAGAAGTAGAAAGTGTAGTTCATCTCGAGAGTGCCAAAGAAATTTGGGAAACACTCAAATCACTTCACTGTGAAAAGTTTAACAATCGGGATGAAAAGCTCAAATAGTCTAATAGACTACTTGATGCGTTTGAGATATTTGAGGATGAATCTCTCGATACGGCATGCAACAGATATCAATCCATTCTTGTTAGAATGCAAAAACTGAATCAGGAAATACCTGCAGAAATATCTCTAGTGTATTTCTGTGATAAGCTTCCAAAGAAATGGAATGATAAGCTTACTATATTAGCTGAATCTGTTAAACCATGGAAAATGAGTTTAAAAGAGTTATGTGATCTCTTGAAAACCGTGGAAGGAAGAGATGAGACTAGAGACGCAGTTAGAGCATTAGAAGAGTCACTCGTCCACTTTAGGATTTTAGATAATGAGTCAGTTCATGATAATGTCCAACGTTTTATACGTCCAGTAAATGAACTTGAACACTTTGGAAAAACCATCTCTCACTCTACTTTAGTACAATACTTTCCAAACAGTTTTCCTAAAAACTAGAAATACAAAGTAGATTTTCTAAACGAGTTTTCAAATCCACTTGAAATCAGTTTTGAAAAAATTGATTATATTTTGAGTGGATTAGAAACTTCATCCAAGAGAGAAGACACTCTTGCAAATGCACCAAGCAGGAACGGAAGTGAAGTTGCTAATGATATATACACAATGAGTCATCAATCCTCAGTAAGCACATCCAGGACCCTCAATAAAGGATCTCCTGATAGAATGTCGAGAAAGAAGTCAGCATGGAGAACGAAGATAATGAATTATCTTAGCTGCTTCAAAATGAGACAAAGTGCTCAAGTCGAGGACTTTGCAATACCTTGAGGTAAAAGTCAAAAATATACAAAGGTATAAAAGTTACTCTCATCACTGCTGATTTTATTAAAATAGATATATCTATCAGTGATTATTAGAAAGAAACTATTATCTTTAATCATGCAATGCTTAGAATGCTTAAATATTTTTGCTCATGAGTAAATTCCTAAAGTTTGGTTGATGTGATATAAGTTGTAATATTGATTATTCAACCATACAATACTTAAGTTTAATTGATCAAGGTTGATTAATATTAGAATTTAAGCATCAATGAGGGTGCTGATAATGTTTGAGGAAGCTAATGTGCCCGAAGCCATTAGTTGTTCAAAAACTACTCATCATAAGGAGGACACTGATCTATCGCAAATGTTAGATAAATTAAACCGCTTTTAGATAATAGGTTGCGATACGTTTGAGTGTGTGTCAGGAGCGAGCTTATCACTTTAGCATCATAAAATCAAACCTTCAATAACCTAGTAGTCATTTTCACTTTGATGCCCTAGGACGCTTCAACGAGAACTCACTAGGAATCGCTTCAAGAATTACTATTGAATCTTCACCTTTAACCTTTGGTAAATCTTGATCTTTGTTCATCTTTTAATCCTTTGATTCCTATTGTATCAATTTTTGCACGATTGCCTCAGTTCTTCGTCTCTTTATGTTCGATTTTCAATAGTACCCAAACCCAAAAAGCTTCGCCCCTTTTCTGCAAGAAAGAGAGTTGTTTCTTCTTCATCACCTCTAAATAGGAGTGTGAGACCAAGAACTGAACCAACTCAGGCCGAACTGGTTGAGGAACCCACACCATCTGTACCCACACCTCCCATTGAAACCGTGTCTGGACCATCTCACCAACCTTCTTCTTCCCAGATAAGAAGAAAGGGAGATAAAGCAGAAAAGCTCATTAACCGAGTTGTAATCGATGGATGCTTTGTCGATTTCGATTTCTTCATTAACTCTCACCTAGACATTCTATCTTTATTCGAGTTCCAAGGGTGGACAGATTTACTTACCTTCAATTTGAAATGGTACCTCAGCCTCGTCAGCCAATTCTATTTAAATGTGGTTGATAAACCCTATTCTAAATTTACAAAACAATCTATGGTAAAGGGAAAATCTGTTGAAATTTCTCCCAGATTCTTTTCTGAAGCATTTTCTTTGCCAAGTGATGAAAGTACCCACATACTTTCATTCACTAAAAATAAAGTCCAGTATCTAGGCTACAATAGCCTTTCTGTTCTTAATCTTGTCTCAAAGAAAAAGGACCACTCGTATGTTGACAAGAAACTCACAAATCAGTCATTTGAATTAATCCCCAGAATAATCCACAACATCATTACCCACATCTTTCAACCTAAATCCGGCAGCAAGGGTAATGTAAATGAATTAGACTTATTTTTGATTTGGTGTATTCTGGAAAAGAGGAAAGTGAATCTTGCCCACATCCTCATGCATGTGATGAATACAGTGGTTTGTAGAGGAGGACGTCTGCCATTTGGTATGTACCTTACCACTCTGTTCGAGATGTGTGGTATCGATTTCAGTGAAGAAAGCTCTAAGGAGACCAGCAGATACAACTTTATTGGTCAAACCACTGTAAAATTGATGAGATACACTTATGTCCCTCTATTGGACTAATGACTTCCAATGTCAGACGTTCCACTTAAGGGAGAATCCAGTGGAAAAGATGAATTAAAAGAAGAAGATGTCTCAACAATAGCGAAAGAAGCTGCACAAGCTTCGACTACTCAAGAAGAATAGGTTGTGGAAGAGGAAGCTGTTACCACAGCTAACATTGAGCATGTTTCAATTGACGATGTGGAAATTGAATATGCAGAGCAAGCTATTCATGTTGAAGAACATCTAATGGAAGTGGTGACCCAGATTGCTCAAGCCATTGTTGAAGAACATTTGATTGAGTCAGAAAATGCTGATGCAATCTTGGAGGAAATCACCAGAGAGGGAGCCAGTGAGGACTCAAATAAAAGCATCTCCAGGCCACCATCTCCATTTGATATCCCTGTATCAATGAAATCCCAAGACTCGAAAAAGACTGAGTCTGATGATGAAAAATGTCATCATACAAAGGGTGATAATTTGGCTATCATACCCTATCAAGGAAATGACATGAATAAAAAGGCTGATGAAGAGGATCATATTGAAGATTTTCATGAGGCCAATGCTGAGTTCCAAGCAGAAGATGAAATGGAAAATATTCATAAGGAAAGCTCATCTGTTCATGAGTTGCCTTTTTATCCTTCTACCAACAAGCTAGCAGATGAATTTTTCAAAGAGGAATATTTCCTAAGAAGAGTGAGAGAGGATGAGATTTTTGTCATGACTCAGCTAATGACTCGTTTAGAACAAAATCAAGTTCAACTAAAGAATGAGATATTGGCAGAGGTCCAAGATTTTTCGAAATCTCAAGAAAAAGTTGAAATTAATGAGATGAAAGAATTTAACTCTCACATGATTCAAGCAATTGCATTGCTGGAGAAAGTGACACAACAAATGGACCAACAGTTGAGTATCATGCGATCCTTGCCCACTTCATCAATCAATAATGATTTGGTTAAGGATATTCGAGATAACATGCAACAGATGCAGCCATTCATGAAAGCCTTCGCTGCATCAATTATACAAAGATCATCCAACTCTCAACCTCCTCAAGACAGACCTCAAGCATCACAGAATCACTCAACCGAAACTATATCAAGCCATACTTCGAGTGTTGTGACTACAAAAGCTTTGCAGAAGATTTTTGAAGAACTTCAAAGCTTACGAGGAAAAGTGGTTGAGAGCTCTAAAGATAATTCCATTTCTAACACGTTACAATCTGTTTTGGATGTTATCTGGGATATGGTAACTAGCAAGACAACGCTTGACCCAGTGCTGAAGGCCATCTCTAGTCTGAAAGATAATTTAGATACTCTCAGGGCAGCACACACAGAGGATGATATGAACCAAGATTCTAGACATTGTTACTCGTGCTTTTGAAAAGCTTCACAATTTGGAGAACAAGATGCCTTTCCTTGCCATAACCATTATGGATTTGTCATACAATGTCATCACAGCTGCAGATTGAGTGGAAGAAGTAGTAGGTTTCTTTGAAGACCTCTTCAAGGCAATGAATAGTACGCTGCACTCTACTGTTTGGTATATTACCTTAAGTATGAAACATTTTGGAGTGCTCTTTCATGTACTGAAGAAAGAAGGTGTCAGTGTTCCACCAGCACCAAGAGCTCGAGCCTTCACACGTCCTCAAGGACCGGAGTCTGACAAACTTCTTGGGATACTTGAATGTGAAGATGAAGAAGCATTAGATAAGAGCCTCTCCATAGAATCAGCAGAAGAGTGTCTCCACCCCCGGATCCCTCATCAGAAACCTTACCAATCAGGCCAGAATTTGAAGGTCATACACTTTCTCTTGACTTTGCTCAAGGTCTTGCGGAACGGAAAGCAAAAGGCTTCAAACCAAGTCCACCTCTTGATCCATTTAAATTTGATGTTTCCAAGCATGCTCAAAAAAAATTCATTAAAAAATCTAGGCAGGGTGTTGTAATTGACGAATTTATAAAAAATGTGAGAAAAAGCTCAAGTGGTTCCTCAAAACCACGTGCGCCCCGAAAACCCAAGGAATCTGAACCAAGTTCTAGTGGATCCAAGAAGAATGAGGAGGCTGAGAGAAAAAGGAAAGGGAAGCGTCCGAGTACAAGCTAAGCCTACCCACTTTTTGATATTTTCAAAAAGGGGAGAAAAGAATGCAGATATTAAGGCTAAGTTAGCTCAAGAGGGAAGCTACAAGTCAGGGGGAGTTCATATGAGTTTATGTCCAATATGTTGACTGTATAATTATCATGTTCTTGCATATTGTCATTGAACTCATCTTGTAATCTATCGATCAATTTGCTCTCAGCAAGATTTAATTATTTTCATATTTTGATCATACACTTTACGGTATTTAGAATGATTTAACTTTTCTATGTTTAATTTGAAAATTATCAAGTTTTTATTCGCATTCATCATATTTTTAACTCATCTTGTAATTTATATGTTGAAATTAGATACTTGACATGCTTACAGATAGGCTCGACACTCTTACTACTCTAAATTTGTTATATGTTTGAGTACATGAATATATTTATCTGTATGATCTATGAGTATTTGAAATCATAAAAAATGAAGAGAATGTTATCTCAATGTACCCCATGACATCATTCTTTTGATGATTCCAAATATCTCCAATTTGTGTATCTAATGATCATGTCAAGTGTTTCAGATTTATCAAGAATCAAGATCAAGGAACTGAGCTCACAAGCCTATTGAACATCACAAGTAAAGATTCGAGTCTTTCAGTACTTAGAATGTAAAGTCTATCGATCAACTTGCTCTTAGCAAGATTTAACTTTACGCTTTACGGTATTTTGAATGATTTAACTTTTCTATGTTTAATTTGAAAATTACCAAGTTTTTAATCGCATTCATCATATTTTTAATCGCGAGTTAAAACTATTTTTCAAGAATCTTTCAGGACGCTAATGTTTTAGCAGCGCCCTCCTGGACTTGATGAGTTAGGAAGCTAATAAAATATTAGGACACTCAAGGTTGAATTGAAATTCATTAGGACGCTTACTTGTAAGTAGCGGCCTCACTTTTGTTAACCTTTGAGAATGTCAAAACGCTAACTTAGTTTCAGCTCGCTGGAAGTTCTCTTTATTTTTAAGTGATTTCAATCTTTAAGGATGCTAATAGTTATAAGTTGAACAAACTATCAAGACGCTACTTGAATAGGAGCGCCCTCATCCTTAGAATCAACTTAATAACATTCAGGACTCTTACTACCTTTTAGCGCACTTAATACTGTTTTAAAAAATAGTTTTCAAATTTCAGGATGCTCACTTGTGAGTAGCACCCTCGTACTATTAATGTTTTAAAACAAAGTAGGACGCTAACTGTCGATTAGCGCCCTCAGGATGTAAGTTGTTTAAGTGTCATAGTAAGTCAGGACGCTTACAAGTTAGTTGCGCCCTCACTTCATCATTCGGTAGGACGTTGATGCTATATGAGCGCCCTCAAAAGAACAAAAAGACAAAAATGATATTTCTATTGTTCTGACACGTACATCCTTTTAGCCACCTTTTCATAACAACTTTTCGTACAAAATTTAACTTTATATATTTGTAAGAGATATTCTCAGATTCATGAACCACGTCTCTTAAACTTTTCTTATTTGTAAATCTAGAGAAAATCAAAATGTTCATGAAATGTTCAGTTGCCATATTTGTGATACATTCTAGCTATTGTGAGTAAACGTTCATATTTGAGATTCAAATTCAAATGAACAACGACTTCATCTCTACAAGTCTATATATACCAACACTTAACAATCTGTTAAGACCACTAAAAATTTTCTAAGCCAAAATACTTTTTCAAAGTTAGTCGATTTTTCATCTGATTCAAAAAGCTTAAGTTATTGTAGTTTCAAAGTGTTTTATTTGAATCTCTACTTATTCAAAACTTTTTCATACTAAGCTAAATTTCTATCTTTATCTGAAAATCTATTTGAAAGCTTGAATTGTTTTCACTCAAATTTTCAGCACTGTTTTAACTTATAGCATTCTTGCTGGAAGTGAAATTTGAGAGATAGTTCATAGGATACAGTTGTACTTAATTTCATATCT
The DNA here is from genome assembly GCA_035771175.1 of Paratinospora sagittata. Classification (NCBI taxonomy): domain Eukaryota; kingdom Viridiplantae; phylum Streptophyta; class Magnoliopsida; order Ranunculales; family Menispermaceae; genus Paratinospora; species Paratinospora sagittata. Next base: position 22,402,719 of record CM069607.1, read on the forward strand.
TGTATACTGTATCAAGTTTGTAACAGTAGTTAGATAAACTACTAAGTTGATATTCTTATATTCAACAAGGTTAAGTCTTGTCACATTCGTAAGTTGAGAAATGGTAGTTCTCACACCCATAGATCGAGAAAGCTTAGGTTTGTCTCACACCCGTAAGTTTGGATAGGTTGGTCTCAAGCCTGCAAGTTGAGTAGTGTAATGGTTGTTCTCACACCTGCAAGTTGAGAAAAGGTGTAACTGTTTGAATCTTACCCGTAAGAGAATCCCTTAGTGATAAGGTTTAAAATTTTAACTGAGGAGGTTAAGTAGTGGACGTAGGCAAGTAGCCGAACCACAATAAATCGACTGTGCATATTGATTTATATTCCACACTTAATTTTTGCCATTGTAATCAATTTTAAATTGTCTAAGTGTCCAATTCACCCCCTCTTGGACATATCTGGGCCAACAGTGAGATGCATTGCAAATGGTAATCCTCCTCCCCTCTTTGATGTAGTATCAATAACATGCATGAGGATGTAAGATGATAGTTGCATATTTAGATAGGTTTTAGAGCATGTTTTAGGTGTATTTTAGGACATTTCATGCATTAGTTTCATGTGTTTATGTTAGTTTTAATGTACTTGTCATTTTAGGAATAATTTGGTTTTTATGCATTATTTTAGTTTATTAGTTTATGATTTGATTCAATTTATGTTTGAGTGTGTTATTAACTTGATTTGATTTGTTTTGTAGGTGTTTAGATGTGTTTGAAGTTAACTTGGATGATGGAAACATGACACATAAAGATGCAATGAGGATACATGAAGAATACAAGTCAAGGAATGCATAAATTTGCCTATGTCCACACAAGAAAAGTGAAGAAAATAGGTGAAAATTCGGCCAAGTCCACAAAAGAGAAAGGCACCAACGTGCAGAAAACAGCGGCAGGGCGCCGCGGCCCCTAAAGTGATGATGATGCTGACTGAGACTACGTTCTACAGTACTTGGTTGCTAGATGACTGTTCACGTGTGTTTTCTTTTTTGAGCGTCGCGGCGCTCCGAACAGCTCCTCTTTTTTCTCATCTTGCTTCTTTGTGGACTTGGCCACTTTTCTAGCTTTTCTCTTAGCTTTTGGTCCACTTCTTGCACTTTGCTTGAACATGTTTTTTAGCCTCTTTTCATCACCATTTGAGCCTTTCATCCCACTTTGAAACTCCTTATTTACCTATGAAACAAAAAAACTTAAGTGTAAAAACCACACAATGAATCAAAGTATTAAACTAAAATGAAATGTACTCAAAATATATGACTTCTATGATATTAACAAGTATCAAAATGTCATTTATTCATGATAAAAACCTATAAAAACCTAAGATAAAGCCTAAATGCATCTAAAACAACTAAGTATATTAATCATGCAAAAAACCTAAAAACTAACTAAATGAACCTAAAAATCTAACAAATTAACATGCGAACTAACTACTAAATCTCAACATATCAAATTCCCCCAAACTTAGACTTTGATCGTCCCAAGCAAAGAGAAAAATGAAAGTTGATCAAACAAACTCCTCACATATTCCAAGAGCACATTCAAGCTCAACAAAAAACTGAATTTCGACCCCTACTCAATAGTGCAATGGCCTCAAAAATTACATTGACAAGACATTCACATTTAAGAAAATTTTGAGAGTTTAATGATGTCTAGAATTTCAACCTACAAGACTCGCTTTCATTTCCATCTTAGTTGACAATGATGTCTAGAATTTCAAACTACAAAACACGCTTTCATTTCCATCTTAGTTGACAAACAAGCATACAAATCAAACACATGACCACTCATAAATCATATAGATCATGCAAGCAAGAATGAAATTTGATCTCAATGAAACAAAACATGACTTAATATGCTTGTTTTTCACCCTTTTCTCCACTAATGTAGGGTTCACACCAATCAAGATCAATAGGTCTTTACATAACTTGTAATGAAAGGCTAGGTCTAAGGGTATGTCAAAGTGGATACAATGAAGCTTAATACACCCAAAACATCAACAATTTTGCACACATCCCATGCCTTACACATGAACCAAAAACCAAACATTACCCAACCAAGATTTTTCATGCATATTACCCCAAATACACCCACAAACTTCTTCATGTAATACACTGATGAAGAAATTTTGTTTTCTCTTTTCTTTTCTTCAACTTCTTTTCATTTTTTTTTTCATTCTTCATCTTTTTCACTTTCCACATGAACAACTCATTTTGAACCTCTTTTTATGTCCTTCATAGATATCCTCATCACATAGCCCATTTTTACATACATTCTCATGCAAAATAACCCAATCCCCATTACAACATGTTTTTCAAAGTGTTACGGGTGAAAACAAGGGAAAAACAATTAATGGCCTTGGCTTTTAATGTTGGGTAACAAGAAACAAGATCAAAGGCTAAAATGGTGACTAGGGGAAAATTACCAATGGGTAGGCTTTATGGCTCAAACTATCCAAAAATATGGCCTAAATCATGTGTCTCATGGTGTGGTTCCTATGATTTCGCCTCAAGAAGAGATCCAACAAGTTCTAAAGTCAAGTTTTGAAAAAAAAAAAAAAATTGAGATCGAAAGAGTGCTTATTTACATAATCTCAATTTAAACATAGAAGTGGCATTCATGATCATGATTGCATACTCAAAAACCAACAAAGATTTCAAATAAGCTTGGCATGTAGATCAAGCACACTTATTGATTCTAAATGGCATGTGATCTACATTAGTGGAGAGTGGTATGAAAGATTTGCCTATGGGATTCACTATATATATCTATTTGAGATCACCTATACTTTATACTTGCTTGCACTTATCTATGAATTTCATGAATGGTTTTATGAGAATGACTATGTGATGGTATGTTTGTGAATGGAAGATGAGGTTAGGTGAAGGGTTGGATTGAAAATCTAGACATCTCTAACACTCTTGAAACTTTTCGGTGAGTTATTATCTTTCAATGTGATCTTAGAGGCAATGATGATGGTATGAATGTATATTTTGAATCAAATTTTAATTTGTTTGAAAATAGGATGGTAGATTGATGATTGATTCATCAGGTGAATTTGAGTTTTGTTTCCCTTTGCTCAGGACGATCAAAATCCTAAGTTTGGGGGTATTTGATACGTTGACATTTAGATGTGTTTTAGAATATGTTTTAGATGAGTTTAAGGTTAGTTTATTCATATATTTGATGTGTTTATCTTAGTTTGGTCTATTTGTTAGTTTACCCAACTTTTAATATATATTGTTTTATTTTAGTATTTAATTTTATAAGTTGGTTTAGTTGATCTTATAAGTGTTTTAATCATTTGTTTTGATTTTTTGTAGGTGTTTAGATGTGTTTGAAGTCAACTTCGATCATGGAAACATGATACATGAAGATGTAATGAAGATACATGAAGAAAACAAGTCAAAAAGTGAAGAAGACAAAGAAAAAAAGGCCAAAAGACGTTCTGGGGCCGCGGCACTGTGCAAAAACCCAACTGCACGACTTTTGTATTTCAGCCATAACTTTCTCAATTTAACTCTGAATTGGACGTGGTTTATTTATATGGATTCCTTACTTGAGATTATATAAGATAGATTGGTTTTTAGGGTTATTTGGAGTTGATAACAATAAGAGAAACGCTAAGGGAGAAAGCGGATGTGTGATTCAAAATAGAAACTTTCTAATTTCGTTGTGAACTTTCCCAATTCGACTTGGACTTCTCTCGGACGACTTGCTATTGGCTTGGGCACATAAATACATCATTCCTTAGGGATTTTAAAGAGGAAAGATCATAGAGGAAAGAAGAGGAGAACAGGGACGGCTAGGGTTTGGAAAAAAATGGGAAGAAGATCAAGTTCGAGAGGAGGAGATTCTTCATCAACATCCTATATTTTTCTAGCTTGATTTCCTTTGTTCATGTTCATGTTTATAACATTTTTTTCATGTTTATTTTCTTTTTTATGAACTAGATCATCTATCTAGAGGATAGATAGATCCTAACTTTGATTCTATGTTCTAGTTTAGGGCTTTACTTATTGTTAATGGATTTATGATAGTTTATTTATATTTCTACGTAGTTAATGCTTTCAATCTCTTGATCACGGATTGGATGAACTTAGTTCTAGGGTACGGCACTCGAGAGAGGGTACTTTGGATCAGAACAAGGGAAATATAGCCTAGGTTACCGTGAGACTGATAGGAGATCGAGAGCCTTTGAAGTCATTAATGAAAATCACGAATCTTAGTGAGTTTGTAGGAATTAGATCTTATTCGAGAGGCCAAGATCAATTCCTATAAATATGCTCTAACGCGGCACTAGAGAGAGGGTGTTAGAAACATTAGGATTTTCAGCTTATAGACTAGGTTAATACATTGATGATAAATATTTGGAAAGACATAGTTGATAGGTAGGTGAAATTGATTCTCTAGGTTGTCCCTCTATTGATATTTTGTTGTTTTTATTACTTTCTAAGGTAGTTTTATTTCTTTATTTTAGTTTTAATTACTTGAGCCATTGAATTAGATTAACTAAATAAAGTTAGGGTTAGTGAAGTGGTATTTAGTGTGAGTGTCAATCCTAGAGGACGATAACCCGATATCTCATCGATTTTATATCATAACTTGACATCGTACACTTGTGGTTTGCACGTAACAGGCTACCGGGCAAGCTTTGATAGACGTCCAAAAGGGTGAACTTACACTGAGGGTGAATGATGAAGATGTACTCTTTAACATCTACAAGACCCTCAAGTTCCTTTCTAAGATGAGCACATGCAACCTAGTAGATGTTATTGATGTGGTAGAGTGTTGTGTTGAAGAGCTGCATAAGATGGCTACACCGATGGATGCATTAGAAAGATGTCTTGTGAACTCATTGGTTAGAGATGGGGTACTAGGTGAAGATATCCAACAGTGTGTGTTCTTACTTAAAGCTTCTCCATTGGATTTTTCTCAAGGCAAGCAAGATATTATGAACGATTCTACTCCAAGTGAAAAAAATAAGCCTAATCCCAAGTTGAAGCCTCTTCAGGATCACTTGAGATACATGTTCTTGGGAGATAAGTCTACTTATCCGGTCATTGTTTCTTCATCTCTATCTCAAGTGGAAGAAGAGAAATTGTTGAGAATATTGAGGGAGTACAAGTCCGCCTTAGGATGGTCGATCAAAGACATTGATAAGTTGAGTTTTAGTAGTTAGTTTGCATGATAATTTGATAGACTTTTTGGTGCATTTGCTTAGTTTTTAGATATTTTTGCATGAATTGCATACTTAGTTGTTTTACATGGATGTAGGCTTTATCTTAGGTTTTTATAGGTTTTTATCATGAATAAATGACATTTTGATACATGTTAATATCATAGAAGTCATATACTTTGAGTGCATTTCATTTTAGTTAATACTTTGATTAATTGCATAGAATTTACAATTGTTTAGACTTTGTTTTGTAGGTAAATAAAGAGCTTAAAAATGGGTTGAAAAAGGTTCCAATGGTGTTTAAAAGAAGTCAAGAACATGTGCAAAACATGTGCAAGAAGTGTGCAAAAAGTGGAGAAAATCGGCTAAGTCCACAAACCACCACATAACACCCAAGCCTGGGTGTCGGTAACCCAAAATTGCGGGTTTGCATTTTTTTTGGCGAGTTTTGGCGCCCCTTTTTGTCTTTTCACTCATTGGATGTATATAACTCATTTTTGGGTTTGTTTAAGGGATATCCTTCATTTTAGTAGAATTAGATAGCAACTAATTAGGTAGGTTAGAAGAGAGGGGAGCAAGAGAAGAAGTTGAAGAAGAAGGAGAGTTGCAAAGAAATTCTTGAAGGAAAAAGGGGTTTTCTTACTTTTCTTCCATTTACATTTTATCTTGATGATTTCTTCTTTCAATTTCTCTCTTGTAATAATGTCCATGAAGTAATTCCATTCTCCAGATATTAGATGGATTTTAGTTTGATTTTGAGGGATTGATTGTGGATTTTATTCATTATTATTAATGGAATTTCTCAAGTTTATTCATGATTCTTTATGTTTAATGCTTTTGATTTACAGGCCATAAATTGATTGAACCTAGATCTAAGGGGCGGCATTCGAGAGAGGGTTCTTTAGGTTGGAAAATCAGAATTATGACATGAGATTGCTACAGAATCGAGAGGTTTATAGGATCTTGTGAGATCATTGAGAAATCCTTAAAACTTAATGCATAATTGGGAATTGGGTCTTTATCGAGAGGTTGAGATTCAACCCCACTTATAAGTTTCGATTCGACACTCAAGAGAGGGGATTGATAAACATTAGGTTTGATTTATAAACTTGCAAATGAATTTAATGATGAATAACCCCAATTAATCTAGATTTGCAAACTAAGTGAAATCAAATCTCTAGATCTATCCCATTATTGAATTCTCTTTACTTTCAATTGCTTTAATTCCAATTAATTTTCAGCATTTTAATCCGTTTAATATCTCCATTTGATTGTCTAAATAAAGTTTGAAATTTGTGAAACGATAATTCATAGAGTAACAATTCCCTATGGATACAATAACCCGACTCACTATCTGTATATTATAACTTGACTGTCGTGCGCTTGCGATAAATTCACGATCAGACATCAAGGGAATAAGCCCTTCAATATGCGTGCACAAGATACTTATGGAAGACACCTACAAGATTTCTATTGAACATCAAAAAATGCTTAATCCGGCGATGAAAGAAGTGGTTCGAGGTGAAGTTTTGAAGTGGTTGAATGCCGGTATTGTTTATGCAATTTTAGATAGTCCTTGGGTGAGTCCAGTCCAAGTTGTGCCTAAGAAAGGTGGAATCACCGTGATCAAGAATGAGAATGATGAATTGATCTCAACAAGAACAGTGACGGGGTGGTGAGTGTGCATAGATTACAGAAAATTGAACAAGGCCACTAGGAAGGATCATTTTCCCCTTCCATTTATTGACCAAATGTTGGATCGATTGGTGGATTTGACTACTATTGTTTCTTGGATGGTTACTCGGGCTATAATCAAATAGCCATTGCACCGAAGGATCAAGAGAAGACTGCATTCACCTACCCATATGGTACATTTGCCTTCCAGTGGATGCTTTTTGGTTTATGCAATGCACAGTCTACTTTCCAATGGTGTATGATGTCTATCTTTGTGGAGATAGTGGAAGAGATTATGGAAGTCTTCATGGATGACTTTTCAGTTTTTGGTTCCACTTTTGATTAATGTTTGCACAATCTTGGTTTGGTGTTCAAGCGATGTGAAGAGACTAATCTTTTACTCAATTGGAAGAAGTGTCATTTCATGGTACAAGAAGGCATTGTTCTAGGCCATCGGGTGTCTTCAAAGGGTCTTGAAGTTGATCTGGGCAAGATTGTAATTATTAAGAAGCTTACACTTCCAAAATGTGTCAGGGACATAAGAAGTTTTTTCGGACATGCCGGATTCTGTAGAAAATTCTTAAAAGATTTCTCTAAGATCACGAAGCCACTCTGCAATCTTTTAGAGAAAGATGTTCCTTTTTGTGTGAATGATGAATGTGAGAAGGCTTTTGAGGTATAAAAAGATGCATTGATTTCTGCTCCTATTATGGTGGTGTCGGATTGGAAGCTACACTTTGAGATTATGTGCGATGCTAGTGATTTTGTTGTTGGAGTGGTGCTTGGACAAGGACATGAGAAGATGTTCAGAGCTATATATTATGCTAGTCGTACCCTGGGCGTGGCCCAACAAAACTACACTACGACTGAGAAAGAGTTGTTGGTGGTTGTGTTTGCATGCGATAAGTTCCAGTTATACATTATTGGGTCTAAGGCCATTGTTTATACCGACTATGCGACAATCCGATATTTGTTTGAGAAGAAAGATGCCAAGCCAAGGTTGATTCGGTGGATTCTTCTATTGCAAGAGTTTGTGTTGGCCCAGATATGTCCAAAAAGGGCCAGGGGGGTGAATTGGACACTTAGCAGATTTTAACTTTTCTAAAAATTGTGCGAAATAATAAAAGTAGATTAAACAAAGTGTAGCAATCAAATACAGCAAATGTAAATGAGACAACGCAAACAAGATTTATAGTGGTTCGGTCGTGCCTACATCCACTACCTAACCTCCTAAGTTAGGATTTGTTCAAAGTCCACTATAGACCTTCTTATGGGTGAAGATTAAACTAGTACACTTTCTCAACTTACGGGTGTGGTAACTATCGTTTCTCAACTTACGAGTGTGAGAAGACTGTTTCTCAACTTACGGGTGTGAGAAGACTATTTCTCAGCTTCCGGGGTGTGAGAAGACCTTTTCTCAACTTTTGGGTGTGAGATGACAGTTACAACTTCGAGCAACACTTGCTCTTGCCCAGTGATAAACCAGTCACTACAAATTTAATACAAGATGAGATATGATTCCCTTTACTTAGAATCAAAGTGATACTTACAAAGCTTTGGATTGAACCTTCTGTAATCATAGATTCAGCAAAATATGTATGATGAAGTTTGTGCTGAAAACAGGTTCAAATAACTTTTGTCTTCATCAATGGATTGTCAAAATAATGAAGATGAAGTTCAATCAATCCAGAAGACTTGAAGTCTTTCTTTCAAAAGATCGTAAGATCAAGCACAAGTGAAAGACGACTAACTTTCGAAAAGTGTTTTGGCGTAACCGAAAATTCCTAAAACGTTTTGAATGAATATCAATTTTCATATATCATTAGTTGTTTTTCTGCTCTAAGGTAGTACACATATATAGGAATAACATAAGCACAATGGACTTGATGATTTTGAGGCTCTAGGTTATTTCAAATACAACGTATACTTTATTTCCAAACATGGATCGATTCAGCTCAATGCACATTATAGTGATAGCTCCTAAATTGTCTTATCCTTTAATGAGAAGAGAATGTTCTGACATGCTTTTAAAACATTCAAAAAGTTCTGAAAAAGTTGTACGATTTTGAAAAGTTCGAAAAAGCATTCGTACGGTTCTGAAGAAAGGAACTTAAATGGTGTTTTTGCCAGAACAGTAACATTTGTTGAAATAGCATCCTTTCGCATAATATCAACTTTTGTCGTTTTATTCTTTGAGGGCACTTATGGAGCATAAGCGCCCTGTTGAACATTAAAGTAAGGGCGTTACTAAGTCGTAAGCGTCCTAACTTACTTTGACGATTTAAACGACTTAAAACATGAGGGCGCTACTTCACAGTTAGCGTCATGCTTTATTTTAAAAGCATTAAACACATGACGGCGCTACTCAAGAGTTAGAGTCCTAAATTTAAAATTCGTTTTAAAACAATGTTGAGTATGCTGAAGGACAGTAAGAGTCCTAAGGGTTATTAAGTTGATTCTAAAGATGAAGGGGCTCCTACACAGTAGCGTCCTGATAATTTATTCAACTTATAACTATCAGCATCCTTGAAGATAGAAATCACTTGAAAACAAAAAGAATTTCCAGTGAACTAAGACTAAGTCAGCGTCTTGACATTCTCAAAGGTTGATAAAAGAAAGGGTGCCACTTACAAGTAAGCGTCCTTATTAATCAGTTCAATTTAACCTTGAGCGTCCTAATATTTTATCAGCGTCCTGACTCATCAAGTCGAGGAAGGCACTACTAAAACATTTGTGTCCTAAAAGACTTTATAAAAGCGGTTTTTGATTTCTCGATTAAAGCTCGATAAAACATAATGTAACAAGATTAAATCGAGAATGCAAATGATCGATTAAAACATGTAGGCATACATATCGCTGAATCATATGACATAGAAAGTCCTACAACCTATCATAATCTAATCATAAACCGAACATCTTCAAATGATCATGGTCTTCAAGAAGATCTTTAATACGTTCGTCATGCATCATTGATTCTTTGAAACCTTCAAGTAAGATTAGATATGCCATATGTGCAGGAATATCATAGGTAGAATGTGGTTTGTAATCATCAAATATCTTTCATATTAGGGACATATTCTCGTAAGGAACGTGAGGATAATTGGTTCAACAATCTCTCCCTTTTTGATGATTTCAAACACATTACTATAGGCTTTGAAGCAAGCTAATAAAATGATGTGTGTATGCATGAAATGTGGTAATAATGATCCTTGATTCATATGATATGAGTGTATTTCCAAGGAATGTACTTAAAATGTCACTAAGACTCCCCCTTAGTGTTAAGCTCCCCCTGAATATATGATACTTCAATGATATTACTTCTCCCCTTTTGAAATATCAAAAAGAGTAAAGTATCATGAAATATGTCTCCCCCATATAGAGGTAAGCATCACAAATCAGTCTCAGATAACAGGCCAAGTTCTCGTCGAATGTGAACAAACTGGTCTTTTAATAAGGCTTTAGTAAATATGTCAGCCAGTTGTTCTTTGGTTCCAATGTGAGATAATATGACTTCTCCATTTTTCACATGATCCCGTAAACAGTGATGTCTTATTTGAATATGCTTAGTTCGGGAGTGCAATACAATATTTTTAGAAATATTAATAGCACTAGTATTATCACACAAAATCTCAACACATGGAATAAATATTTCATAATCCTGAAGTTGTTTCATGTAAAGAACCTGAGAACAACAACTTCCAGCTACAACATATTTTGTTTTAGCTGTGGATACTGCCACAGAGTGTTGTTTCTTGCAAAACCAAGAAATCAAAGAATTTTCAAGAAAGTGACAAAATCCAAAGGTACTTTTCTTATCAGTGAGACTACCGGCATAGTCAGAGTCTATATAACTTCTGAGATCAAATGAAGTACCTTTGGAATACCAGATTCCTAAGTGAGTTGTGCAATTTAGGTATCTGAATATTTGTTTGACACACTTTAAATGAGATTCTTTAGGTTCTGATTGAAATCTTGCACAAAGGCAGACACTGAACATAATGCCAAGTCGACTTGCAGTTATGTACAACAGACTTCCAATCATACTTCTATAAAGTTTTGAATCAATTGATTTTCCTTTTGCATCCATATCTAATTTGATTGCAGAGGTACAGGAAATATCAATCAATTTCAAATTGTGCATTTGAAACTTTTTAACCATTTCCTTAGCATACTTTGATTGGCTTATGAAGGTGTCTTTCGGCATTTGCTTAATTTGTAAGCCGAGAAAGTATGTAAGTTCTCCCATCATACTCATTTCAATTTCCTTCTGCATTAATTTAGAAAACTCATCACATAGTTCTTTGTTTGATGCACTAAAAATGATATCATCCACATAAATTTGAACAATAAGCATATTGTCATTGTGATGTTTGATAAACAATGTTGGATCAAGTTTTCCTTTATGAAACTTATGATCTAAAAGAAATGAACTTAGTTGATTATACCAAGGTCTTGGAGCTTGTCTTAATCCATATAAGGCTTTGTGGAGTTTGAACACATATTTTGGGTCTTGAGCATCCTGAAACCCTGGAGGTTGTTCCACATATACCTCTTCGTTGATGTATCCATTTAGAAAAGCACTTTTTACATCCATTTGGTATGAGGGAAAATCCTTGTAACAAGCATAGGCAAGTAACATTCTTATTACCTCTAATCTTGCTACTGGGGCAAAGGCTTCTTCGAAGTCTATGCCTTCTTCTTGGTTGTACCCTTGTGCAACCAATCTAGCCTTATTGCGGATAATGATACCTTGTTCATTCTTTTTGTTTCTAAAGATCCATTTGGTTCCTATAACGGATTGATGTAAAGGTCTAGGAACTAATTCCCATACTTTGTTTGGCACAAAGTTTCCTAGTTCTTCTTGCATAGCAAGAATCCGGTTTTCATCTTTCAGTGCCTCTTCCACTTTAATTGGTTCAAATTGTGATACAAAAGCAACAAGCTCTTGATCTTTTTGAATTGAAGCTCTAGTGGATACACCCTTTTGTGGATCTCCTAAAATTTGATCTTGGGAAAGACCTTGAAGTAGTCTAGAGTTTTTAGAAGATTCTAAAGATAGTTCAGCTTCAAAATCTATAATCTTAGTTCTCTTTGGTTCATCATCATCAAAATTCAATTGTTTAAATTGCTCCTCAAGACTTTTCTTATTTTCATTTTCATCGAAATTTACGTGAATTGATTCTTCTACAGTTTGATTAGATTTGTTGAACACTCTATAGGCTCTACTATGAGAAGAATGTTCTAAGAAGATTCCTATGTCAGATTTCGGTTCAAACTTATCTAGATTATCTTTATCATTAAGAATAAAACATTTGCATCCGAATACTCAGAAGTAACTAATGTTGGGTGTTCTACCCTTCCATAGTTCATATGGAGTTTTATTCAAATCTCTTCTGATTAAAACTCGGTTCATCACATAGCAGGCAGTGTTTATAGCTTCACCCAAAAATGATTTGCAGTGATATACTCATTAAGCATTGTTCTACACATCTCCTGCAGAATTCTATTGTTTCTTTGAACTACACCATTTTGTTGTGGTGTCCTAGGTGCTGATAGATGGTGAGTGTAACCTTGATTGTTACAAAATTCTTCGAGATTTTTATTGACAAATTCACCACCTCTATCACTCCTAATTATGTTGATTTTGTAACCCTTTTTCATTTTCGACTCTCTTACAGAATTTTATAAATGTTTCACATGCATCAGGTTTATGAGCTAATCGAAAAATACCCATGTGAATCGAATGAAGTCATCAACAATCACAAACACATTTGATTTTCCACCTAAGCATTGGGTTTTGGTTGGTTTGAAAAGATCCATGTGAATCAGTTCGAGAGCTCTAGAGGTTGATTGATGCCTCTTGCTCTTAAATGATGATCGGGTATGCTTACCAAGTTGACATGGTTCACATACCTTGTCATTTGAGTAAGTTCCTATCGAAATACTCTTCGCAAGATCATGTTTGACAATTCTAGATATGTTATCCATATTAACATGAGCTAATCTCCTATGCCATAACCATGCATCATTACAAGAGATAGCACTTAAACATGTTACATTTTGTTTCATCATGTCATTAAAGTTTGTGCAATGCACATTCTTAATTCTAGATGCCATGAATGCAACAGTTTTATGCATGCTTGACAGTGTACCTATTTGCTTCAAATGAAATGTCATAACCCTTGTCACATAATTGACTCATGCTCAAGAGATTGTACTTCAGCCCTTTAACATAAAGCACATCAGATATGGATAGAAAGTCATTACCAATAGTTTTAATGCCTTCAATGTCGCATTTGTTGTCATATCCAAAAGTGACATTTCCTCATTTCTTCTTTTTAAGGCTCAGAAATTTAGATTTATCTCCAGTCATATGCCTTGAGCAGTCGCTGTCTAGATACCATATATCTTCATTTTTGCATATTTACACAACATAAAATACTTTTGACTTTGGTACCCGTGCAAGTTTGGGTCCATGCATGTTAGCTTCAGTAAGAACAAAATTTTCAATTCATGCATATTTCCTTTTCTTTCTACCTAAGACATTACATCTAAGTATGGTATGACCTTCCTTATGACATTTTTGGTATGTTGGTCATTTGGTCAGTAAGGTATTGTATTTCTTTTGTTTCGACCCATGAGTATAGCCTAAGCCAGCTTTGTTGAATGCACATCTTTGTGATCCTAGCATCATGTCAAAAAACTTTTTGACCATTCGTGAATTTAGTCATGATGCAGGTCAGGTCTTCCTTTCCCTTTCTAAGAGTTTCATTTTCAATTTTTAGTTTCCCAACAACTTTCTTAAGTTGTTCATTGTCTAGAGACATTCTGTGTAGCACTTCTTGTTGGAATTCTATTTCCTCAAGAGCTTCTTCAAGACTATGCTTGAGCTTTTCATTTTTCTTGGTCTCTTAACTAAGTTTTGTCTTAAGTTCCTGAATATGAGCATAGAGCTCATTAAGTTTGTCAATTGGTTCAGATTTTACCTCGGCGCTTGCCATTAAGCACAGTGCAGCAGTGTGATCTGAATCCGCTTCATCTTCGCTTGAGCTTGAAACATCCCACGTAGCTTTGGGAACTTTTTTGTCCTTTCTATATGAGCTTGAGTTCTTCTTATATTTAGTGGGACATTTTCTCTTTACATGACCTGGTTTATTACAACGGTTGTGACGCCCCGAAAATTATTTCATCTAGCCCATAACCCAATTGCATTTTGCCCAAACTCTATGTGTTGCCTTGATATGTTTGGTGTTTGTTTGATGGTTGTTTAATGTTTGTATATTTGATGCTTGATAATGTATATAAATATGTGCATCATAAATTGTATATGGGTCATGTTAAATTAAAGTATAATGCATATGTTATTATTTATGCATGGGCCCATTAAACCATGAATTGATATGTGTTAGGATTGATTGAATAAAAGGATAAATGAAAATGAAAATTTGGTGTATTAAATGGATTGGACATTTAAAATACATGGGAGCATGAGATTGGTTAAAGTACATGTGGTTGGTATGGGTAGTATGAGACCAACACATGTCAAGTTGGTGCATGAGAATGGACAAGTGTCCCATGCCCCATTTCTTTTCTCCAACACATGTCAAGTTGGTGCATGAGACCAACACATGTCAAGTTGGTGCATGAGAGTGGACAAGTGTTCCATGCCCCATTTCTCTTCTCCAATACATGTCAAGTTGGTGCATGAAAATAGACAAGTGTCGCATACCCCATTTCTCCTCTCCAACACATGTCAAGGTTGGTGCATGAGAGTAGACAAGTGTCCCATGTCCTACTTCCCTTCCCCAAGGAAGTCTTAGAGGGTGAGATGAGTAGAGAGAAAGGAAGAAAGAAGAGAAAGGAAAGAAGAAGCGAAAGAAAGAGGGAGTTGCTTTGAGGAAAATCTCTGCAACATTTTCATCAAAGAGCTGGATCTTGAGGATATATGGTCCGATTGAGCTCAAAATTTGTCAGCAAATTCGTAGCTTATAGTTATTCATTCTGGTCGGTGGAGATCTTGATTATAGTTTTCGTCTAAGAGATATAACCTCTCAAACAAAGCTGGTCGGAAAGTCTGGATTTCTCGCGCAGTTTCGATCAACCGTTTGATGGATATGATATTTGGGTATGTGGTTTACAACTGATCTTTCAGCATTATAAACGGTGGAGATGTTTATGGCTTAAGTATGTTGTGTGATATAGTCATCTGAGTTTGAGTATTTGCAGCAGGAAAGGAGAAATTATCTGATGAGAGACTTGTTCATCAAAGTGGCTTATCTTTTCTGTCAACGGTTGGATTGAGCTGATTTTTGGACAGAAGGTTTGGTTCTTAACATACTTCAATCTGTGCGGTTGATTTTATGATTAAATATTAAATGAAGAATTGGTAGGATTGCTTGTATTAGACCTAAATTTAGAATATGAACTTAGACCTTTCCAAATAGCTTGCATGTCAACTATGTTGACCTAGTTGCCATTGTTGATGAACACATGATGCAAAATCAGTGATATACATGGCTGAACATGGTGACCTAGTGTAAATCGGCAATATGGCCTAAGTATGAAAAATTTCATATTTTAAGGCTTTTGATGCTTTTGGCCTAAAATCATTGAATTGATGCAACTTATGTTTAATTAAGCATGATTAGGGTTGATTATGCTACTGATTTGGTGGTTGTGACCATATCATGGGTTATGCCTACTTGTCATCAAATGGCCCAATTTGAGCATGTTTATGCCTAAGGAATTGAAAATCAGTATTTTTGAATAATATAATGGTTTATGAATGAGAACTATGCATTAGAGGCCTAAGTTATGTGATTTGAGTTGAATGGTGGGATTAGATGGGATTTAGGCCTATTGTCTATATGTGGGCTGATTTAGGGTTGATGTGTAATGTCTATGTGATTGACCATAGAAATTGATGTATGGTTGGATATTGATGAATGTTTCAGGACCTTGATTGGATTGATTCGGTTTGGTGTCCGTGTGTGGTTAGATACTCTCGTGAGGCTTGGTTGTGAGTAGACTTCATTTATGATTATATCTTTTATGTCATCATATCACTTATATATATTGTATGTTGAAAGCATTTATGTGTTCTAATGTTTTGAGTGATGCATTGATTTAAGAAAACCTTATGACTTTGGTTGGGCCCATCTATCTGGCTAATAGGGGGACTTAGCCTTGTCATAGGAGGGTTTTAAAAAGGAAATATTTGGGGATGAGAACGGTACGGTGAAATAGACGTGCACTAGTAACCCCAATGCATGTGGAATGTGGATCCAAATTGATAAGCTTTTACTTGCATCGAACTTATTATAAATGCTTGATATCTATATGTTATGAGCTTTTAATCATGCACACATTGACATGCATACATGATATTTATTGATGAGTATGGATAGCATAAACCAACCAATCCTTTGAACTTATTTCAAGAATCATTCACAACATTGTGTCCCATGTATTTATGCCAAGATCTGGTAGTAGGGGAAGTATGAATGAGTTGGATTTGTTTCTCACATGGTGCATTCTTCAGAAAAGGGAAATCAACCTTCCTTATGTTCACTGAAAACCGCAAGTGTACAGTATCAGATAGTAGTAATAACTGATGAAGATCGGGTTGTCATCCTCTAGGATTCAAACCTCACTTCACCAAATACCGTTTTCATTAACTTCTAACTTTATCTAGCTAACCAAATTATAGAATTTCATATAGTTAAACAGCAAATAAAACTAATTGAAACGAAGGGAAAATACCAATATGCAAAAATCTAGAGAATCAACTTCACCTAACCTTCAATTATGTAATTTAAACATTCTTATTATCAAATCAAATTCCTAGTCTATAAGTCAAAACCCTTGCGTCACTAATTCCTTCTTCCGAGTGCCAAATTAGATTGTATTGTCATGAACACGGTTCGATCTCTTGATAAAACCTGTTTTCTCAACAACCCATTAAACTTCATGATTTTCCTACAACTTCAAGAGGTAACGCAAATCTCTCGATTCTACAATAATCTCAGGTCATAAATCCCTTATTCCAACCTAGGAAACCCTCTCTCGAGTGCCACTTCCCAACTCTAGGTTCAATTAATTAGTGGCCAAAAGATTAAAGACATGAAGGATTGAGAATTATGAATAAACTATGAAAATTGCATTGATAATAAACAAAATCTAAAATTAAACAATAATCTCTAGTTTAGGATCCATCTCCTCTTTAGAACAATAAATTAGTTCATACTTTGGATGAAAAGAACACAACATGGAGAAAAACTCAATAATAGACATGAATAACAAAACTAAAAATCCTGGAACTTGAATCTTCTTCCTTGTTTCCAACATCGAATCTCCGCATTCCTCGTTTCCAACCCATCTTGTTCTCTTCTCCAATGTAAGATGCCTTGAAAACCCTAAACAATCTTCTATTTAAGTGCCCAAGCCCATAAGAAGTCGTGTTGCAAAGTCCCATGTTGAATAGAAAAAACCCGAAAAAATTATAAAGTTGTTATTTTCGTATCGAAACCCAGCGCCATGGCATCGGAGCCCGTAGTGGACGCCGCTGCGCCCAGTCTTAACCAGCATCATCATGACTCCACCACTTGGGCACGGCGGCACCCAGCCCCTATTTTCTGCACATTGGTACCTTTCTCTTTTGTGGACTTAGCCAACTTTTCACATCTTTCCTTCACTTTTCTTGTGTGGACTTAGCCAAATTTATGCATTCCTTAACTTGTATTATTCATGTATCCTCATTGCATCTTTATGTATCATGTTTCCATCATCCATCCAAGTTAACTTCAATCACATCTAAACACCTATAAAACAAATCAAATCAAGTTAATAACACACTAAAACATAAATTGAATCAAATCATAAACTAATAAACTAAAATAATGCATAAAAACCAAATTATTCCTAAACTAAAACATGCATTAAAACTAACATAAACACATGAAACTAATGCATGAAATGTCCTAAAACACACCTAAAACGTGCTCTAAAACCTATCTAAATATGCAACTATCACATACCCTCAAACTTAGGACTTTGGTCGTCCCGAGCAAAGGGAAAACAAAACTAAAACTAAAGATTAACACAACCATTCTAAAATTACAATCTCGCACAATTAAAGACTTAACTCAACATTATAAACACATACGTGGCCTCTAAGATTACACCAAAAAGAATATTCACTTCTAAGAAGACTTTTAAGAGTATAAAATTGTCTAGAATTTCAACCCAACTCTCACAAAGTTTCATCGTTGATTCTTTCACACATGAGTACATAGCTAATCTCATCAAACTAATCATGCAAGTTATGAACAAGTGCAAGCAAGTGTTAATTATGAGATCTCATAATATATGGTTTATGTTTTGAACTCCATAGGCAAATCTTTCACACCACTCTCCACTAATGCAGATCACACACCATTCAGAATCAGTAGGTCTTTCATAGGTTGCAATGTAAGGCCAAGGTTGAAAGATAGGGAAAAATAGGAACATTGTAGCTCAAAATACCCTAAACACTTTGATCAATTACTAGCATCCACTACATTAAATTTGAAACCAAAAGCCCCTTTTGTAACACATATATCCTCTCAAATATTCAACTTTTTCTTTCATTCAATCCCCATTCTTTTGTTTGCTTTTTTTTTTTCTTTCTTTCTCATTGTTCTTCCTTCCAAATAATAACATTCCAACATGATCAAAGTGTATAAGGTACATAGGCTAAAACAAAGAATTTAAACAAATAAAGCTTAAAGTTCATAATGCATAGGTAACAAAGAAAAAACATTTGGCTCAAAATGGGTAGTATGGATATATTCAAAAGAAAGGTAGGCTATTTGGCTCAAACTTTTTCAAACATGGCCTAAATCATTTTTCTCATAGTGTGTTTCCTAGGATTTCTAGAATCCCTAGAGATCTAAGATATGACTTAGCTAGCAAAGGTCCATTTCAAACAATCGTAATCTAATAATCAGAACCACGTACAAATGGTTAAGTCTCTCTAACAATTCTGAATAGAAAGTTGGATCAAGCACATAGACATGTAGGTCATTCTCGACATTCTCCTATCGTTTCACATCTCTAAAGTGTTCTCCTGTCATTGGCCTTCCATAAGGAAGTCTAAAGTTGTAAAAGAACATGACTACCTAGCCTAAACTAATGCACACTCAGCAAATATTGTGACAAAAATTCAAAACTCTCCCCCCAAACTCAAAGCAAGCATTATCCTCAATGCATGAAAGAAACAAATAAATACTAGGAAAAACAGAGGCATATAAGAGAGGGGAGAGTTGTAGAAAAATCCCCTAAACCCAAATAGTTGAAGATGCCACATAATGCATGCCTTGCGTCTCTCTTATAGGCTCCCAAAAAACCTCCAAATTTTCTTTAGAACCTAGAAAGGACAAGTAACCAAATCTGTCAATGCACGAGAGTCAAATCCTATATTACAATGACTAAAAAACATAAAACACAAGAAATAATAAAACTTCAAAACCGATGGGCTGCCTCCTATCTAGCGCTTGGTTTAGAGTCTTCAGCTCGACTTTCCTAATAACACCTTCACGGCTCCCCAAGAGTGATGCTCTCATCACGCCGCTCCTCTTGGCCAAAGTAATGCTTCAACCGTTAGCCATTAACCCAAAAGCAAGATCCATCAGCACTTCTCAACTCCACCGCACCATGAGGGAAAACTTTCTCCACAATAAAGGGCCTCGACCATCTAGACTTCAACATGCCTAGAAAAAGCTTTAATATGGAATTGAATAAAACAACTTTTTGGACTGGTAAGAAGTCCCACTTGAAAATCAGCTTGTCATGCCATTGTTTGGTTTTCTCCTTGTAGAGCTTGGCATTCTCATATGCATCGTTTCAGAACTCTTCCATCTCCATAAGTTGTAATAATTGGTGCTATCCGGAAGCTTTCAAGTCAAAATCCAGCTTCTTAATTGCCCAATAAGCAAGATACTCTAACTCTAAGGGTAAGTGATAACTCTTCCTAAAAATAAGGTGGTAGGGAGACATCCCAATGGGAGTCTTGAATGCAGTCCGATATGCCCACAAAACATCTTTAAGCTTAAGTGCTCAATCTTTTCTTCTTACATTCACCGTCTTCTCCAAAATTTGTTTTACTTCCTGGTTGCTTATCTCGGCTTGCCCATTGGATTGAGGGTGTGCTTCACACCATATTTAGCAAGTAACGAATGAAAGAGATTATTGCAAAAGTGGGAACCCTCATCACATATGATAGCTCGAGGGGTGCCAAATCGAGTAAAGATGTTCTTTTGCAAAAACTTAAGCACCACTTTCGCATCATTGGTTGGCGTAGCAATCGCTTCGACCTACTTGGAAACATAATCAAGCACGAGAAGGATGTAGGATTTGCCACACGAAGACAGGAATGGGCCTATGAAATCAATGCCCCACACATCAAAAAGCTCAACCTCATATTGGTTAAGGGCAGCTCACGCCTCTTTGAAATAGTACCCAAATGTTGGCACCAATCACACGTCTTCACGAGGATATAAGAATCTCGGAATAAGGTGGGTCAATAGAACCCACTTTCAAGTACTTTTGCAGTCGTCCTTTGAGCACCAAAGTGGCCCCCATAAGTGGAAGAATGACATCCTCGAAGAATATCTTGAAACTCATCCTCCAGTACACATCTTCTAATCATTTGGTCATTACACCTCTTGAATAGTAATGGCTCATCCCACATGTAGGCTTTCACATCATGTAAGAACTTCTTCTTCCTCGAATAAGAGAAATCTGGAGGTAATGTACCACACACTAAAAAAATCACAAAATCGGCATACCAAGGGGCTTTTACCCCCAAACTATATACTTGTTCATCTAGGAACGACACTTGAATAGGAACCACATCCTTTGTGCCTTCAGGCTGTAGCCGTGATAAGTGATTGACCACCGCATTCTCGCTCTCCTGCTTGTCCCGAATCTCCAGATCAAATTGTTGAACCAATTATCTTCACGTCCCTCACAAGAATATGTCCCTAATATGAAAGATATTTTGATGACTACAAACCATATTCATTTTATGATATTACTGCACATATGACACATCTAATCTTACTTGAAGGTTTCAAAGAATCAATGATGCATGGAAAATGTATTAAAGATATTCTTGAAGACCATGATCATTTGAAGATGATCGATTGTATGATTACATTATGATTGGTTATAAGACCTTCTATGTCATATGATTCAGTGATATGTATGCCTGCATGTTTTAATCGATCGTTTGCATATTCGACTTAATCTGGTTACATTATGTTTTATCAAGCTTTAATCGAGAAATTAAAAATCGCTTTTATAAAGTCTTCCAAGACACTAATGTGTTAGCAGCGCCCTCCTGGACTTGATGAGTCAGGACGTTGATAAAATATTAAGATGCTCAAGGTTGAATTGAACTGACTAATAAGGACGCTTACTTGTAAGTGGAGACCTTTCTTTTATCAACCTTTGAGAATGTCAGGACGTTGACTTAGTCTCGGCTTGCTGGATGTTCTTTCTGTTTTCAAGTGATTTCTATCTTCAAGGACGTTGATAGTTATAAGTTGAATAAATTATCATGACGCTACTTGTGTAGGAGCGCCCTCATCTTTAGAATCAACTTAATAACCCTCAGGACACTTACCTGTCCTTCAGCGTACTCAACATTGTTTTAAAACTAATTTTAAATTTCAGGATGCTAACTTTTGAGTAGTGCCCTCATGTATTCACTGTTTTTTAAAACAAAGCAGGACGCTAACTGCGAAGTAGCAACCTCATGTTTTGAGTCCTTTAAATCGTCAAAGTAAGTTAGGACGCTTACAACTTAGTAGCGCCCTCACTTCAATTTTCAGCAGGACGCTTATGCTTCATGAACAGCCCTCAAGGAGCAAACCAACAAAAGTTGACATTATGCGCAAGGACGTTTATTCAACAAATGTTACTATTTTGACAAAAACACCATTTCTGTTACTTTCTTTAGAACCGTACAAATATTTTTCAGAACTTTTCAGAATCGTACAACTTTTTCAGAACTTTTTGAATGTTCTAAAAGCATGTCAGAACATTCTCTTTTCATGAAGGGATCAGACGATTCAGGAGCTATCGCCGTAATGTGTATTGAGCTGAATCGATCCATTTCTGGAAAGTAAGTATATGTTGTATTTGAAATAACCTAGAGTGCCAAAATTATCAAGTCCATTGCGCTTATGTTATTCCTACATATACGTACTGCCTTAAAGCAGAAAACAACTAATGATGTACAAAAACTAATATTCATTCAAAATGTATTAACAATTTTCACTTGCGCTAAAACACTTTTCAAAAGTTAGTCGTCTTTCACTTGTGCTTGATCTTATGATCTTTTGAAAGAAAGACTTCAAGCCTTCTGGATTGATTGAACTTCATCTTCATTATTTTGACAATCCATTGAAGAAGACAAAAACTCTTTAAACTTGTTTTCAACACAAACTTCATCATACATATTTTGCTGAATTTGTTATTACAGAAGGTTCAATCCAAAGCTTTGTAAGTATCACTTTGATTCTAAGTAAAGGGAATCATATCTCGTCTTGTATTAAATTTGTAGTGACTGATTAGTCACTAGTCAAGAGCAAGTGTTGCTCGAAGTTGTAATGGTCATTTCACACCCAAAAGTTGAGAAACGGTCCTCTCACACCCGGAAGCTGAGAAATGATCTTCTCACACCTGTAAGTTGAGAAACAATCTTCTCACACTCGTAAGTTGAGAAAGTGTACTAATATTTACCCATAAGAAGATCTATAGTGGAGTTTGAACAAATCCTAACTGAGGAGGTTAGGTAGTGGATGTAGGCGCGACTGAACCATTAAAAATCTTGGTTGCATTGTCTCATTTACATTTGTTGTATTTGATTGCTATACTTTGTTTAATCTGCTTTTATTATTTTGCACAATTTTGAGAAAAGGTTAAAATCTGCTAAGTGTCCAATTCACCCCCCCCCTCTTGGACATATCTGGGCCAACAATTGGTATCAGAGCAGGTTAACCTTCAAAGTATCTAACCATCTTTGATTGAGTATGGCATGACAAAATGAAAGAAGCACTTATCTCTCAGGTGAAGGAAACTTCACTAACCGACCACCACTGTTCAAGGGAGAAAACTATTCACACTGAAAAACTAAGATTAGGTACTACCTAAAAGCCCAAGATCTAGAGATGTTTGTGACAAACGGCTGTCCAACACCTACTACAATAGCTGACGATGCTACTGTCATGAAAGAAATAGACGAATGAAGTACCAAGGAAAAGAAAAGAGAACTATTGAATAACCAAGTAGTAAACATTTTGTTTTGCAGTTTATCAGCTGAAGAGTTCAATAGAGTTAGTACGTGTGAAACCGCTAAGGAAATCTGGAACAAGTTAGAGGTCACCCACGAAAGAACTTTGCAAGTCCAAAAGGCAAAGCTCCAACTGTTAGTTGAAAAATATGAGACCTATAGGATGAAGGAAATTAACTCGATAGCTGAGGCTATTGCTCGATTTACAACAAACATCAATGAGATGAATAACCTAGGAAAAATCGATGACCAAGAAGAAACTGTTAGAAAGTTTCTGAGAGGCCTACCCAGAGCATGGGAACCCAAGGCCATGGTCATTGAAGAAGCCAAGAATCTGGTTGAATACACTTTTGATGAACTATGCGGTTCATTAATGGTTCATGAAATGAAGTTAAAAGATAACATGAACCCGGTCAAGGTTGAGGAAAAAGAAAAGAAATCAATTGCCCTCAATGCTGAAACTGATTCTGAAAATGATTCAGACTCAGAAGATGACATGGCTATGTTGTCTAGAAAGTTATACAAGTTGCTTAGGAGAAAGAGTAAGAATAGCTTTTACTCAAGGTTTCACAAAGGAAAGAAACCCGAGTTTAAACCTGTAGAGTTAATATGTTACCGTTGTCACGCCTGGGTTACACATAGTGTCCCCTACCCAGGGTGATGGGTACCCCAATCTCCAGGGCGTACTCCAGCCATTGTGGACCCATAATATTGTCCCATCTGGGTTGCACACAGTGCCCCATACCCAGATCATTTGTCCGACACTGTTCATCATGAACAGTACAGGGCCTCCCCTAGGCTCGAACTCGCAACCTCCCTTAAGGAGTTAGAATTCGCAACCTGAGTAGCCACTGAACCATTGGCTCAATGGTTACTCAGGTTGCGAATTCTAACTCCTTATACCCAGGAGGCGGGCACTAGTGGGGCTGAAGCTAGTGGAGCTGCAGCTGTAGCAGGACCTACTGTGGCGACCCCGCACCCAGGACCACCAACCCCGCAAGGAATGGTGTGCGGAATGCCGGGGGGGACGCCCGGCGTAGGCATCTCCAACGACTTCTCAACCTCCGTGAGGTGGTTGAGACCCTACGAGCCTTATCCCAAACAACGACATAATATAAAAAGGTACTAAACAAAACTACCAACTGTATTAATCATCCAAGACAAGAGATACTCCATAAAAATGAACCATAATTAAAACCGTCATAATCCCTACAGTCCATCAAGATTGACATACACATAAAGTCCAAAACTATGGGTACAAAAAAAACCCTCATATGCCCACATGGTCTATCTAACAAGTCTCAACTCACCCATACTACAATGTGGTAAGTGTTATAATTACATAGTCCAAAATATAATACATCATAATTTCAAACACAATTCAATCAAAATGCCTCTCAACTCACATCGAGGCCTTGGATTCTCTCACCGGCAAGGCCCTCAAGATATAACTACTCCTTTGCCCTTATTCAGGACAGAAGGACCTGAAAGAGGAAAATGAGGGTGAGCCAACGATGCCCAGTGAATAGAATTCAATTGCTATCCACATGTGTGTGATCCTTTTTCCTAAACAAAAAGTTTAAAGCTGCAACACTATTGTAACCTGGGAATAGGATTCCTTGCTATGAAAAGGTGGGAATTTGATTAACATCATTCATAGAAAATGTACTGATGAAGTACCGGGGAGAGATTTCTAGGAACTTTCCCTTGATATTGGTTTTCCTAACTACTCCATATCTCGATTTCTTTTGGAGATGCACGTAGAGTTCTCTAATAAGATTAGGAAACCACTTGTTCTTATATGAACAAAATTTTTCCTAGCCCTAGAGTTCAAAAAGTGGTTGCACATTCAAATGTGCCTTGGAAAAGAAATGAAAATCTATGAAACATCCATCTAGGATAGATCTAGTAGCTAATTTCTCAAATTTTTCTTTCCTTTTGAATTGATGTAAATGACTCAGTTTGGGGATTTTCAATTTGAACTGCTGACTCCACTGGAGGTGTTTCAGTGGCAGTGGTTATGCGACCATCATGGGCTAGAATTTCTAATTCATGTGGGTTTTCAGACAATCTTGCTTGAACTCGTTTGGATGGAGATGAAGAAGGAAATGAAGCTATCTTTCCGGGCAAAGTGAATGACTTCTTGGTTTTGGGTGCCATTACTCTAGACTCAATTTCTAACAAATTTCCTAGAGTTTTTTAGCTCGAGATTTGATGGAAAAGTGAAAATTTACCTTCTAATCGAAGAAAAACACTTTGGAGAAATTGATTGAGGACAGGAATTGCTAAGCTCCAATGTTGGCTTCTCTTCTCTTTTTCTGGCAGTAGCGCCCTAGGGCAAGCTGAAATGAGGGAACAATGAAGCTTCTCCATTTTATAGAATTCTATTCTGGCTCAGATGAGCGTCGTCACACTGCAGGAGCATCATGATACTCACAAACTGAGTTTTTACTTCTACAACTCGATTAGCTGCCTTGGAAACCTATTAGCGTCCTAATTGTGATTATTGCACTAACAAAGACAGTTGCACATTAGTGTCCTCATGGATGATGAGCATCCTGATGGCTTTAAGTGAACCTTTTGTTGATTGCTTTATGAACGTCGTAAAACTTCTCCAGCATCCTTTTTTGTACTGAACACTAAACTCTAGCAACCATTTCCTAGTTTTCTTATTTTGATTTCATTTAGACATTTTTGAATCGATAATCATTAACAATGATTTCATTCTTAGAAATAGATCATCACAAAGTCAGAATTTGCACAAATCATTATGGCATTCCTTATCAACTATGCATTCGAGTATTTCAATATTTCAAAATCAATTTGATAAAGAACTGACACATTGATCAATTTCAATGATTAGTGAAAGATATGATATTACAAGTAGCCATGGCAGTAATCTATAATGAGTAAAGTGAAATATACCTTAGGATTCATGGTATTGTAAACAAGAGCTCGTTCATCTTAGGATTCATGGTACTGTAACAGTTGAAAATTCTTCTCATTTTGATTCTCCACGTTTTTCTTCTTGTTTGTGTTTCAATAGGAGCTCGTTCATTTTCAATTGGAATTAATGTTCTGACTGCACTTGAAGATGTTGAAGATTCTTCTCTATTGTACAGATTTATTGGCTCATCCTCGTTGCCAAGCTCACTTGCATTTCCACTTTGGTAGATTTGTTAATTCATCTTCTCTCTTAAATGATGTTTCTAATCCACTCAACATATAATTTATTTCTCTCAAACTAACTTCGAATGGATTTGAATATTCTTCTAAGAACTGTATTTTGTATTTCCATTTTTTGGAAAGCTATCGATAAAATATTTTACTAAAATAGAATGAGAGATAGTTTTTCCAAAACATTCAAGTTCTTTCAAAATTCTCAGAAATCTTTCCATAGCTATATTGATAGACTCTCTATTTAGAAACTTGAAGTGAGTGAGTGCCTCTTCTAATGCTTTAATTCGACTTCTAGTCTCATCTCTTCTTTCTATGGACTTTAACAAATCACAAAATTCTTTTAACGACACTTCAAATGGATTTAAGTTTTCTGCCACAATAGCTAATTTATCATTCCATGATCTTGGAAGTTCATCACTGAAACAAACTATGGTTATGCCTTTAGGTATATCCTGCCCCAAATGTTTCATTTCATCAAGTATGGACCGATACCTATCTGAGGTTGTATCTAGGGACTCTTCTTCAAGGATTTCAAAGTCATCAAATAACTTTTCAAGTTCCTTGAGTTTCTTATTTAAGTTTCCAATCTTTTCCCCATAGATCTCTTTAAGAGTTTCCCAAATTTCCTTAGTTGTTTCAAGATGACTTGTTGGCCTAAGTGGTTTTTCACTTAGAACTCTCCTAAGTGTTTTAATGCTAACAAACAATATAACCATGGTGTTAATGGTTAAATTGAGTGTATTTCAGCACCAAAGATCAAGTTTAAGGCCAATGCAATACTCAAACAAATGACCACTTAGTGAAAGGCAAAACCAAAGTTCAGGATCAAGGATGGTCAAGCTGAAGTTAAGAGAATTCATTTGGTGTGAGGAAGTCAAGGCAAGATGGCAAGTCAACAAAAGACAAGTTGAAGTTAACAGAGAACAAACGAAAGGAAACTGGAGATCAAAACAAATGGACTGTAATAATGTTTCACTATGTAGTTGCTTTAGATTCTCTTAGGTTGTAGGTTTCTTCCTTGTTTGATCAGCCACTTGTTTTATCGTATTTTACCGAACCGATTCCATATTTATATCATGATATATCTTAAAGGTTTTTAAGCTTTTGATTCAACTCAATGGTTTGATCGTGTTTCAAATGCTTTTCATTGTTTTATGGATCATGGAACTTAAACATGCTCAAGAATAGTATTCTTGATATGTATATTTTTCCCAAGAACCCGTGGAATGCATTCCTCCCATGTAGAACGCACTCCAATAGCCAAAACATATCTATTTTGCCTCAGACCAGCTGGAACACACTCCAAGAAGAAGAAATGCATTTAAGGCAATAGGCAAAATCGATATGTGTTCTCGGGTCTTGTGGAATGCGTTTCAACATAGTGAAACATGTTCTAGCAGGCAAGAGCAAGAAGCACATGTTTTGGTCTCGGGTCTTGTGGAATGCATTCCAGTATCCTACGACGAGTTCCAATAGGTTTGACAGAAACCTGTGTTTTTCTTCTCGGGTCAAGTGGAACACACACCAGCACTGGAATGCACTCCACTAGGAAAATTCCATATTTGCACATTTTCGAGTTTTAAACTTGAGCATTCATTGTGGGTCGTTGATTTACTTTAATACATGATTAATCTTTTAATCTTACCTATGCATGATGGGATTAAGGTTTTAGAACATGGTTTTCTATTTAAACAATCATTAAACCCTGTTTTGAAGAATAACAACTTTTATTATCATCATTCTCCAAACAAAGTTATCGCAATTGTGTAAGAAAAGATTAGTCGCCATGTTTCAGAGAATCTGTGCATGTCATTGATCTTCTACTGATGTCACAACCCACGACCAGTGACGTCTTGATCGGCACGGAACCCTCAAGTATATCCTCCCTCGATTCAC
Source organism: Paratinospora sagittata (assembly GCA_035771175.1). Taxonomy (NCBI): domain Eukaryota; kingdom Viridiplantae; phylum Streptophyta; class Magnoliopsida; order Ranunculales; family Menispermaceae; genus Paratinospora; species Paratinospora sagittata. The sequence goes on from CM069607.1 coordinate 22,431,015, forward strand.
CAGGCATCCCGTCAGCCTCATATAAACAACCTAATAAACACAAATCTCATATCTAGCATCCATCTAAACATGAAGATAGACATAATCAAATCATCAAGATAATTACATCTCCCAAAAATGACCAAAAATAAAAGTCCATAATGTTCAAGTATACAAAATCATACCTAACCATGATACAACCATCTATGTGTTAAGTATATACAACAGGTGTTATTAAGTACATAAACACCAAAATACATAAATGTACTAATATACCTGCATTACAAAAATACGGGAAGCGCTCCGCAGCTAAGCCTTCCCATTCCCCTTCCTATCAGAACCTGAAATGATAATAATGAGAAGTGAGCTACAACAAGCTCAGTGAATATTTTCTACAAGTGGCAATATACATGCATTTTGATAAAACATGGCAAGATCATCAAAGCAATTTAAATAACATGGTGATAAACAAGATTACTTATGTGTCGAATATAACTCATCATGTCATTACCCAAGACAATGCATATCATTTTTTCCAAACATGTCATATGAAATCCTAGACACCTCCTGAGTAAGGGCGATCAAAGACCTGGGTTCGCGACACTCAGCGCTCGGTCCGACCTAACATACTCGTATTCTACTAGGATTCCTAGGGTTGTGTAGCTAATAGGATCAACCCACCAAGACAAGTACCATATCTAGGCGATCCTATCTACACAAGCCATAAAACCCTCTGCAAGGTCCGCAACTAGGGATCACCTCTAGCAACATGAGATTTCCCAAAGAAAATCCCTACTAGCAGATACACCTATTGCTAACCCAACTAGACTTGTGCTCAAATTTATTTCATGAATCATTAAAACATGCATAACACATATATATCGATTCAAAATATTTTATATAATACAATGTCACATATAGAAACCAAATGCAAGGAAACACTCACAGTTGATTGGCTAGACTAGCCAATCCCAAGCCAACCAATTTAGCACTAGAGTGCCACCAAATACACTCCTATGCACCTCAACCTTCACTTGGCTTAATTGGAGACAGTTGGATCAATCACAAACGCTGCGCACAACATGGTTCATTTATCATCAAAATCATTCCAATTACATGTCAAATAACCATGATTAAGCCCCAATTCACTAGCCAACATTAGACTCTAACATGCTTCACTAATGAGCCAACCATTATAGGTCATTCAAGCCATAATACATCTAACTAGATCTTAAACAACCCAAAGAATCCATAAGGTTGATTCCATAATCCAACCTTCATTAATACCATGCATTCCATCACAAATCTGGTTAATAAACCACTCGTATGCCAATTCAAGTCAATTGGCATCATCTAGGCCAAAAGCCCCAATTTTGGGCAAAGTCCCAAAATCATGGCCTTAGCCAATTTACACTACACATAAGGGTTCCAACATGCATGACCACCAAATTAGGCCATCATTCACCTAGAATGATCCATTTATTCATCATAGTTGATGTACACATCAAATGAAAAACCCTAAGTCCACATTCTAGTTCTAGGTCAATTACAAACAACCCTAACAATTTCTTGCTGAAAATTGGAGTTTTCACCATTAATGGGTTCCCAACAACCTCTAGTCTCACATATCTAACGTGCAAGACCTAACTCATACTTGTGTTTGCCCACCACCCCCTCAAATCCCTGATTCAAGTGTGGAAAAAACTCCTTGGATGTAGATTTAGGTCAAGGAAAGCCATTTTTACCATTACAAGTTCAAATGAGCACATGGAAACAAACCCTTTGTCTGGAACTCTACCAAACCGTGTGGCTCATGCCATTTCCTAGGTCAAAATGAAGCTCATTACCATGATTCAAGAATAATTTGTGAAAGAAGAGCGTAAATCACACTTACCTTGGAAGAGTTTGAGCAAAAATTACCTAGAAACTTCAAGTTTCTCTCCTTTTCCCTTTCTCCTAGTCTTTCCCCCTCTCTCAAGTGCTCAAAGTGTGAAATGAGAGACTAATGAGGGTATACATGGCTTAATACACGAGTAGGGCCCACCAAAAAGGTCAAAATTTGCATTTTAGCCAGGTGGAACGCGTTCCAAGGCCATGAAATGCTTTTCACAAAATTTGTTTTACCTAGAAGCCTTTCGGCCAGTGTAAAATGCGTTCCAGTACTACTGAAACGTGTTTCAGTTTTCCAATTTTTCTTATTTTTCATCTTTTCGCTACATGGTCAATACACATCGAAATTTCGCGTATAATAAGTCCATTTCTATGTAAAAATACGTTTCGGACTCATTTTTACTATCCTTCTGCCCATTTGGGCACAACACATGGACTTACAAAATTGAAACACGTACAAATACACACATATATGCGTATCTGGGTACTCTACGATCAAGATGACATCATTCTAAGATACGAGTGTTACAATTCTCCCCAACTGAAGAGATTTTGTCCTCAAAATGAAATCAAGAGAACTAACCTCAGACAGCAAAAGGGTTGGGGAGTTGCTCCCTCATCTGGTCCTCTCGCTCCCAGGTTTACTTTTCGTTGTTGTGGAATTGCCCTTTGACTCGCACAAGCGGGATCTCTTTATTCCTCAGTTTCTAAACCCGACAATCCACAATCTGAATCGGTAACTCCCCATAAGTCGTATCCTCCCCAACTTGCAGTTGGATCAAGATAGGACTTCTTTAACAGATCATGATTGTACTTTCTCACCATCGATACATGGAATACATCATGAGAAGGTAGAGCCAACCGGTAAGCTAGTGGTCCAATCCTCTCAACAATTCAAAATTTTCCAATAAATCTAGGGGCAAGTTTCCCTCTAATGCCGAACCTCGACTGACCTTTTTGTGAAGAGACCTTAAGCAAAACTAGGTATTCCTTGGCAAAATCTAACGACCTATGCCGATTATCATAACAACTTTTTTGCCTGTCCTGAGCCGACTTCAGCCTTCACTAAATTAGCTTGTTCTTTTTCGTCTGCTCAATAACTATATCAAGGCCCCATAGCTGCGTATCACCCACCTCGTACCAACAAGTTGGTGATCCAAAGGATCTCCCGTATAAAGCCTCATACAGTGCCATACCGATGCTCGCCAGATAACTGTTATTGTAAGCAAACCCACATAAGGGAAAATGCTCACCCCAACCTCCATCGAACTCTAAAATGCAAGACCTGAGCATATCCTCCAGCATCTATTTCACTCTCTCGGTCTGACTATCCGTCTGAGGGTGAAATGTTGTACTGAGTCGGAGACAGGTCCCAAATAGAGTATGTAATACCTGCCAAAACCTCGATGTGAATCGTGAATTTCTATCTAACATGATCGACATGGGTGTCCCATGTAATCTCACGACTCTATCACATATAATCTACTCAGTCTATCCACCGAGTCTTTGGCGCTCATAGGAAGGAAGTGTGCACTCTTGGTCAATCTATCGACCACAATCCAAATGGCATCAAATTTGCGCTAAGACTTCAGCAATCCCATGATGAAATCCATCATAATGTGCTCCCATTTTAGCTCAGGTATGGGTAATGGCTGCATCTGACCTCCAGGTTTCCAATGTTCAGTCTTAACCTGCTGGCACACCTCACATCTCTATACGTACTCAGCTATACTCTTGTTCATCCCTTGCCACCACACCGACCTTTTCATGTCGTGATACATCTTGGTAACCCCTGTATGAATAGTATACTGAGACCTGTGCGCCTCCCGAAGTAATTCAACCCTCAACTCAACAACATATGGGATCCATAGTCTCCCTCTAAAACGCAAGACATCATCTGACCCTTTCTGCCAATCGGCCTGGTCAGCACTGTCTGCATATCTATAGTACATATCAAAATTTAGACTATGTTCTTGTAGATCCTTAACCCTCTTAATATGGGCATCAGCAAGCTGCACATGCATCTGAGCACATATCTCACTACGTGGTGTGTCGGAGAGTATACTCATCATCGTCACTCTCTCAAGTAAATGCCACCGCTGGGCCATCTGGAAAGCAACCACTTTAGTCTCTGCTCGCTTTCTGCTCAATGCGTCAACCACAACATTGGCTTTTCTAGGATGGTACTCCAAAGAGAAATCATAATCCTTAAGCAACACAAGTCATCTTCTCTGTCGCATATTCAGTTCCTTCTAATCAAAGAGATACCTCAAACTCTTATGATCAGAATACAAAGTGAACCTCTCACCATAAAGGTAGTGCCTTCATAGCTTCAGTGCAAACACTATGGCTGCTAGGTCCGAATCATGCACAGGGCAATTGTGTTCATGCACCTTAAGCTGCCTAGATGCATATGCCACCACTCTACCCTCTTGCATCAACACACATCCTTGACGCAAGAGTGATGCATCAGTAAAAATCACCAACTCTTTTCTAAGCTCTGGAAGTATCAACACAAGAATTGTAGTCAACTTTTGTTTCAACTCATTGAAAGCTTTCTCACAGGCATTCGTCCATGTGAAGGCCACATTCTTCTGAGTCAACTTGGTCAATGGTAAGACTATCGTGGAAAAGTTCTTTACGAACTTCCTGTAATAGCTAGCTAAACCCAGAAAACTTTGAATCTCTGTCACTGTGGTAGGTCTTGGCCAACCAATGATTGCGTCAACCTTAGCATAATCAACTGAGATGTCTTCCGTACTAACCACATGACCAAATAATTTCACCTCGGTCATCCAGAAATCACACTTGCTGAGCTTGGCATACAGCCTATGCTCCAACAATGTCTGCATTTGTAACTTTGAGGTGACGCTCGTGATCCTTCTTAGTCTTAGAGTAGACTAGGATATCATCAATGAAGACTATAATAAACTGGTCGAGAAACGATCTGAATATCCTCTGCATCAGATCCATGAACGTAGCTGGTGCATTAGTCAACCAGAAGGGCATCACCAAGAATTCGTAATGTCCATAACTCATCCGAAAAGCAATCTTTGGTACATCCTCATCTCTAATCTGCAACTGATGGTACCCAGATCTCAAGTCTATCTTCGAGAAAAACTCGGCCCCAATCAGTTTGTCAAACAAGTCATCAATATGTGGAAGAGGATACTTGTTCTTCACAATCACCTTGTTCAGCTGACGGTAATCTATACACAATCTAAGACTCCCGTCCTTCTTCCTGACAAAGAACACAAGTGCTCCCCAAGGTGACATACTAGGGGAAATGAAACATTTTCCCATTAGCTCATCTGGTTGGCCTCTGAGTTCATTCAACTCTTTCAGTGTCATTCGATAAGGTGGATTGGAAATGGGTTTCGTCCCAAGCATTAGCTCAATGATAAAGTCTACCTCCCGCTTAGGTGGTAAGCCACAAAACTCATCAGAAAAAACCTCTGGGTACTCACAGACCACAGGGATGTCTGCTAGTTGAACGCCCTGACCTACATCGTCCACTGGCTTCATACTGGCCATCATAACAACCTCATCATCGGTGGCTAATCTACCCTGGGTAGTGTTATCTCAATGAACCCCATCTCATGAATGTTTTGATGATTTCAAATATCTCTAATCTGTGTATCTAATGATCTTATCAAGTGTTTCGGATTTATCAAGAATCAAGATCAAGAAGCTATACTCACAAGCCTATTGAACATCAATTAAAGTTTCAAGTCTTTCAGTACTTAGAATATAAGGACTACCAATCAAATTTGATCTCAACAAGATTTAATCATTTTTTTATTTTGATCATCACATTTTAAAGGTACTTTATGATTTCTAAAGTATTTGATTTGATTAGAAAAACACTATGATTTTAATCGAGTTTTATCTAGCTTTAATCAAAATATCAAAAATCATTTTTATACAGTATTTCAGGATGTTAATGTTTTAGCAAAGCCCTCCTGGACCTGATGGGTCAGGACGCTGATAAAATATTAGAATGCTCAAGGTTGAATTGAACTGATTCATTAGAACGCTTACTTGTAAGTAGCAGCCTACCTTTGGTCAACCTTTGAAAGTGTCAGGACGCTGACTTAATTTCAGCTCGCTGAAAGTTCTCTTAGTTTTTAATTTATTTTTTATCTTTAAGGACGCTGATAGTTATAAGATGAAAAACTGTCGGGACGCTACTTATGTAAGAGCGCCCTCATCTTTAGAATCAACTTAATAACCTTCAAGACGCTTACTGTCCTTCAGCACACTTAATATTATTTTAAAACTATTTAAAAAAATATTAGGATGCTTACTTATGAGTAGCGCCCTAGTGCGTTTAAGTATTTTAAAACAACAGAACGCTAACTGTCGAGTAGCGCCCTCATGATTTAAGTCGCTTAATCGTCAAAGTAAGTCAGGACCCTTACAGTTAGTAGCGCCCTCACTTCAATGTTCAGCAGGACGCTTATGCTCTATGAGTGCCATCAAAGGAACAAAACGACAAAAATGATATTTCTGTTGTTCTGACACGTACATCTTTGTAAGCCACTTTCTCAGAACAACTTTTCATACAAAAATCAACCTTTTGGATTTGTCAGAGATATCCTCTTATTCATGAACCACGTTTTCGAAAACTTTCCGAAATCTGGAGAAATTCAGAATGTTTATGAAATGTGTAGTTGCCATTTTCATGATACATTTTAGCTGTTGTGAGTAAACGTTCATATTTGTAATTCAAATTCAAATGAACAAAAAATTCATCTCTACAAGTCGATAAACACTAGCACTTAACCATTTGCAAAAATACCAAAAATTCTCTGAGCCAAAACACTTTTGAAAGTTAGTCAAATTTTCATCTGATTGAAAATGTTTAAGTTATTTTGTTTTGCAAAGAGTTTTCTTTGAAACTTCACGTATTCAAATGATTTTCATACTGAGCTAAATTTATATCCTTATCTGAAAATCTATTTGAAAGTTTGAACTGTTTTCACTCAAATTTTTCAATACTACTTTAATTTATTTCATTCTTGCTGAAAGAGAAATTTGAGAGATAGTTCATAGGATACAGTTGTACTTCTTTTCATATCTTGTAAATTGTATCAAGGTTATAACAATAGTTAGATAAACTACTGAGTTGATATTCTTGTATTCTACAAGTTTAGGTCTTCTCATAGCCGTAAGTTGAGAAAGTTTAGGTTTGTCTCACACTTGGAAGTTGGGATAGGTTGGTCTCAAGCCTGTAAGTTGAGCAATGTAACGGTTCCCTCAAGTTGAGAAAAGGTGTAACGGTTTGATTCTCACCCATAAGAGAATCCTTTAGTGAAAATGTTTAAAATCCTAACTGAGGAGGTTAGGTAGTGGACGTAGGCAAGTATTATAAATCGACTGTGCATATTTATTTATATTCCACACTCTATTTTTGCCATTGTAGTTAATTTTAAATTCACTAAGTGTTCAATTCACCCCCCCTCATGGACATACCTGGGCCAACAGGTAGGTGGTCTAGATGTAGTCTTGCCTCGATAAACAAGGACTGGTTGTCCGGGTATCTGAAAGACAACCCTCTTGCCAAAGCAATCGATATGAGCGTGATATGCTGCCAGCCAATCCATACCCAATATGGCATCAAACTTGAGGAATTCTAAAACTCTAAGGTCAAGAGTCATCTTATGGTCCTCGAATCTAACTATGCAACCTACACATACCATGTTAGGATAAATCTTCTCCCCGGCCGCCGTACTCAAGATCAAAAGAGTACTAGTCCTAACAGTAGATAATCTCAATCTATCTACCACACTGCCATAAATAAATGATAGAGTAGAGCCATCATTAATCAAAACATACATCATAGTATCACAGATGTTGATCGTACCTCCAATCAACTGTTTGCTAGCCTCTGGATCTGCCTATGTCACACCTCTGGCCTGTTTTCTAGTAGCTTCTGGTATAGGACTAAACTGACCAACAGACTCTCTCAAAGGACATTGATTCCTTTTGTGCCGCTGAGCTCCGTAACCAAAACAAAACTATCGATCTCGGGGCTCTAGGTACCGAAGATACAACCTGCGAATTTGCCTCAGCTATCTGTTGTCCACCATATCTAACTAAACTCTGTTGCTGGGGTCGACCCAAAATCTGAACACTCTGGCCTACAGCTGGTGGTGCCACTGTCACTGGAACGGAGGCTATAGATGCCTCATATCCACTGCCACTGAATCTCTGCCTCTTGTTACGTCAGCTTCTCCTATTACCAAAATATTGCTCTGACCCTGCCGGTTGTGTTTAAACTGAAGGAGCTGCGGATGCCTGGAGTGCGGCAGGTAACCTCATCCTAAAATTAGCCTCTGGAGCCTCAAAATTTGCGGCCTGCCTCATTGCCTGAGCGTTAGTCTGCACGCCAGCCAGTGCCAAACCCTGATGAATACGGTCTCGAAAACCATCCCGTATCCTCTGCATCCTCAACTCATCTGTAGATACCATCTTTGGAGCAAAAAGTGCCAACCTGTTAAACTCTTGCTCATACTTTCTGACAGACATGCTACCCTGGGTCAGATGCAGAAATTGGATTCAACACTGATCCCTCTTGGCTCGTGGATAAAACTCTTCAAAGAAGAATTCCTTGGATCTAGTCCAAGTACGGATCTCACCCTCAGTACATTATAATCTTTCCCACCATTTGTTTGCCTTGTCAATTAGCTTGAACCTGGCAAGCTTGACTTTATCATGCTGAAGAGCTCGCATGTCACTGAAAATGGTCTCCATCTTAGTCAACCATCCCTCAGCTAGCTTTAAGTCCAAACCCTCTGAAAACTCAACCGGATTTCGATTCTTGAAGTCTTTCATGACCTTCTCAGCCTCAGTCTCCCCCTCTACAGCATACCAGACCCCAGCTGGTCCTGCCTGATCCCCCACTGCTCTTGCTACACAACTATGCTCTACAGCTGCAGTTACCTCACCCTGTGTATGACATAAAAACATAAGGATCTGGGCCTGCTGCTGCTGAGTAGCCTCGAAGAATGTCTCTATACGCCTAAGACGTTCCTCTGGATCCATGGCTGATCATAACCGGCACTGAACCCCCTGGTATATCCTCCCTATACACTCGGCGTCCTGTCAGCCTCATATAAACAACCCAATAAACACAAATCATATCTAGCATCAATCTAAACGTGAAGATAGACATAATCAAATCATCAAGATAATTACATCTCCCAAAAATGACCAAAAATAAAAGTCCATAATGTTCAAATATGCAAAATCATACCTAACCATAATACATCCATCTATGTGTTAAGTATATACAATAGCTGTTATTAAGTACATAAATACCAAAATACAAAAAAGTACAAGTATACCTGCATCACAAAAAAATGGGAAGTGCTCCGCAGCTAAGCCTTTCCCTTCCCCTTCCCCTTCCCCTTCCTATTAGAACCAGGAATGATAAGAATGAGGAGTGAGCTACAACAAGCTCAGTGAATGTCTTCTACAAGTGAGGCAATATACATGCATTTAGATAAAACATAGCAAGATCATCAAAGAAATTTAAATAACATGGAGATATATAAGATTACATACGTGCTGAATATAATGCATCATGTCATTACCCAAGACAATGCATGTCATTTTTTCCAAACATGCCATATGCAATCCTAGACACCTCCTGAGTAAGAGCGATCAAAGGCCTGGGTTTGCGGCACTCAGCGCTTGATCCGACCTAACATACTCGTATTCTATTAGGATTCCTAGGGTTCTGTAGCTAATAGGATCAACCCACCAAGACAAGTACCATGTCTAGGCGATTCTATCTACACAAGCCATAAAATCCTCTGCAAGGTCCTCAACTAGGGATCACCTCTAGCAACATGAGATTTTACAAAGAAAACCCCTACTAGCAGATACACCTATTGCTAACCCAACTAGACTTGTGCTCAAATTTATTTCATGAATCATTAAAACATGCAGAACACATATATATCGATTCAAAACATTTTATATAATACAATGTCACATATAGAAACCAAATGTAAGGAAACACTCACAGTTGATTGGCTAGACTAGCCAATCCCAAGCCAACCAATTTAGCACTAGAGTGCCACCAAATACACTCCTATGCACTTAAACCTTCAATTGGCTTAATTGGGGACATTTGAATCAATCACAAAACCTGCAAACAACATGGTTCACTCATCATCAAAATCATTCTAATTACATGCCAAATAACCATGATTAAGCCTCAATTCACTAGCCAACATTAGACTCTAAAATGGCTTTACTAATAAGCTAATCATTATAGTTCATTCAAGCCATAATACATCTAATTAGATCTTAAACAACCCAAAGAATGCCTAAGGTTGATTCCTTAATCCAACCTTCATTAATTCCATGCATTCCATCACAAATCTGGTTAATAAACCACTCGGATTCCAATTCAAATCAATTGGCATCATCTAAACCAAACGCCCCAATTTTCGGCAACGTCACAAAATCATGGCCTTTGCTAATTTACACTACACATAGGGTTTCCAACATGCATAACCACCAAATTAGACCATCATTCACCTAGAATGATCTATTTATTCATCATAGTTGATATACACATCAAATGGAAAACCCTAAGTCCACATTCTAGTTCTAGGTCAAATACAAACAACCCTACCAATTTTTTGCTAGAAATTGGGATTTTCACCATTAATGGGTTCCCAACAACCTCTATGCTCACATATCTTACATGCAAGACCTAATTCATACTTGTGTTTGTCCACCACCCCCTCAAATCCGGGATTCAAGTGTGGACAGCACTCCTTGGATGTAGATTTAGGTCAAGCAAAGCCATTTCTACCATTACATGTTCAAATGAGCACATGCAAACAAACCCTAGGTCTGGAACTCTTCCGAACCGTGGGTCATGCCATTTCCTAGCCATTTCCTAGGTCAAAATGGAGCTCATTACCATGATTCAAGAAGAATTTGTGAAAGAGGAAGGTAAATCACACTTACCTTGGAAGAGTTTGAGCAAGAATCACCTAGAAACTTCAAGTTTCTCTCCTCTTTTCTTTCTCCTAGTTTTTCCCCCTCTCTCAAGTGCAAAAAGTGTGAAATGAGAAACAAATGAGGGTATGCATGGCTTAATACACGAGTGGGGCCCACCAAAAGGTCAAAATTTGCATTTTACCCAAGTGGATTGCGTTCCAGGGCCATGAAACCCATTTCACAGATTTTTTTGGCCTAGAAAACTTTCAGCCAATGTTAAACGCAGTCCAGCACTACTGAAACGCGTTTCAGTTTTTTAGTTTTTCTAATTTTTCATCTTTTCGCTACATGGTCAATACACATCGAAATTTTGTGGATAATATGTCAATTTTTATGTAAAAATGCATTCCCAACTCATTTTTAATATCCTTCTATCCATTCGAGCACAACACATGGACCTACGAAATTGAAACACGTACAAATACATACACATACGCGTATCCAGGTACTTTACGGTCAAGATGACATCATCCTAAGCTACGGGCGTTACAACTGAGTTTTTGATCATACACCTTTTATTAAAGTTGTTCACGATCGTGAGCTTCATTTCTTATCTTGTTTTTGGATCGAACCGAGGAGCTTTTCTTCCGTACTATTTTCGGTTGTGCATTATTTTCAAACCTGTGGTTGTTTAATCTGGAAAAAACTATTGTGCTCTGTAAGTATTTCAAGGTTTGTTCAGTAAGGAACAACTATTGTTGATGCTCATTGTTTTTTAGGTTATTTGTATTTTTGTGCTTCATTGTACTTATTCTAAGTGTTTAGAACAAAATAATCATTTATGTGTTACTCTTCTTGTTTTGTAAATAGTTTGAACAAATCAAGTCTAGTGATTGTGGTTCAGTTGAGATTCCAAGATTGAAATCAAAGTTCAGTTCATCCTTATCCTGGAAAAGGATGTTGTAGGTTCATCCTAATCCTGTAAAAGGACATGTGTGCCTTGAACCTGTAAAAAGGCATGTGTAACGGTTTGATTCACACCCGTGAAGTGAATCAGAGATAGTAGAATCCTAGGGAAGGTTTCTCTAGGCGCGGAGTAGGAAATGTTGGCCCAGATTAAACATCCAAAAGGGGGGTGAATTGGATGAGTTGCAAGTTTTTAACCTTTCAAAAATAAGTCAAAATGAAAGCAAGTAAAGTGAAATGGCAGAAATTGAAGCACACAGGATTTAGCGTGGTTCGCTGCTAACGACCTATGTCCACGACTTGATCTCCCCAATTAAGATTTTTCCAAACCTCCCACTAATGGATCCTAGTTTGAGGGTGAGGATCAAACCAGTTACAACACTTACTTCACAGGTGTAAGTCAACCTTTATAAGAGCCTAATCACTCATCTTTTTCTCACTTGTGACCTCAGTCACTTACAATACTTGCTGAAATACAAATACAGCTTTTGAAGATGTTTTCATACTAAGAACACTTCATATACTTACAATCTAAAGCAATGGATAGTCTTTGGAAATCTCATCACAAAAGGATAAAATGAAAACTTGCGGAACAGTGAGGTTATCTTCAAAACAGTTTGCAATTTTGATTCAATTCGAAACTTGTTTGTGCAATGAAAGAATCACGACTTTCTTCTCTTGGAAGACTCTTTGGAAAGCTCAGTATAACTTGCAAAAATCGTGTGTGTTATGTATTTGAAAATCAGTGAATGAGTGTTTTATAAAATGAGCAGTTGCAGGTTAAAGAACAAGAGTATGGAATTATTTGAATTCAAAACATTGTTTAATCTAAAGTTGTTTTGAGCGTGCGAGACAACAAAAATCATCCAGGTGTTAGTGGAGAATATTTTAGTTAATATAACCTGGCAAAACTGTGCGAGGAATAGAAAAATTGAGCAAGTGGAAGTGCCCACGTTTTTCTTGTCAGAAATGTCAAATTTCTTTCTCCGACAATGATAACGCACTATCATGTCCTATAACGCACTATCGCGTTCATTATGCACGATATTGGCCTATAGCAGGCTATTGAAGCTTGATATACTGAAAACCGAGAGTTCCTGATTTTCTGAACTCATTGATAGATGATAACGCGCTATTGCCCTTTATACAAAAAAAATATAATTTTGGCAATCGGTTGATAGTGGGCTATCATCAATGATAGCACACTATTACCTATTTTCTAGAAAGTCAGAATTTTGGCAATCGACATGATAGCGTGTTATCATCAATGACAACGCACTATTTCCTTCTGGAAACTTTGACAATTGGCTGGATAACGGGCTATCATTAATGATAGCGCGTTATAGGTTCCTGATTTTGGAAGAATCCATATTTTGACACTCAAGAGTTATTTCATTGAATCAAAACACTTTGATATAAGATCAAACACTTTTAAATCATTCAAAATTTATAGAAATTATGATTAAAACCTTTTGAAAGCCATTTTGTCAAAATCAAATACGAAATCGAAGTGATTTTGAAAACTTTACAATTTAGAGAGTTTAAATGCTGAGATTGATCGAGAGGTTACCCTACACACCTAAGATCAAATTAATGCATTCCATATGAGATATGTCTTCGTCTTTCGAGCTTGATCCTTGTAGAGTTTGATAGCTATTATTTGATGTGTTCTTGATGATTAGCTATAGCAGTTAGAGAAACAATACAGGTGATATCATGTGGTTTGTAATCATCAAAATACCGAGATACCGACGTGAGGAGCATTGGTCGTACAATCTCCCCCTTTTTTATGATTTCAAACACTTGATATTGGCCTTAAGAAGCAATCCTAATATGTTTGATTTTGAAAAATTTCGACAACATTTTGTTTAAAAAAAATGAAGGCTCACAATAAATGAACACAATCATACACATTCCTAACATATAACAAGGTATCCATGGTCTCATATATATCAAAAATACATGGCAGAGCATCATCACAGATATATGGTACAATCATCAAAACATACATCTAGAGCATACATCTCTCTCCCTATAACAAATACATATGCCTCTCCCCTTATCTATGTCAGTCCTATACACAGTATCGTCATAATATCTTCTCCCTATTTTGAAATCACAGAAAGAAGGGACACTCTACTACAAAGAGGGGTGACCCCGAGCTGCTTGATCGTCAACTAGATCCCGAAGAATCTTTTCAAGAGTCTGAGTCGATCGGCGTGAGGATCGTCCCGGAGCTCGATAGGTCGAGGGGCCCTGACCGAGTCTAAGATATGGAGGAGTGGATGTCCAGGAAGATTGTGGAGGCACACGGTGAGTAGGAGGTAGTCACGGGCGAGATGCTAGAATGGCCTCCAACCTCTGCAGATAGTCAACTCCAATGCGAACCTGATGCGAGGTTATGTTTATGGATCTCGTAGCGTGGGAGAGCAAGGAAGCCATAATTCGTAGCGAGAATCAAATAACATGGTTCTCTCTACTGACTGACCAACCGCACCGCGTATAGTCCTGTCCAGGTTAACGAACCATGAAAGAATCTCTAATGAAGGTCTAGTCAGCTCTTTGTATCTAATCTCCCGTAGGATCTGCTCATGAGCGTCCATCCTGGTCTGCATGGTGGACAAGGTCAATGTAATCCTCGAGAACATCGTCGTCTGAGTCATCTGCATCTCTTAAATGATCGGTAAAATGGAGGCAACATCTGGGGAGGGCTCGGAAGACTGAGGCATCGGAGGAGGAGTAGTGGGAGCCTCAGCATGAGATGGAGCTGGGACCTCAACAAGTGGAGGTGAGAAGCGATCACTTGTCGGAGAATATCCTCGATGAGGAGAGGATGAAATCTGAGAGCTAGTTCCAGCAACATCAGGTATAAGAGAGGTAGGAACCACAACACTCAGTCCGACAATGTCAGCAAGAGAAGCTGAAGTAACCTCCTAATCATGGGGGCCGGGGACCTCAGGAATAGCCGGTGCGCGTCCATCCCAAATAGTGGCCTCCGAGTCGATTGCCAAAGGATCACCTTCCTTGGTCGAGGAAAAAGATTTGGGCTGAGTGTCCGTAGGTAGCTGATCTCTACACATCCATCTTCTCGTTGGCTTATAATACCAGTAATCCATGTGCTTAAGTGTCGAAGATCCGATGCAATTATTGTGATGCAACTGCTTAACATCTCGCTCATTTTTCAAATTGATATCAGTATACTCAAAGAAGCGGGTAAGGTGCATCGCAAATGGAAGATTCCTTTTGTATTCTTGATGGAATCCATGTAGTCCATGATAACATATGGGAGATTGATGATGCGGCAAATTTAGATTCGCAAGTGTACGAATATCAAGTTATAATATTTCTGAGGTTACTAGGGTTATTGTCCTCAGGGAAGGTTAATTTCACAGTTAAAAATGCCCAAAACTACAATGATTAGTGGTTTTATCTAGGTGATAAAAAAAGATGATTTAGTTGCAAAGATGTAAAATAAACAAAATCGAACGAAACAAAGCAAATTAAATGGAAATTGGAGATAAATCCATGAATTTATAGTTCTAGAATTCAGATCTTACTATCACTACAAGAAATTCATTCAATAGCGACAAAAGTGATGGCGACAAGTATAATTTTGTGGCTAACTATAAGCTTATAGCGATAACTAAATAAAGTTGTCGCTATTATAACTTGGTTGGAAGTTATTTAAAACAAAAGGAAATTATGTCATTAATAATTGTAGTAAAAAGATAAAGTGCATATGTGACATTTGGTAAGAGTACCTTTTGTGCCAATTAACATAAATGTTACAATAATTATTGTTCAAAATACAAGTAGGGACAAAAAAAAATGTTGCAAAAAGATTTACATTCAACAAAAATAATTTGTCACAATAAAATTCTTAAAAACTTTTTGCATCAACTACTTAATATTGTTGGCATAATAATTGTCTATAATACAAGTTACGATAAAAATAAAAATAAGAATTGTCGCAAAAGGTTCTTAATAAGCAACAAAAATAATGTCACAATAAGAGTTTTTTTATTTGTTATACCTTCTGTACGCCACTGAGATGACCAGGAAAAAAAAATGGAAATGAAATAAATATTTTAAAATTATAATTATAATCTCAAATTTACAAATTATTTAATCCTTTATTTTAATTTTTTACCCTTATTTTATTTTTCTCAAAATAAAAGATTGAGTAAAACATTTTAAAATGAAAAAATAAAAGCCCTTAAATAAAATAAGATTTTTTACCAATTCTTTAATAAAATAGAATAATAAGCAAATATTTTTTACAGTAATTATTGAAAATAAAAAGAGTAAATGTTCAAAGTAACATAATAAAAACGTCAAATTGGATTTTTAATTTTTATTTTTATTAAAAAACAAATATTTTAAAACTATATAAAAGAGAGAAAAGGGTTTGGATTCAGCGAATATCTTATTGATCCACTAATTTGAATTTTATTATCTTTTCAGTTTAATTTTCTAAAGTTAAGAAATTATGATAAAATAAACAAAACAAAATAAAACATTGTATGTTGGACAAGTTTTAAGTCAACTAAAAAGTCGAGCAGAAGTATACTTAAGAAATGTCCCGTCAAAATTAAAGCTCAAAGTTATCACCATGAACAAAAGATATTTTGATTTTATCAAAGATGTTCAAGTCTTTTTTTTATCAAAAGATGTTTTGATTTATGGAAGATGTTCATAAGAGTTTAAACTTTGAAAAACATCTTTAAAATAATTTATCAAAAGATATTTTGTCACACCCCGCCCGGACGTCCCTAAACCTGCGGGACACTCACGGACGGAGCGTGAATGCATTATAACAATAACCGAGTGCGCGAAAACATGATTAAGTACAAGTCTGATTTCATTAATTTCATAATATATTTGTACATGAAATAGTTAAGGGAACATCCTCCCAAAATTCCTAATAAATAATACAAATGGTACAAAAATGTGAGCCCAAAAACCTACACCCAGTCCACCCTCATCTCCTGTGAAAAATTGGATAACAACGGGATGAGCTATACGCTCAGTGGGTAAAATAGTTCGTGAATATAACAATTAATAAAACAAACTTCATAATCAAATATCATAAATACACATCAGAGCATCAGTTGGTTTCATGATTGTACGTCACCTGAGTTCACGTACAGATGTTTCTCCCCAGGAGTAGCCGGGTTCTCATTTTGTGTCCCTCCTCAGGAACGACGCCCTGGATTCACGTACAAATGTCCCTCCCCAGGAGTAGTCGGATTCTCATTATACGTCCCTCTCCAGAGAAATATAATGAATAGTGAGCATTGCTTCTAACTATTCTATGAATCATAAACCACATACGTCCCTAGGTGGTGCTTATGTATGATGCCAATGCATGAACTGGTTCGGTCTTTACTTAGCATTAGACAGGGTTTGGCAACGTCTGGTGATCCTTATCAGGGTCGATACCACCACGTGCAAGGTTAGGACATTCAGTATTACTTGTATAAGCTAATAGCTTTCAAATAAGACCAACCAGATCAGCCTCCAATTGAGAGGTGAGACACGAGGTCTACTTAAATACCAATCGTCTAGAGCAGCACGTTGCCTCCCGTTCACTATTTAAAGTTACTGAGGACAAGACTGAGTCTGGTTGAGCCAGATTGACCACTAATCCGCCATAGCGACAGTGTAATACATGAACTCCAAATATACATGCATAAGTATGACAACTATAAACATTATACGCAATAATGCAGTGTAAATGAATAGTAGACATAATGATAAATAAATGTAAACTTTAATAAAAGTTATAAGACACGCAAACATAGTTTCGTTTCCCACCTTCAGATAAAACTCCTTCGAGAGCCGGTGCCTTCCCCCAAGCAGAATCGCGTTGCACCGCGAAGAGAGTCTCAAAAGAGAACACAAAAACTCAAAATGAGTGAGAAAGAAAGAAGAAAAATCACAAGGAGAAATGATTTTGGTGTTTGAAATGAGGAGGGGGGTTCCTTAAATAGGAAAAAAAGGGTGGCTGAAGGTTCGGGCACGAGCGTGAAGGTTCGGGTGAGCTCCTAAAGGTTGGAGCATGCCCTTGAAGGTTCGGGCAAGCGCTTGAACTTTCAGGCACGCGCCCGAACGTTCTGGCACCCTGCCCAAAGTTTAATTTTTTTTATTTTTTTTTGTGCAAACCTAGGGTATGACACTCTACCCGCCATAAAAGGATTTCGCCCTCAAAATCAGTCCAAGTAGTCATGATTGCTATCAGCGTGAGATTCACCGCCGTCGTCGTCGTTTGCTAGCTCAGGGTATTGCCTGTAAGGTCCCTGAATAGCACTGTGGCCGGTGGAATCCTCAACATCATGAAACCATGAAGAGCAAATGGAGTCGGATTCGTCCTCAGAAGCTTCCGACCTTTGCTTAACAAATGGTGGTGTAGGGCTCTGCTGGTTGCATTGTTTAAGGAGAGGTAGGTTGAGCGGTAGAATGCTTTTTCATGTTGTTGCTCGAATCTGGCCACCTGGCTATTTTGATAGAAGATCCTGCCAAGATGAGGGCACGAGATTGTTTCGAGGAAAATTGTTACGAAAAATCCATGCACGCTCTGGCGATAAGGATCGTTATCTGTGGGGCGATGGAGTTGGTGATGCAAAGTAGTTGTGACTTGACTCAGATCCTGAAGGAGTCGCCACCGGTTGCCAAAGAGGCCATTGCGTGTGTTCATCACTACATCCATCGGTATTATTTTTAGACATCTGCATAGTTATTTAAGTGAAACGATGTATTAACATATTTGTAAACAAAGTTTCATCATTTTATTGATAAGTGAAATAGTACAATGTATCATATCATCAATTATTACTAGAAAACAATTCAAGGTATTTCTGTTTAATTAATGCTTCTAGTTCTCATGTTGCTTCCTCTACTCAGAGCACCTTCACAAGTGGTATGCTACGTCATCTTAGTTCTTGAGTTTTTCTATCCTGAATCTGTATCGCTCTCTCCTAATACCTATTTCTTTCCTCAACTCGAACCTCGACCAGTGGGATGATATGCGAAGGATCAAGACAATACTTTCGAAGCATGGATACGTGAAAAATGGCATGAACCTTAGACATGGACAATGGAAGGGACAGACGATAAGCAAGTTTGCCAATATGTTCAATGATCTGAAATGGACCGATATACCGTGGGGAAAGCTTTCATTTGATCCCAAAGCGTTTGACACCTCTTGTAGGCTAAACTTTTAGAAAAACCAAGTCTCCCTTATCAAATTCTAGAGGCTGCCTCCACTTGTCAACATAGCTCTTCTATTGACATTGTGCAACACGAAATCGCTCTTTTATTAATGTGATCTTCTCAGAAGTCTCTTGAACTAGTTCAGGCCCCAACTGCGGTCGATCTGCCATATCTAACCAGCATATCGGAGATCTGTAAGGGCAACCATAGAGGGCCTCGTATGGTGCCATGCCGATACTAGTTTGGTAGCTGTTGTTGTATGCAAATTCAGCTAAATGTAAGTGTTTTGCCCATCCGTCATGAAAGTCCAAAATGCAGCACCGTAACATGTCCTCCAAGATTTGGATAAGACGCTCTGACTATCCATCAATCTGAGGGTGAAAGGTCATGCTCACGGTGATCCTAGAGCTCATTCTTCTCTGGAAGCTTTGCCAAAAATTTGGCAGCTTCTCAACAATCTCCAGCCGAACCTCAAGTTCCTCAAAGCCACACAATGTCAGCTACACCAAGAAGTGTTGCAAGTGACTTAACTGAAGAAGCTTTGATAAAGATTCTTGAAGAAATTCAAAGCTTAAGAGGAAAAATGGTTGAATCCTCTAAAGATAAGTCCATTTCTGACACTTTGCAATTAGTTTTGGATGTTATCTTGGATCAAGTAACGAGGAAGACAACGCTTGATCCAGTGCTGCAAGCCATCTCTATTCTACAAGAGAATTTAGATACTTGAAGGCAAGCACATACAAAGGACGATAAACTAACCTAGATTCTCGACTTGGTTACTCGAGCTTTTGAAAAACTTCACAACTTGGAGAACAAGATAACTTTTCTTGCCACAAGCATTATGGATCTGTCTTATACTATCATCACAGCTGCAGGTCGAGTGAAAGGAGTAGTAGGCTTCTTTGAAGACCTCTTCAAGGCAATGAATAGCAGACTGCATTCTACTGTGTGGTATATTGCCTCTAGCATGAAACGTTTTGCAATGTTTTGTCATCTGTTGGAGAAGAAAGGTGTCAAAGTTCTACCTGCACCACGAGCTCCAGCCTTCACATGCCCTGAAGGACCCAAAAGTCTGACAGACTTCAAGGCATTTTAGAATGTGAAGATGAAGAAGAATTTGATGAAGAGCCGTTACATAGTGTCACGACCCAATAAACGTGACGTCATGACCGGAACGGAACCCCCAGGTATACCCTCCATTGGTACACCCGGCGTCCTGTCAACCTAATATACAAAAAAACTAAAATGAAACATAATCCTAATATAGCATCCATCTAAACAAAACTAATAACAATAAAGTAAAAATATATATTTTGTAGCACCTGTGCCTTTAGGTGACGTCATTTTGACCCATAGTGTACCCGTATACATATTCGTATACGTATGTGTATATATATTTTGATGCTCGAAGCACGTAAGTTCGAATGTCTTTGCATGATTTTAGGTCATAGAGAGTGCGCATGAAGTTTCGGAACCATCGGAGACCCGTTCGACGTCAAAACATGTCGAAAACGGTGTTTTGGATCCAGTAGAGCTCGCTCCATGGAGGAAGAAATTTTTTTCATAAATTACATCATTAGTTTGATCTCCTAGATCCGTGGTCCGATTGAGCTGTAATTTTGTCAGCTCATTCTTATCTGATAGATCTTCATTATGAACGGTGAAGATCTTGATCGTAGAAACCTACTGTAAGTTATAAGACTCCAAACACTTTTTCACAGATTTTCAGATTTTCTTACGTAGTTTTGATCAAACAGTTGGATCTCGCAATCCCACCGTTGGATTGAGTTGAAAGTTTACCAGAATGTTGGTAACTAAATCATGCAACTATCAGATAAGAATGAGCTAATAAATTTCAGCTCAATCGGACCACGGATCTAGGAGATCAAACCATTGATGTAATTTGTGACTGAAATTTCTTCCTCCATGGAGCGAGCTTCACTGGATCCAAAACACTGTTTTCGACATGTTTTGACGTCGAACAGGTCTCCGATGGTTCCGAAACTTCATGCGCACTCTCTATGACCTAAAATCATGCAAAGACGCTAGAACTTACGTGCTTCGAGCATCAAAATACATATACACATACGTATACAAATACGTATACGGGTACTCTATGGGTACACTATGGGTCAAAATGATATCACCTAAAGGCAGTGGGTACTACAACTCTCCCCAACTTAGGAATATTTTTGTCCTCAAAAAATAAAAGCAAGAGAACTAACCACAGTCGGTAAAGAGGTCGGGGAATTGCTCCCTTATTTGATCCTCGTGCTCCCATGTTTGCTCTCCATTATTGTGGAATTGCCATCTGACTCGCACAAGTGAGATTTCCTTATTTCTCAATCTCTGAACCCTACGAGCCACAATCTGAATAGGCAACTCCTCATAAGTTGTATCCTCCCCAACTTGCAGATGACTCACATCAAGCACATGAGCTGGATCAGGATAAGACTCCTTCAATGGATCCTCATTAAACTTCCTCAGCATCGATACGTGGAATACATCATGAACACCCTCGAGCTGAGAAGGTAGAGCCAACCTATACGCTACTGGTCCAATCCTCTCAATAATCCGGAATGGCCCAATAAACCTAGGGGCATGTAACACCCCGTAGTTTTAATTAAATACATACGTTGAAGTACGCGTACATCGAGATGTATAATACACATATTTTATACATAGGAGCCAAATATACGCGATGACAGGGCAAGTTTCCCACTAACACCGAACCTCATCTGACCTTTGAGTGGTGAGACCTTAAGCAAAATTAGATCTCCTATTGCAAACTCTAACGGCCGATGCCGGTTATAATAATAACTTTTTTGCCAGTCCTGAGCTGACTTCAGCCTCTACCGAATCAACTTGACTTTCTCAGTGTGCTCAACAACTGCATCAGGTCCCCATAACTGCGTATCACCCACCTCGTACTAACAAGTTGGAGATATACAGGGTCTTCCATATAAAGCCTCATACGGTGCCATACCGATGCTCGCTTGATAACTACTGTTGTAAGCAAATTCACACAAGGGCAAATGCTCACCCCAACCACCACCGAACTCTAAAATGCAAGACCTGAGCATATCCTCCAGCATCTAAATCACTCTCTCGGACTGACAGTCCGTCTGAGGATGAAATGTTGTACTGAGTCAGAGGCGGGTCCCAAATCGAGTCTGCAAGGCCTGCCAAAACCTTGATGTAAATCATGGATCTTTATCCGACACGATAATCAAGGGCACTCCATGGAATCTCACGATCTCTCTCACATATAATCTGCTCAATCTATCCACAGAGTCCCTGGCGCTCATAGGAAGGAAGTGCGCATTCTTGGTCAATCTACCGACACAACCCAAATGGCATCAAATCTACCTTGAGACCTCGGCAATCCCATGATGAAATCCATCGTGATGTGTTCCCATTTTGACTCGGGTATGGGAAATGGTTGCATCTGACCTCCAGGCTTCAGGTGTTCAGCCTTAACCTACTGGCACACCTCACATCTCTGCACATACTCAGCAATACTCTTCTTCATCACGTGCCACCATACATATATCTTCATATCATGGTACATCTTGGTAGCCCCTGGATGAACAGTATACTGAGACCTGTGAGCCTCTCGAAGTATCTCAGCATGTAACTCAACATCATATGGGATCCATAGTCTCCCTCTATACAGTAAGCCATCATCTGGACCAATCTGCCAATCGGCCTGGTCAACACTGTCTGCGTATCTACGATACATGTCATAATCTGGACAATGTTCCTGTAGATATCTAACCCGCGGAATATAGGCATTTGCAAGGTGCACATGCATCTGAGCACATATCTCAGTAAGTGGTGCGTCCGAGAGTATACTCATCATAGTCACTCTCTCAAGTAAATGCCACTGTTGGGCCATCCGGAAAGCAACCACCTGAGTCTCTGCTCGCCTATGGCTCAAAGTATCAGCCACAACATTGGCTTTGCCAGGATGATACTCCAAAGAGAAATCATAATCCTTTAGTAACTCGAGCCATCGCTTCAGCCACATATTCAGCTCCTTTTGATCAAAGAGGTACTTCAAACTCTTGTGATCAGAAAACAAAGTGAACCTTTCAACATAAAGGTAGTGCCTTCATAGCTTCAGTGCAAATACAATAGCGGCCAGCTCCAAATGTGGCGACCCCGCGCCACGGACCACCAACCCCGCAGGGAGTGGCATGCGGAATGCCGGGGCGGGATGCCCGGCGTAGGCATCTCCGACCACTCCTCAACTCCCGTGAGGTGGTTGAGACCCTACGAGCCTTATCTCAAATAACGACATAATATCAAAAGGTACTAAACAAAACTACCCACCGTATTAATCATCAAAGACAAGAGATAATCCATAAAAATGAACCATAAATAAAATCATAATCCCTACAGTCCATTAAAATTGACATACACATAAAGTCCAAAATTGTGGGTACAAATAAAAACCGTCATATGCCCACATGGTCTATCTAACAAGTCTCAACTCACCCATACTACAAAGTGGTAAGTATTATAATTACATAATCCAATATATAATACTTCATAATTTAAAACACAGTTCAATCAAAATGTCTCTCAACTCACATCGAAGCTTTGGATTCTCTCGCAGGCAAGGCCCTCAAGATATAACTACTCCTTTGCCCTTATTCGGGACAGAAGGACCTGAAAGAGGAAAATGAGGATGAGCCAACAGTGCCCAGTGAATAGAATTCAAATATGATATCAATACTCATCAATAAATATCATGTATGCATGTCAATGTGTAGCATGATTAAAAGCTCATAACATATAGATATCAAGCATTTATAATAAGTTCGATGCAAGTAAAAGCTTATCAATTTGGATCCACATTCCACATGCATTGGGTTACTAGTACACGTCTATTTCACCGTACCGTTGATCCCAATCATGTTTTATTTGGGGTTACTAGTGCACGTCTATTTCACCGTACCGTTGACCCCAATCATTTCCTTTCCTAAAACCCTCCTATGACAATGTTATGTCCCCCTATTAGCCAGATAGATGGGCCCAACCAAAGTCATAAGGTTTTCTCAAATCAATGCATCATTCAAAACATTAGAACACATTCATGGTTTCAACATACAATATATATAAGTGATATGATGACATAAAAGATATAATCATAAATGAAGTCTACTCACAACCAAGCCTCGCGAGAGTATTTAACCACACACGACCACCAAACCGAATCAACCCAATCAAGATCCTGAAACATACATCAATATCCTACCATACATCAATTTCTATGCTCAATCACATAGACATTACACATCAACCCTAAATCAGCCCACATATAAACAATAGGCCTAAATTCCATCTAATCCCATCATTCAACTCAAATCACATGACTTAGGCCTCTAATGCATAGTTCTCATTCAGAAACCATTTTATTAATCAAAAATACTGATTTTCAATTCCTTAGGCATAAACATGCCCAAATTGGGTCACTTGATCACAAGTAGGCCTAACCCATGATATGGTTAGAACCACCAAATCAGTAGCATAATCAACCCTAATCATGCTTAATTAAACATAAGTTGCATCAATTCAATGATTCTAGGCCAAAAGCATCAAAAGCCCTAAAATATGAAATTTTTCATACTTAGGCCATATTGCCGATTTACATTAGGTCACCATGTTCAGCCATGTATATCACTAATTTTGCATCATGTGTTCATCAACAATGGAAACTAGGTCAACATACTTGACATGCAAGCTATTTGGAAAGGTCTAAGTTCATATTCTAAATTTAGGTCTAATACAAGCAACCCTACCAATTCTTCATTTAATATTCTGTTCAGATGTATCAATCTACCAGCAGAATTATGTAATCACAAAATCAACCGTACTGATTCAACTATGTGGAGAAACAAACCTTCTGCCCAAATATCAGCCCAATCAACGGTGGACCGAAAAGATAAGTATATATGATGAACAAGTCTCTAATTAGACAATTTCTCCTTTCCTGCTGCAAATACTCAAACTCAGATGACTATATCACACAAACTACTAAACTCATAACCATCGCCACCGTCCAGAATACAGAAATATCAGTTATACACTACATACCCAAATTTGATATCCATCCAACGGTATATTGAGGAGATCTATAAGTTTGACCGAAACGGCACGAGAAATCCAGACTTTCCGACCAGCTTTGTTTGAGAGGTTAGATCTCTCAAATGAAACTTCTAATCAAGATCTCCACCGTTCAGAATGCAGAAATATCAGTTTTACACTACATACCCACATTTTATATCCATCCAACGGTAGATTAAGGAGATCTAGAAGATTGAGCGAAACGGCGCGAGAAATCCAGACTTTCCGACCAACTTTGTTTGAGAGGTTAGATCTCTTAGACGAAACCTCTGATCAAGATCTCCACCGACTGAATGAATAACCATAAGCTACGAACTTGCTGACAAATTTTGAGCTCAATCTGACCATATATCGCAAAGATCCATCTCTTTGATGAAAACGTCGCAGAGATCTTCCTCCTGCAACTCCCTCCTTTATCTTCTTCTTTCCTTTCTCTTCTTTTTTTCCTTTCTCTCCACTCACCTCTTTCTAGCACTTCCTTGATTTCCTCCTTGATTTTCTCCTTGATTCTCTCCTTGATTCCCTCCTTGATTCTTTCTTTGATTCCCTCCACTCATTCTAGCACTTCCTTGAAGAAGAGAAGTGGGCATGGGACACTTGTCCACTTTCATGCACCAACCTTCACATGTGTTGGTCTCATACTACCCATACCAACCACATGTACTTTAACCAATCTCATGCTTCCATGTATTTTAAATGTCCAATCCATTTAATACACCAAATTTTCATTCTCATTTATCCTTTTATTCAATCATTCCTAACTCATATCAATTCATGGTTTAATGGGCCCATGCATAAATAATAACATATGCATTATAATTTAATTTAACATGGCCCAAATACAATTTATGATACACATATTTATATACATTATCAAGCATCAACTATACAAACATTAAACAACCATCAAACAAACACCAAACATAATAAGGCAACGCATAGAGTTTGGGCAAAATGCAATTAGGTTATGGGCTAGATGAAATAATTTTCGGGGCGTCACATCACACCCACCTTAGAATGAACTTCGTCCTCGAAGTTTTAAGGTTAAGAAATACCTAAGCCCATGAACTCGACAAAGTGCTCCATCATGTAGTCCTCACGCTCCCAAGTAACCTGCTCCTCGCCATGGAACTGCCATCTCACCTTAACCATCGGAATCTCGCAATTACGTAACCTCTGGACCTTCCGGTCAAGTATCTGAATAGGTTGCTCATCATAAGTCCCATCCTGCCTCAGTTCAATGTTCCTCCAGTCCAAGACGTGATCAAAATCACTCTTGTACACTTTCAACATTGACACATGAAAGACATTGTGGACTGCTGCTAACTGAGGTGGTAAGGCTAATCGGTAAGCGACGGGGCCAATTCATTCTAAAACCTCGAACGACCCAATAAATCTCGGAGCGAGCTTGCCTTTTATCCCAAATCTAGTTTGGCCCTTCTGAGGTGAGACCTTCAATAAAACTTGGTCACCCACCTCAAACTCTACGATCTTCCGCTTGGCATCAGTGTAACTTTTCTGCCTGTCTTGGGCTACTTTCATATTATGCTTGATCCTCTTAATCTTCTCTGTGTGTTCTTGTACAAACTTTGGTCCCATCACCGCAACATCCCGTACCTCTGTCCAACAGATCGGAGATCTACAGGGTCGACCATACAATGCCTCAAAAGGAGCCATGCCAATACTGGACTGATAGCTGTTGTTGTACGCGAACCCACACAGATGTATGTACTCCTCCCAGTGCCGAGCAGCCTCTGCAACCCCTGCCAGAATACCGATGTAAACCTCGGATCCCTATCTGACACAATCAAAACTGCCACTCCATGTAATCTGACTATCTCCCGCATATAGAGTCTGCTCAGCTTGTCCATAGAATCCCTAGTGTTCACCGGTAGAAAGTGAGCCGACTTGGTCAAGCGATCAATAATAACCCAAACAGCATTATGTCTCCTCGGGGTGTTGGGTAATCCCACAACAAAGTCCATAGTGACGTGCTCCCATTTCCACTCAGGAATGGCAAGCGGTTGCATCTGCCCTCCAGGCCTTTGATGCTCAGCTTTGACTCTTTCACAGATCTCACACCTCTGAATGAACTGCGCTATCTCTCTTTTCATGTCGGGCCACCAATACATTCTTTTCATATCATGATACATCTTGGTTTCGCCAGGATGATTAGCATAATGAGATCTGTGAGCCTCTTGGAGAACACTCTGTCTGAGTTGTGGATCTGCGGGAACCCATAAACGTCCCTTAAATCTCAAGGCACCATCAGATGACAAGTGCCAATCAGAAAAATTACTGCTCTCAGCCCAAGACTTGTACATCCCATGATCAACGTCAAGTCTCTGTTATTCAATTACCTCTTGGACTTGTGTAGGCTGAGCTCTCATTTGAGCACATATCACAATCTGATCTGAAGGGGTAGCACATATACTCATAACCGTAACCGCCTCAAGTAGTCTCCACTCATGAGACATCTGGGGTGCTACCATAATTGTCTCTACCCGCTTCCTGCTCAACGCATCAGCCACTACATTGGCTTTACCTGGGTGGTATTCCAATGTAAAATCATAGTTTTTGAGGAGCTCTAACCACCTTCTCTGCCTCATGTTCAATTCCTTCTGAGAGAACAAGTACTTGAGGCTCTTATGGTCAGAATACAAAGTGAATCTCTCACCATAGAGATAATGCCTCCAAATCTTCAAGGCAAAAACCACTGCGGCCAGTTCTAAGTCATGAACAGGGTAGTTCTTTTCGTGCACCTTCAACTGCCTCGATGCATAAGCAATGACCCTATCCTTCTGCATCAACACGCAACCCAAGCCAATACGAGAGGCATCAGTATAGATAACCAACTCCTGATCAGGCTCTGGCAAAATCAACACTGGCGTAGATGTCAATCTTTTCTTCAGCTCTAAAAAGGCATTCTCACACTCCTCGGTCCATACAAAGGACACATCTTTTTGGGTGAGCCTAGTCATAGGTGTAGCTATCTTGGAGAATCCCTGAATGAATCTCCTATAGTAACCAGCTAACCCAAGAAAGCTTATGATCTCGGTCACTGTGGTAGGCCTAGGCCAACTGAGAATGGTTCAACCTTAGACGGATCAACTGAAATCCCCTCAGAACTCACCACATGACCTAAGAACTTCACTTCGGTGATCCAAAACTCGCACTTCCTCAGCTTTGCATATAGCCTATGCTCTCACAGAGTTTGCAAGGTCACTCTAAGGTGTTCTTCATGCTCAGCTTGAGTCTTGGAATACACCAATATTTCATCAATGAAGACGATGACAAACTTATCCAGATACTGCCTAAAGACCCTCTGCATCAGGTCCATGAACATCGCCGGTGCATTAGTCACACCAAATGGCATCACAAGGAACTCATAATGTCCATAGCGGGTTCTGAATGCTGTCTTAGGCACATCTTCCTCCCTAATCCTCAACTGATGATACCCGGAGCGCAAATCAATCTTTGAAAAATACCTCGCTCCCCTCAACTGATCAAACAAGTCATCAATCCTTGGGAGAGGATATTTGTTCTTGATGGTCACCCTGTTCAATTGGCGATAGTCGATGCACAACCGCAAGCTCCCATCTTTCTTTTTCACAAAAAGAACTAGAGCTCCCCAAGGTGACACGCTCGGGCAAATAAAGCCCTTAGCCAATAACTCCTCGAGCTGTTTCTGCAACTCTCTCAACTCGGCTGGCGCCATTCTATATGGTGCCATGGAGATAGGCTTCATCCCAGGGACTAGTTCAATAATGAAATCGATCTCTCGCTTCGGTGGTAATCCTGGAAGATCCGCAGGGAACACATCTGGAAAGTCCCTAACAATGGCAATATCCTCGAGTATCACCTCACTTGTTTCTTCTTCATCAGGCACTAACCCAGCCAAAATCTCTTTATCTCCATCAGTCACAAATCTACCCCTTGTGACTGTCTGGTCTAAAGCTCTACCCTGTAGTGTAAACACTGGGTGTCCGGGGACCTGAAAAATGATTCTCTTCGCGAAACAGTTGACAACTGCATCGTAAGCCGCGAGCCAATCCATCCCTAGAATTGCATCAAACTCTAAAAACTCTAGGACTCGAAATTCAATAGGCATCTCAACATCACCAATCTGAACCACACACTGGCTACAGATCATGTTCGGGTAGATCCTCTCCCCAGCTACAATACTCACCACTAACCATGTACTAGCCCTAATGGGAGTCAAATGCAAACTATCTACCATACGTCCAGATATGAATGATAATGTAGACCCAACATCAAATAATACATGCATAGAAGTACCACAAATAATAAGAGTACCTTCCACCAAAGTCCTAGATGCGGTCGGGTCTGGCTTAGTAGCTGCCTTCGCTGTCTCTCTGGCACTGGACTGCTGCACAAATCCCTGAGCTCTCTGAAAATTTGGACACTCTAACTTCCTATGCCCAGCTTGGCCACATTGATAACATAAGAACGGAGCCCTAGGCGCAAATGATCCAGTCTGAGATGTCGTCACATAGCCTCCTCGGCCTCTACCTCTACCTCGGCCAGCAGTCTGTGGGAATGGGGGTCTCGGTGCACTCGGTGCCTGAATAGGAATCGGGACAGGAGAGGAAACCACTGGTGAGGCCATCACACCAGTCTGAACCTGGGATGCCTTACTCTGAGCACCATCAGACTGTGCTCTTCCATAAAACTTTCTCTTCCTTTCCCATCTTCCCTTCTTCCACGGAGTCTGGAACTGTCCCCCAGACTCTGCTTGTGAAGTCTGTTCAACTGGAGCTGCCCGTGTAGACATACCATCAACCCGCTCAGCCAACTCATACTGTTTGGCCCTCTGGACCACTGTGGTAAAATCAGTCATCTTCGTCACAGACAAGGCCTGTCGGATCGCAGGCCTTAGGTTCAAAGAAAACCTCATAATCTTGTCACTCGGCGTCTGAACTAACCCAGGGGCATAAACTGCGAGTTGTCTAAACCTGAGCTCGTACTCCCTGACTGACATGGTGCCCTGTGCGAGGTTCAAAAAATCGAGTTGTTTAGCCTGTCTCTCAGTCTCTGGAACGTAAGCCTGTAAGAACTACCGTTTGAAGGTGTCCTAACTCTTTACTGCCCCCTGTATATCCAACACTGAAAGCCACCAGTCCTCTGCATCACTCTCTAGTGTGTGAGCAGCACATAGGACCTGAGACTCCTCATCAAGCTCTAAGGAGCGACTGATCTTCTCGACATTCTTCAGCCAATCTTCGGCCTTCTTCAAGTCAACCCCACCAGTGAATTCCTTAGGCTTTAGCTTCATGAACTTCTCTAGCAGTTTGGTCCGCCGATCAGTGGGGTTCTCCACAACAATAGGAGCAGGTGTAGGCATAGGCTGAGGTACAGCCATTTGAGGTCCTGCTGCCCCTGCAGCTCCACTAGCCTCGGCCCCACTAGTGCCCGCCTCTTGAGGTATTGTTTGAGGTGACTGTCGAGCAATAGCCTCAACCTGTTGCACTAACGCCTGTATCTGTGAAGTCTGGGCTGCCATCAAGCGGCCCTGTGCCTGAATGATCTCCTCCATCCTCCCTATCCGGTCATCATTAGATGGCCCTGTACGTGGCTGTCCCAATCTCTCGCTCCTCCTCATGACACTGGGAAGTAGAAATACGAGCAACCATCACACATTTAAAACATTAACAAAGCCTCATAACCACCCATATCATATAATACACGCAGAAAATATGATAGTAAGGTTTTTAAGTTAGTTCCTTTAAGCTTTTTAATCACCTAAATCTCTCACCCAATTCCTAGCTCAAAGTCATCTAAGTCCAATACATAGACCAAACCTAGTAAAATCAGGCTCTGATACCAACTGTGGCGACCCCGCGCCCCGGACCACCAACCCCGCAGGGAGTGGCATGCGGAATGCCGGGGCGGGACGCCCGGCGTAGGCATCTCCGACCACTCCTCAACTCCCGTGAGGTGGTTGAGACCCTACGAGCCTTATCTCAAATAACGACATAATATCAAAAGGTACTAAACAAAACTACCCACCGTATTAATCATCAAAGACAAGAGATAATCCATAAAAATGAACCATAAATAAAATCATAATCCCTACAGTCCATTAAAATTGATATACACATAAAGTCCAAAATTGTGGGTACAAATAAAAATCGTCATATGCCCACATGGTCTATCTAACAAGTCTCAACTCACCCATACTACAATGTGGTAAGTATTATAATTACATAATCCAAAATATAATACTTCATAATTTAAAACACAGTTCAATCAAAATGCCTCTCAACTCACATCGAAGCTTTGGATTCTCTCGCAGGCAAGACCCTCAAGATATAACTACTCCTTTGCCCTTATTCGAGACAGAAGGACCTGAAAGAGGAAAATGAGGATGAGCCAACGGTGCCCAGTGAATAGAATTCAAATATGCTATCAATACTCATCAATAAATATCATGTATGCATGTCAATGTGTAGCATGATTAAAAGCTCATAACATATAGATATCAAGCATTTATAATAAGTTATGCAAGTAAAAGCTTATCAATTTGGATCCACATTCCACAAGCATTGGGTTACTAGTGCACGTCTATTTCACCGTACCGTTGATCCCAATCATGTTTTATTTGGGGTTACTAGTGCACGTCTATTTCACCGTACCGTTGACCCCAATCATTTCCTTTCCTAAAACCCTCCTATGACAATGTTATCTCCCCCTATTAGCCAGATAGATGGGCCCAACCAAAGTCATAAGGTTTTCTCAAATCAATGCATCATTCAAAACATTAGAACACATTCATGGTTTCAACATACAATATATATAAGTGATATGATGACATAAAAGATATAATCATAAATGAAGTCTACTCACAACCAAGCCTCGCGAGAGTATTTAACCACACACGACCACCAAACCGAATCAACCCAATCAAGATCCTGAAACATACATCAATATAATACCATACATCAATTTCTATGCTCAATCACATAGACATTACACATCAACCCTAAATCAGCCCACATATAAACAATAGGCCTAAATTCCATCTAATCCCATCATTCAACTCAAATCACATGACTTAGGCCTCTAATGCATAGTTCTCATTCATAAACCATTCTATTAATCAAAAATACTGATTTTCAATTCCTTAGGCATAAACATGCCGAAATTGGGTCACTTGATCACAAGTAGGCCTAACCCATGATATGGTCACAACCACCAAATCAGTAACATAATTAACCCTAATCATGCTTAATTAAACCTAAGTTGCATCAATTCAATGATTCTAGGCCAAAAGCATCAAAAGCCCTAAAATATGAAATTTTTCATACTTAGGCCATGTTGCCGATTTACATTAGGTCACCATGTTCAGCCATGTATATCATTGATTTTGCATCATGGGTTCATCAACAATGGCAACTAGGTCAACATACTTGACATGCAAGCTATTTGGAAAGGTCTAAGTAAATTTAGGTCTAATACAAGCAACCCTACCAATTCTTCATTTAATATTCTGTTCAGATGTATCAATCTACCAACAGAAATATGTAATCACAAAATCAACCATACAGATTGAATTATGTGAAGAAGCAAACCTTCTGTCCAAATATCATCTCAATCCAACGGTGGACCGAAAAGAAAAGTATATTTGATGAACAAGTCTCTAATTAGACAATTTCTCCTTTCCTGCTGCAAATACTCAAACTCAGATGACTATATCACACAAACTACTAAACTAGCAGTTATATACTACATACCAAAATTTGATATCCATCCAACGGTAGATTGAGGAGATCTACAAGTTTGAGCAAAACGGCACGAGAAATCCAGACTTTCTGACCAGCTTTGTTTGAGAGGTTAGATCTCTCAAACGAAACATTTAATCAAGATCTCCACCGTTCAGAATACAGAAATTTCCGTTGTACACTACATACCCACATTTTATATCCATCCAACGGTAGATTAAGGAGATCTAGAAGATTGAGCGAAACGGCGCGAGAAATCCAGACTTTCCGACCAACTTTGTTTGAGAGGTTAGATCTCTTAGACGAAACCTCTGATCAAGATCTCCACCGACTGAATGAATAACCTTAAGCTACGAACTTGCTGACAAATTTTGAGCTCAATCTGACCATATATCGCAAAGATCCATCTCTTTGATGAAAACGTCGCAGAGATCTTCCTCCTGCAACTCCCTCCTTTATCTTCTTCTTTCCTTTCTCTTCTTTTTTTCCTTTCTCTCCACTCACCTCTTTCTAGCACTTCCTTGATTTCCTCCTTGATTTTCTCCTTGATTCTCTCCTTGATTCCCTCCTTGATTCTTTCTTTGATTCCCTCCACTCATTCTAGCACTTCCTTGAAGAAGAGAAGTGGGCATGGGACACTTGTCCACTTTCATGCACCAACCTTCACATGTGTTGGTCTCATACTACCCATACCAACCACATGTACTTTAACCAATCTCATGCTTCCATGTATTTTAAATGTCCAATCCATTTAATACACCATAATTTCATTCTCATTTATCCTTTTATTCAATCATTCCTAACTCATATCAATTCATGGTTTAATGGGCCCATGCATAAATAATAACATATGCATTATAATTTAATTTAACATGACCCAAATACAATTTATGATACACATATTTATATACATTATCAAGCATCAACTATACAAACATTAAACAACCATCAAACAAACACCAAACATAACAAGGCAACGCATAGAGTTTGGGCAAAGTGCAATTAGGTTATGGGCTAGATGAAATAATTTTTGGGGCGTCACATCATAAGGCCTTTTTGTCACACCCTGGGTTGCACAGTGTGCCCCCTACCCAGGTGTTGGCGCACCCCCTCGGGGCGAACGCCTAGCCATAGTACCACATAATATTGTCATATCGCCATGTGGCAACCCAACCGCAGCTGGTTTACATCGAAACGATTATTTGTCTGCCACTAGTCATGAATAGTGCAGGGCCACCCTAAGAATCGAACTCAAGACCTCCCTTAAGGAGTTAGATTTCGCATTCTTAGTAACCACTGAGCCAATCATGCAATTATGCAAATATGCAAAACTTGCTGAGAATCACATGAGTAAAAGTATTACATTATCTAAGTAGTTCAAACTCTTGAAGCTTTGATCTTGATTGCACAATTATCTTGTAAGCTTCAGAAGCGCACCTCTTTGATCATGATATTTGACATTACTGAAACATTTAACAAGATCATTGGATACTCTGGTGAGTAATTTAGAATCATCAAAACGTTCACATTATAGGGTTCCTCGAGATAAAAATCTCCCCCTTTTTGATGATTTCATAAACTCGAATACCTTTTAGCTAAGTAATACATAAATACAGGTACTTTCATACATATCGTATTAGCATGGCATAGAGATATCAAAAATTGCATTCATTTAAGATAGATAGACATTTAATGCTCAATACAAATTTAGAAACATAACAATTCAAAAATTGTAGTCATGGTCAGATCAATTCAAACACACAAAGTGTCATAGTGTAACAACATAACATCAAGTTTAATCATTAAAAATTCAAGTTCTCCCCCTAACCTGCAGCTTCCTCTTATAGCTCCCCAGATTGATGTACTAACTTAACCGAGTATTTCTCTAATTCTCCTCCCCTATTTGAAAACAACAAAACGGTAGACTAGATAGAACTGGGGCCTTTTCCTTTTCTTTTTCTGTCATCATCTGTTTTCTTTTTTGAGCAACTTGGGCTCCATGCTTTCGTCTGTAGTTGACTTTGTTTCCTTATTTCTTTATGAAATCTTTCAAGAGCAGGCTTCGAAACGCTAGATTTCTATTGATTAAAATCATGACGAATTTCTATCAAACTGATTACTGAAGTGTGAATTAAAAATATTAAATATTTTGAAAACAAATCGATCAAAATCAGGCAATTATGGAAATATGCAAAACTTGCTGAGAATCACATGAGTAATAATTTTACATTATGTAAGTACTTCAAACTCTTGCAGCTTTGATCTTGATTGCACAATTATCTTGTAAGCTTTAGAAGCGCAACCCTTTGATCTTGATATTTGACATTACTGAAACATTTAACAAGATCATTGGATACTCTGGTGAGTAATTTGGAATCATCCAAACGTTCACATTATAGGGTTCCACGAGATAACAATCTCCCCCTTTTTGATGATTTCATACACTCGAATACATTTTAGCTAAGTAATACATAAATACAGGTACTTTCATACAAATCAAAATAGCATGGGAAAGAGATATCAAAAATTCCATTCATTTAAGATAGATAGGCATTTAATGCTCAGTGCAAATTTAGAAATATAACAATTCAAAAATTGTAGTCATGGTTAGATCAATTCAAACACACAAAGTGTCATAGTGTAACAACATAACATCAAGTTTAATCATTAAAAATTTAAGTTCTCCCCCTAACTTGCTGCTTCCTTTTGTAGCTCCCTTGATTGATGTACTAACTTAATCGAGTATTTCTCTAATTATCCTCCCTTAATTAAAAACAACAAAAGGGTAGACTAGTTAGAATTGGGGCCTTTTCCTTTTCTTTTTCTGTCAACATCTGTTTTCTTTTTTGAGCAACTTGAGCTTCCTTCTTTCGTCTGAAGTTGACTTTGTTTCCTTATTTCTTTAAGAAATCTTTCAAGAGCAGGCTTCGAAACACTAGATTTGTATTGATTAAAATCATGATGAATTTGTATCAGTTTGAGTACTGAAGGGTGAATTAAAAATGTTAAATTATTCGAAAACAAATTGATGAAAATCATGCAATTATGAAAATATGCAAAACTTGCTGAGAATCACACGAGCAAAAGTTTTACATTATCTAAGTACTTCAAACTGTTGAAGCTTTGATCTTGATTGCACAATTATCTTGTAAGCTTTAGAAGCGCAGCTGTCTGATCTTGATATTAGACATTAGTGAAATGTTTAACAAGATCATTGGATACTCTGGTGAGTAATTTGGAATCATCAAAACGTTCACATTACAGGGTTCCACGAGATAACAATCTCCTCCTTTTGATGATTTCATACCCTCAAATACATTTACGATACATAAATACAGGTACTTTCATACAGATAACAATAGCATGGGAAAGAGATATCAAAAATTGCGTTAATTTAAGATAGATAGGCATTTAATGCTCAGTGCAAATTTAGAAATATAAAAATTCAAAAATTGTAGTCATGGTTAGATCAATACAAACACACGAAGTGTCATAGTGTAACAACATAACATCAAGTTTAATCATTAAAAATTTAACTTCTCCCCCAAACTTGTTGCTTCCTTTTGTAGCTCCCCTGATGGATGTACTAATTTAATCGAGTATTTCTCTAATTATCCTCCCTTAATTGAAAACAGCAAAAGGGTAGACTAGTTAGAATTGGGGCCTTTTCCTTTTCTTTTTCTGTCACCATCTATTTTCTTTTTTGAGCAACTTGAGCTTCATTCTTTCGTCTGAAGTTGACTTTGTTTCCTTATTTCTTTAAGAAATCTTTCAAATGCAGGCTTCGAAACACTAGATTTGTATTGATTAAAATCATGATGAATTTGTATCAGTTTGAGTACTGAAGGGTGCATTAAAAATGTTAAATTATTCGAAAACAAATTGATCAAAATCATGCAATTATGAAAATATGCAAAACTTGCTGAGAATCACATGAGTAAAAGTTTTACATTATCTAAGTACTTCAAACTCTTGAAGCTTTGATCTTGATTGCACAATTATCTTGTAAGCTTTAGAAGCGCAGCTATTTTGATATTTGACATTATTGAAATGTTTAACAAGATCATTGGATACTCTGGTGAGTAATTTGGAATCATCAAAACGTTCACATTATAGGGTTCCACGAGATAACAATCTCCCCCTTTTTGATGATTTCATACCCTCGAATACATTTAAGATACATAAATACAGGTACTTTCATACAAATCACAATAGCATGGGAAAGAGATATCAAAAATTGCATTAATTTAAGATAGATAGGCATTTAATGCTCAATGCAAATTTAGAAATATAACAATTCAAAAATTGTAGTCATGGTTAGATCAATTCAAACACACAAAGTATCATAGTGTAACAACATAACATCAAGTTTAATCATTAAAAATTTAAGTTCTCCCCCTAACTTCCTGCTTCCTTTTGTAGCTCCCCTGATTGATGTACTAATTTAATCGAGTATTTCTCTAATTATCTTCCCTTAATTGAAAACAGCAAAAGGGTAGACTAGTTAGAATTGGGGCCTTTTCCTTTTCGTTTTCTGTCACCATCTGTTTTCTTTTTTGAGCAACTTGAGCTTCGTTCTTTAGTCTGAAGTTGACTTTGTTTCCTTATATCTTTAAGAAATCTTTCAATTGCAGGCTTCGAAACACTAGATTTGTATTGATTAAAATCATGATGAATTTGTATCAGTTTGAGTACTGAAGGGTGAATTAAAAACGTTAAATTATTCGAAACCAAATTGATCAAAATCACGCAATTATGAAAATATGCAAAACTTGCTGAGAATCACATGAGTAAAAGTTTTACATTATCTAAGTCCTTCAAACTCTTGAAGCTTTGATCTTGATTGCACAATTATCTTGTAAGCTTTAGAAGCGCAGCTCTTTGATCTTGATATTTGACATTACTGAAACATTTAACAAGATCATTGGATACTCTGTGAGTTATTTGGAATCATCAAAACGTTCACATTATAGGGTTCCTCGAGAAAACAATCACCCCCTTTTTGATGATTTCATACACTCGAATACCTTTTAGCTAAGTGATACATAAATACAAGAACTTTCATACAGATCACATTAGCATGGCATAGAGATATCAAAAATTGCATTCATTTAAGATAGATAGACATTTAATGCTTAATGCCAATTTAGAAACATAACAATTCAAAAATTATAGTCAGGGTCAGATCAATTCAAACACACAAAGTGTCATTGTGTAACAACAAAACATCAAGTTTAATCATTAAAAATTCAAGTTCTCCCCCAAACTTGCAGCTTCCTTTCGTAGCTCCCCTGATTGAGGTACTAACTTAACCTTGTATTTCTCTAATTCTCCTCCCCTTTTTGAAAACAACAAAAAGGTAGAATAGTTAGAACTGGGGCCTTTTCCTTTTCTTTTTCTGTCATCATCTGTTTTCTTTTTTGAGCAACTTGAGCTTCTTGCTTTCGTCTGGAGTTGACTTTGTTTCCTTATTTCCTTAAGAAATCATTCAAGAGCAGGCTTCGAAACACTAGATTTGTATTGATTAAAATCGTGATGAATTTCTATCAAACTGAGTACTGAAGGATCAATTAAAAATATTAAATTATTTGAAAACAAATCGATCAAAATCATGCAATTATGCAAATATGCATAACTTGCTGAGAATCACTTGAGTAAAAGTTCTACATTATCTAAGTACTTCAAACTCTTGAAGCATTGATCTTGATTGCACAATTATCTTGTAAGCTTTAGAAGTGTAGCTCTTTGATCTTGATATTTGACATTACTGAAACATTTAACAAGATCATTGGATACTCTGGTGAGTAATTTGGAATCATTAAAACATCCACATTATCGGGTTCCTCAAGATAACAATCTCCCCCTTTTGATGATTTCATACACTCGAATACCTTGTAGCTAAGTGATACATAAATACAGGAACTTTCATACATATCAGATTAGCAGGGCATAGAGATATCAAAAATTGCATTCATTTAAGATAGATAGACATTTAATGCTCAATGCAAATTTAGAAACATAACAATTCAAAAATTATAGTCAGGGTCAGATCAATTCAAACACACAAAGTGTCATTGTGTAACAACAAAACATCAAGTTTAATCATTAAAAATTCAAGTTCTCCCCCTTACTTGCAGCTTCCTTTTGTAACTCCCCTGATTGAGGTACTAACTTAACCTAGCATTTCTCTAATTCTCCACCCCTTTTTGAAAACAACAATAAGGTAGACTAGTTAGAACTCGGGCCTTTCCCTTTTCTTTTTCTGTCATCATCTGTTTGCTTTTTTGAACAACTTTAGCTTCTTGCTTTCGTCTTGAGTTGACTTTGTTTCCTCATTTCCTTAAGAAATCTTTCAAGAGCAGGCTTCGAAACACTAGATTTGTATTGACTAAAAATCATGATGAATTTCTATCAAACTGAGTACTGAAGGATAAATTAAAATTATTGAATTATTTCAAAACAAATCGATCAAAATTATGCAATTATGCAAATATGCATAACTTGCTGAGAATCACTTGAGTTAAAGTTCTACATTATCTAAGTACTTCAAACTCTTGAAGGATTGATCTTGATTGCACAATTATCTTGTAAGCTTTAGAAGCGCAGCTCTTTGATCTTGATATTTGACATTTCTGAAACATTTAACAAGATCATTGGATACTCAGGTTAGTAATTTGGAACCATTAAAACGTCCACATTATAGGGTTCCTCGAGATAACAATCTCCCCTTTTTGATGATTTCATACACTAGAATACCTTTTAGCTAAGTGATACATAAATACAGGTACATTCATACAGATCACATTAGCAGGGCATACTGATATCAAAAATTGCATTCATTTAAGATAGATAGACATTTAATGCTCAATGCAAATTTAGAAACATAACAATTCAAAAATTGTAGTCATGGTTAGATCAATTCAAACACACAAAGTGTCATTGTGTAACAACAAAACATCAAGTTTAATCATTAAAAATTCAAGTTCCCCCCCTTACTTGCAGCTTCCTTTTGTAACTCCCCTGATTGAGGTACTAACTTAACCTAGCATTTCTCTAATTCTCCACCCCTTTTTGAAAACAACAATAAGGTAGACTAGTTAGAACTAGGGCCTTTTCCTTTTCTTTTTCTGTTATCATCTGTTTTCTTCTTTGAGCAACTTGAGCTTCTTGCTTTCGTCTGGAGTTGACTTTGTTTCCTTATTTCCTTAAGAAATCTTTCAAGAGCAGGCTTCGAAACACTAGATTTGAATTGATTAAAATCAGGATGAATTACTATCAAACTGAGTACTGAAGGATGAATTAGAATTATTAAATTATTTCAAAAGAAATCGATCAAAATCATGCAATTATATTTATCCATAACTTGCTAAGAATCACTTGAGTAAAAGTTCTACATTATCTAAGTACTTCAAACTCTTGAAACATTGATCTTGATTGCACAATTATCTTGTAAGCTTTAGAAGCGCAGCTCTTTGATCTTGATATTTGACATTACTGAAACATTTAACAAGATCATTGGATACTCTGGTGAGTAATTTGGAATCATTAAAACATCCACATTATAGGGTTCCTCGAGATAACAATCTCCCCCTTTTGATGATTTCACACACTCGAATACCTTTTAGCTAAGTGATAGATAAATACAGGTACTTTCATACAGATCAGATTAGCAGGGCATAGAGATATCAAAAATTGCATTCATTTAAGATAGATAGACATTTAATGCTCAATGCAAATTTAGAAACATAACAATTCGAAAAATTGTAGTCATGGTCAGATCAATTCAAACACACAAAGTGTCATTATGTAACAACAAAACATCAAGTTTAATCACTAAAAATTAAAGTTCTCCCCCTTACTTGCAGCTTCCTTTTGTAACTCCCCTGATTGAGGTACTAACTTAACCTAGCATTTCTCTAATTCTCCACCCCTTTTTGAAAACAACAAAAAGGTAGACTAGTTAGAACTCGGGCCTTTCCCTTTTCTTTTTCTGTCATCATCTGTTTGCTTTTTTGAACAACTTTAGCTTCGTGCTTTCGTCTTGAGTTGACTTTGTTTCCTCATTTCCTTAAGAAATCTTTCAAGAGCAGGCTTCGAAACACTAGATTTGAATTGATTAAAATCAGGATGAATTACTATCAAACTGAGTACTGAAGGATGAATTAGAATTATTAAATTATTTCAAAAGAAATCGATCAAAATCATGCAATTATATTTATCCATAACTTGCTGAGAATCACTTGAGTAAAAGTTCTACATTATCTAAGTACTTCAAACTCTTGAAACATTGATCTTGATTGCACAATTATCTTGTAAGCTTTAGAAGCGCAGCTCCTTGATCTTGATATTTGATATTACTAAAACATTTAACAAGATCATTGGATACTCTAGTGAGTAATTTGTAATGATCAAAGCGTTCACATTATAGGGTTCTTCGAGATAACAATCTCCCCTTTTTGATGATTTCATACACTCGAATACCTTTTAGCTAAGTGATACATAAATACAGGTACTTCCATACAGATCACATTAGCATGGCATAGAGATATCAAAAATTGCATTCATTTAAGATAGATAGACATTTAATGCTTAATGTAAATTTAGAAACATAACAATTCAAAAATTGTAGTCATGGTTAGATCAATTCAAACACAAAAAGTTTCATAGTGTAACAACATAACATCAAGTTTAATCATTAAAAATTCAAGTTCTCCCCCTAACTTGCAGCTTCCTTTGGTAGCTCCCCTGATTGAGGTACTAACTTAACCTTGTATTTCTCTAATTCTTCTCCCCTTTTTGAAAACAACAAAAAGGTCGACTAGTTAGAACTGGGGCCTTTTCCTTTTCTTTTTCTGTCATCATCTGTTTTCTTTTTTGAGCAACTAGAGCTTCTTGCTTTCGTCTGGAGTTGACTTTGTTTCCTTATTTCCATAAGAAATCTTTCAAGAGCAGGCTTCGAAACACTAGATTCGTATTGATTAAAATCAGGATGAATTACTATCAAACTGAGTACTGAAGGATGAATCAAAATTATTAAATTATTTCAAAACGAATCGATCAAAATCATACAATTATGCAAATATGCATAACTTGCTGAGAATCACTTGAGTAAAAGTTCTACATTATCTAAGTACTTCAAACTCTTGAAGCATTGATCTTGATTGCACAATTATCTTGTAAGCTTTAAAAGCGTAGCTCTTTGATCTTGATATTTGACATTACTGAAACATTTAACAAGATCATTGGATACTCTGGTTAGTAATTTGGAATCATTAAAACGTCCACATTATAGGGTTCCTCGAGATAACAATCTCCCCCTTTTTGATGATTTCATACACTAGAATACCTTTTAGCTAAGTGATACATAAATACAGGTACATTCATACAGATCACATTAGCAGGGCATAGTGATATCAAAAATTGCATTCATTTAAGATAGATAGAAATTTAATGCTCAATGCAAATTTAGAAACATAACAATTCAAAAATTGTAGTCATGGTCAGATCAATTCAAACACACAAAGTGTCATTGTGTAACTACAACACATCAAGTTTATTCATTAAAAATTCAAGTTCTCCCCCTAACTTGCAGCTTCCTTTTGTAGCTCCCCTGATTGAGGTACTAACTTAACCTATTATTTCTCTAATTCTCCACCCCTTTTTGAAAACAACAAAAAGGTAGACTAGTTAGAACTTGGGCCTTTTCCTTCTTTTTTTTTTCTATCATCATCTATTTTCTTTTTTGAGGAACTTGAGCTTCTTGCTTTTGTCTGGAGTTGACTTTGTTTTCTTCTTTCCTTAAGAAATCTTTCAAGAGCAGGCTTCGAAACACTATATTTGTATTGATTAAAATCGTGATGAATTTCTATCAAATTGAGTACTGAAGGATCAATTAAAAATATTAAATTTTTTGAAAACAAATCGATCAAAATCATGCAATTATGCAATTATGCATAACTTGCAGAGAATCACTTGAGTAAAAGTTCTACATTATCTAAGTACTTCAAACTCTTGAAGCATTGATCTTGATTGCACAATTATCTTGTAAGCTT
This sequence comes from Paratinospora sagittata, assembly GCA_035771175.1. Taxonomy (NCBI): domain Eukaryota; kingdom Viridiplantae; phylum Streptophyta; class Magnoliopsida; order Ranunculales; family Menispermaceae; genus Paratinospora; species Paratinospora sagittata. Next base: position 22,473,952 of record CM069607.1, read on the forward strand.
TAAAAGCGTAGCTCTTTGATCTTGATATTTGACATTACTGAAACATTTAACAAGATCATTGGATACTCTGGTTAGTAATTTGGAATCATTAAAATGTCCACATTATAGGGCTCCTCGAGATAACAATCTCCCCCTTTTTGATGATTTCATACACTAGAATACCTTTTAGCTAAGTGATACATAAATACAGGTACATTCATACAGATCACATTAGCCGGGCATAGGGATATCAAAAATTACGTTCATTTAAGATAGATAGACATTTAATGCTCAATGCAAATTTAGAAACATAACAATTCAAAAATTGTAGTCATGGTCAGATCAATTCAAACACACAAAGTGTCATTGTGTAACTACAAAACATCAAGTTTATTCATTAAAAATTCAAGTTCTCCACCTAACTTGCAGCTTCCTTTTGTAGCTCCCCTGATTGAGGTACTAACTTAACCTAGTATTTCTCTAATTCTCCACCCCTTTTTGAAAACAACAAAAAGGTAGACTAGTTAGAACTTGGCCCTTTTCCTTCTTTTTTTTTCTATCATCATCTGTTTTCTTTTTTGAGGAACTTGAGCTTCTTGCTTTTGTCTGGAGTTGACTTTGTTTTCTTCTTTCCTTAAGAAATCTTTCAAGAGCAGGCTTCGAAACACTATATTTGTATTGATTAAAATCGTGATGAATTTCTATCAAATTGAGTACTGAAGGATCAATTAAAAATATTAAATTATTTGAAAACAAATCGATCAAAATCATGCAATTATGCAATTATGCATAACTTGCTGAGAATCACTTGAGTAAAAGTTCTACATTATCTAAGTACTTCAAACTCTTGAAGCATTGATCTTGATTGCACAATTATCTTGTAAGCTTTAGAAGCGCAGCTCTTTGATCTTGATATTTGACATTACTGGAACATTTAACAAGATCATTGGATACTCTGGTTAGTAATTTGGAGTCCTCCAAATGTCCACATTATAGGGTTCCTCGACATAACAATCTCCCCCTTTTTGATGATTTCATACACTCGAATACCTTTTAGCTCAGTGATACATAAATACAAGTACTTTCATACAAATCACATTACCAGGGCATAGAGATATCAAAAATTGCATTCATTTAAGATAGATAGACATTTAATGCTCAATGCAAATTTATAAACATAACAATTCAAAAATTGTAGTCATGGTCAGATTAATTCAAACACACAAAGTGTCATTGTGTAACTACAAAACATCAAGTTTATTCATTAAAAATTAAAGTTCTCCCCCTAACTTGCAACTTCCTTTTGTAGCTTCCCTGATTGAGGTATTAACTTAACCAAGTATTTCTCTAATTCTCCACCCCTTTTTGAAAACAACAAAAAGGTAGACTAGTTAGAACTAGGGCCTTTTCCTTCTTTTTTTTTCTGTCATCATCTGTTTTCTTTTTCGAGCAACTTGAGCTTTTTGCTTTTGTCTGGAGTTGACTTTGTTTTCTTCTTTCCTTAAGAAATCTTTCAAGAGCAGGCTTCGAAACACTAGATTTGTATTTATTAAAATCGTGATGAATTTCTATCAAATTGAGTACGGAAGGATCAATTAAAAATATTAAATTATTTGAAAACAAATCGATCAAAATCATGCAATTATGCAATTATGCATAACTTGCTGAGAATCACTTGAGTAAAAGTTCTACATTATCTAAGTACTTCAAACTCTTGAAGCATTGATCTTGATTGCACAATTATCTTGTAAGCTTTAGAAGCGTAGCTCTTTGATCTTGATATTTGACATTACTGAAACATTTAACAAGATCATTGGATACTCTGGTTAGTAATTTGGAATCATTAAAATGTCCACATTATAGGGTTCCTCGAGATAACAATCTCCCCCTTTTTGATGATTTAATACACTCGAATACCTTTTAGCTCAGTGATACATAAATACAGGTACTTTCATACAGATCACATTACCAAGGCATAGAGATATCAAAAATTGCATTCATTTAAGATAGATAGACATTTAATGCTCAATGCAAATTTAGAAACATAACAATTCAAAAATTGTAGTCATGGTCAGATCAATTCAAACACACAAAGTGTCATTGTGTAACATCAAAACATCAAGTTTAATCATTAAAAATTCAAGTTCTCCGCCTAACTTGCAGCTTCCTTTTGTAGCTCCCCTGATTCAGGTACTAACTTAACCTAGTATTTCTCTAATTCTCCACCCCTTTTTGAAAACAGCAAAAAGGTAGACTAGTTAGAACTAGGGCCTTTTCCTTTTCTTTTTCTATCATCATCTGTTTTCTTTTTTGAGCAACTTGAGCTTCTTGCATTCGTCTGGAGTTGACTTTGTTTCCTTATTTCCTTAAGAAATCTTTCAAGAGCAGGCTTCGAAACACTAGATTTTTATTGATTAAAATCAGGATGAATTACTATCAAACTAAGTAGTGAAGGATGAATTAAAATTATTAAATTATTTCAAAACAAATAGATCAAAATAATGCAATTATGCAAATATGCATAACTTGCTGATAATCACTTGAGTAAAAGTTCTACATTATCTAAGTACTTCAAACTCTTGAAGCATTGATCTTGATTGCACAATTATCTTGTAAGCTTTAGAAGCGTAGCTCTTTGATCTTGATATTTGACATTACTGAAACATTTAACAAGATCATTGGATACTCTGGTTAGTAATTTGGAATCATTAAAATGTCCACATTATAGGGTTCCTCGAGATAACAATCTCCCCCTTTTTGATGATTTAATACACTCGAATACCTTTTAGCTCAGTGATACATAAATACAGGTACTTTCATACAGATCACATTACCAAGGCATAGAGATATCAAAAATTGCATTCATTTAAGATAGATAGACATTTAATGCTCAATGCAAATTTAGAAACATAACAATTCAAAAATTGTAGTCATGGTCAGATCAATTCAAACACACAAAGTGTCATTGTGTAACATCAAAACATCAAGTTTAATCATTAAAAATTCAAGTTCTCCGCCTAACTTGCAGCTTCCTTTTGTAGCTCCCCTGATTCAGGTACTAACTTAACCTAGTATTTCTCTAATTCTCCACCCCTTTTTGAAAACAACAAAAAGGTAGACTAGTTAGAACTGGGGCCTTTTCCTTTTCTTTTTCTGTCATCATCTGTTTTCTTTTTTGAGCAACTAGAGCTTCTTGCTTTCGTCCGCAGTTGACTTTGTCTCCTTATATCCATAAGAAATCTTTCAAGAGCAGGCTTCGAAACACTAGATTTGTATTGATTAAAATCAGGATGAATTACTATCGAACTGAGTACTGAAGGATGAATTAAAATTATTAAATTATTTCAAAACGAATCGATCAAAATCATGCAACTATGCAAATATGCATAACTTGCTGAGAATCACTTGAGTAAAAGTTCTACATTATCTAAGTACTTCAAACTCTTGAAGCATTGATCTTGATTGCACAATTATCTTGTAAGCTTTAGAAGCGCAGCTCTTTGATCTTGATATTTGACATTACTGGAACATTTAACAAGATCATTGGATACTCTGGTTAGTAATTTGGAGTCCTCCAAATGTCCACATTATAGGGTTCCTCGACATAACAATCTCCCCCTTTTTGATGATTTCATACACTCGAATACCTTTTAGCTAAGTGATACGTAAATACAGGTACTTTCATACAGATCACATTAGCATGGCATAGAAATATCCAGAATTGCATTGATTTAAGATAGATAGACATTTAATGCTCAATGCATTAGAAACATAACAATTCAAAAATTGTAGTCGTGGTCAAATCAATTCAAACTCACAAAGTGTCATTGTGTAACAACAAAACATCAAGTTTAATCATTAAAAATTCAAGTTCTCCCCCTAACTTGCAGCTTCCTTTTGTAACTCCCCTAATTGAGGTACTAACTTAACCTAGTATTTCTCTAATTCTCCACCCCTTTTTGAAAACAACAAAAAGGTAGACTAGTTAGAACTGGGGCCTTTTCCTTTTCTTCTTCTGTCATCGTCTGTTTTCTTTTTTGAGCAACTTTAGCTTCTTGCCTTCGTCTGGAGTTGACTTTGTTTCCTCATTTCCTTAAGAAATCTTTCAAGAGCTGGCTTCGAAACACTAGATTTGTATTGATTAAAAATCATGATAAAGTTCTATCAAACTGAGTACTGAAGGATAAATTAAAATTATTGAATTATTTCAAAACAAATCGATCAAAATCATGCAATTATGCAAATATGCGTAACTTGCTGAGAATCACTTGAGTAAAAGCTCTACATTATCTAAGTACTTCAAACTCTTGAAGGATTGATCTTGATTGCACAATTATCTTGTAAGCTTTAGAAGCGCAGCTCTTTGATCTTGATATTTGACATTACTGAAACATTTAACAAGATCATTGGATACTCTGGTTAGTAAATTGGATCCATTAAAACGTCCACATTATAGGGTTCCTCGAGATAACAATCTCCCCCTTTTTGATGATTTCATACACTCGAATACCTTTTAGCTAAGTGATACATAAATACATGTACTTTCATACAAATCACATTAGCAGGGCATAGAGATATCAAAATTGCATTCATTTAAGATAGACAGTTAATGCTCAATGCAAATTTAGAAACATAACAATTCAAAAATTGTAGTCATGGTCAGATCAATTCAAACACACAAAGTGTCATTGTGTAACAACAAAACATCAAGTTTAATCATTAAAAATTCAAGTTCTCCCCCTAACTTGCAGCTTCCTTTTGTAGCTCCCCTAATTGAGGTAGTAACTTAGCCTAGTATTTCTCTAATTCTCCACCCCTTTTGGAAAACAACAATAAGGTAGACTAGGTAGAACTAGGGCCTTTTCCTTTTCTTTTTCTGTCATCATCTATTTTCTTTTTTGAGCAACTTGAGCTTCTTGCTTTCGTCTGGAGTTGACTTTGTTTCCTTATTTCCTTAAGAAATCTTTCAAGAGAAGGCTTCGAAACACTAGATTTGAATTGATTAAAATTAGGATGAATTACTATCAAACTGAGTACTGAAGGATGAATTAGAATTATTAAATTATTTCAAAACAAATCGATCAAAATCATGCAATTATGCAAATATGCATAACTTGCTGAGAATCACTTGAGTAAAAGTTCTACATTATCTAAGTACTTCAAACTCTTGAAGCATTGATCTTGATTGCACAAATATCTTGTAAGCTTTAGAAGCGTAGGTCTTTGATCTTGATATTTGACATTACCGAAACATTTGACAAGATCATTGGACACTATGGTTAGTAATTTGGAATCATTAAAACCTCAACATTATAGGGTTCCTCGAGATAACAATCTCCCCCTTTTGGATGATTTCATAAACTAGAATACCTTTTAGCTAAGCGATACATAAATACAGGTACTTTCATACAGATCACAATAGCAGGGCATAGAGATATCAAAAATTGCATTCATTTAAGATAGATAGACATTTAATGCTCAATGCAAATTTAGAAACATAACAATTCAAAAATTGTAGTCATGGTCAGATCAATTCAAACACACAACGTGTCATTGTGTAACAATAAAACTTCAAGTTTAATCATTAAAAATTCAAGTTCTCCCCCTAACTTGCAGCTTCCTTTTGTAGCTCCCCTATTTGAGGTACTAACTTAACCTAGTATTTCTCTAATTCTCCACCCCTTTTTGAAAACAACAAAAACGTAGACTAGTTAGAACTAGGGCCTTTTCCTTTTCTTTTTCTATCATCATCTGTTTTCTTTTTTGAGCAACTTGAGCTTCTTGCATTCGTCTGGAGTTGACTTTGTTTCCTTATTTCCTTAAGAAATCTTTCAAGAGTAGGCTTCGAAACACTAGATTTGTATTGATTAAAATCAGTATGAATTACTATCAAACTAAGTACTGAAGGATGAATTAAAATTATTAAATTATTTCAAAACAAATCGATCAAAATCATGCAATTATGCAAATATGCATAACTTGCTGAGAATCACTTGAGTAAAAGTTCTACATTATCTAAGTACTTCAAACTCTTGAAACATTGATCTTGATTGCACAATTATCTTGTAAGCTTTAGAAGCGCAGCTCTTTCATCTTGATATTTGACGTTACTAAAACATTTAACAAGATCATTGGATACTCTGGTGAGTAATTTGGAATCATTAAAACATCCACATTATAGGGTTCCTCGAGATAACAATCTCCCCCTTTTGATGATTTCATACACTCGAATACCTTTTAGCTAAGCGATACATAAATACAGGTACTTTCATACAGATCACATTAGCAGGGCATGGAGATATCAAAAATTGCATTCATTTAAGATAGATAGACATTTAATGCTCAATGCAAATTTAGAAACATAACAATTCAAAAATTTTAGTCATGGTCAGATCGATTCAAACACACAAAGTGTCATTGTGTAACAATAAAACATCAAGTTTAATCATTAAAAATTCAAGTTCTCCCCCTAACTTGCAGCTTCCTTTTGTAGCTCCCCTGATTGAGGTACTAAGATAACCTAGTATATCTCTAATTCTTCTCCCATTTTTGAAACAACAAAAGGTCGACTAGTTAGAACTGGGGCCTTTTCCTTTTCTTTTTCTGTCATCATCTGTTTTCTTTTTTGGGCAACTACAGCTTCTTGCTTTCGTCCGGAGTTGACTTTGTTTCCTTATTTCCATAAGAAATCTTTCAAGAGCAGGCTTCGAAACACTAGATTTGTAATGATTAAAATCAGGATGAATTACTATCAAACTGAGTACTGAAGGATGAATTAAAATTATTAAATTATTTCAGAACGAATCGATCAAAATCATGCAACTATGCAAATATGCATAACTTGCTGAGAATCACTTGAGTAAAAGTTCTACATTATCTAAGTACTTCAAACTCTTGAAGCATTGATCTTGATTGCACAATTATCTTGTAAGCTTTAGAAGCGCAGCTCTTTGATCTTGATATTTGACATTACTGAAACATTTAACAAGATCATTGAATACTCTGGTTAGTAATTTGGAGTCATCCAAATGTCCACATTATAGGGTTCCTCGACATAACAATCTCCCCCTTTTTGATGATTTCATACACTCGAATACCTTTTAGCTAAGTGATACATAAATACAGGTACTTTCATACAGATCACATTAGCATGGCATAGAGATATCCAGAATTGCATTGATTTAAGATTGATAGACATTTAATGCTCAATGCATTAGAAACATAACAATTCAAAAATTGTAGTCGTGGTCAAATCAATTCAAACACACAAAGTGTCATTGTGTAACAACAAAACATCAAGTTTAATCATTAAAAATTCAAGTTCTCCCCGTAACTTGCAGCTTCCTTTTGTAACTCCCCTAATTGAGGTACTAACTTAACCTAGTATTTCTCTAATTCTCCACCCCTTTTTGAAAACAACAAAAAGGTAGACTAGTTAGAACTGGGGCCTTTTCCTTTTCTTCTTCTGTCATCGTCTGTTTTCTTTTTTGAGCAACTTTAGCTTCTTGCTTTCGTCTGGAGTTGACTTTGTTTCCTCATTTCCTTAAGAAATCTTTCAAGAGCTGGCTTCGAAACACTAGATTTGTATTGATTAAAAATCATGATGAATTTCTATCAAACTGAGTACTGAAGGATAAATTAAAATTATTGAATTATTTCAAAACAAATCGATCAAAATCATGCAATTTTGCAAATATGCGTAACTTGCTGAGAATCACTTGAGTAAAAGCTCTACATTATCTAAGTACTTCAAACTCTTGAAGGATTGATCTTTATTGCACAATTATCTTGTAAGCTTTAGAAGCGCAGCTCTTTGATCTTGATATTTGACATTTCTGAAACATTTAACAAGATCATTGGATACTCTGGTTAGTAATTTGGATCCATTAAAACGTCCACATTATAGGGTTCCTCGAGATAACAATCTCCCCCTTTTTGATGATTTATGCACTCGAATACCTTTTAGCTAAGTGATACATAAATACATGTACTTTCATACAGATCACATTAGCAAGGCGTAGAGATATCAAAATTGCATTCATTTAAGATAGACAGTTAATGCTCAATGCAAATTTAGAAACCTAACAATTCAAAAATTGTAGTCATGGTCAGAACAATTCAAACACACAAAGTGTCATTGTGTAACAACAAAACATCAAGTTTAATCATTAAAAATTCAAGTTCTCCCCCTAACTTGCAGCTTCCTTTTGTAGCTCCCCTAATTGAGGTACTAACTTAACCTAGTATTTCTCTAATTCTCCACCCCTTTTGGAAAACAACAATAAGGTAGACTAGTTAGAACTAGGGCCTTTTCCTTTTCTTTTTCTGTCATCATCTATTTTCTTTTTTGAGCAACTTGAGCTTCTTGCTTTCGTCTGGAGTTGACTTTGTTACCTTATTTCCTTAAGAAATCTTTCAAGAGCGGGCTTCGAAACACTAGATTTGAATTGATTAAAATCAGGATGAATTACTATCAAACTGAGTACTGAAGAATGAATTAGAATTATTAAATTATTTCAAAACAAATCGATCAAAATCATGCAATTATGCAAATATGCATAACTTGCTGAGAATCACTAGAGTAAAAGTTCTACATTATCTAAGTACTTCAAACTCTTGAAGCATTGATCTTGATTGCACAATTATCTTGTAAGCTTTAGAAACGTAGGTCTTTGATCTTGATATTTGACATTACCGAAACATTTGACAAGATCATTGGACACTATGGTTAGTAATTTGGAATCATTAAAACCTCAACATTATAGGGTTCCTCGAGATAACAATCTCCCCCTTTTGGATGATTTCATACACTCAAATACCTTTTAGCTAAGCGATACATAAATACGGGTACTTTCATACAGATCACGTTAGCAGGGCATGGAGATATCAAAAATTGCATTCATTTAAGACAGATAGACATTTAATGCTCAATGCAAATTTAGAAACATAACAATTCAAAAATTGTAGTCATGGTCAGATCAATTCAAACACACAACGTGTCATTGTGTAACAATAAAACTTCAAGTTTAATCATTAAAAATTCAAGTTCTCCCCCTAACTTGCAGCTTCCTTTTGTAGCTCCCCTATTTGAGGTACTAACTTAACCTAGTATTTGTCTAATTCTCCACCCCTTTTTGAAAACAACAAAAACGTAGACTAGTTAGAACTAGGGCCTTTTCCTTTTCTTTTTCTATCATCATCTGTTTTCTTTTTTGAGCAACTTGAGCTTCTTGCATTCGTCTGGAGTTGACTTTGTTTCCTTATTTCCTTAAGAAATCTTTCAAGAGCAGGCTTCGAAACACTAGATTTGTATTGATTAAAATCAGTATGAATTACTATCAAACTAAGTACTGAAGGATGAATTAAAATTATTAAATTATTTCAAAACAAATCGATCAAAATCATGCAATTATGCAAATATGCATAACTTGTTGAGAATCACTTGAGTAAAAGTTCTACATTATCTAAGTACTTCAAACTCTTGAAACATTGATCTTGATTGCACAATTATCTTGTAAGCTTTAGAAGCGCAGCTCTTTGATCTTGAAATTTGACGTTACTGAAACATATAACAAGATCATTGGATACTCTGGTGAGTAATTTGGAATCATTAAAACATCCACATTATAGGGTTCCTCGAGATAACAATCTCCCCCTTTTGATGATTTCATACACTCGAATACCTTTTAGCTAAGTGATACATAAATACAGGTACTTTCATACAGATCACATTAGCAGGGCATAGAGATATCAAAAATTGCATTCATTTAATATAGATAGAAATTTAATGCTCAATTCAAATTTAGAAACATAAGAGTTCATAAATTAAAGTCATGGTCAGATTAATTCAGACACACAACGTGTCATTGTGTAACAATAAAACATCAAGTTTAATCATTAAAAATTCAAGTTCTCCCCCTAACTTGCAGCTTCCTTTTGTACCTCCCCTAATTGAGGTACTAACTTAACCTAGTATTTCTCTAATTCCCCCCCCCCCTTGTGAAAACAACAAAAAGGTAGACTAGTTAGAACTGGGGACTTTTCCTTTTCTTTTTCTATCGTCATCTGTTTTCTTTTTTGAGCAACTTGAGCTTCTTGCTTTCGCCTGGAGTTGACTTTGTTTCCTCATTTCCTTAAGAAATCTTTCAAGAGCAGGCTTTGAAACACTAGATTTGTATTCATTAAAATCATGATGAATTTCTATCAAACTGAGTACTGAAGGCTCAATTAAAAATATTAAATTATTTCAAAACAAATAGTTTAAAAAATCATGCAATTATGCAAATATGCATAACTTGCTGAGAATCACTTGAGTAAAAGTTTTACATTATCTAAGTACTTGAAACTCTTGAAGCATTGATCTTGATTGCACAATTATCTTGTAAGCTTTAGAAGCACAACTCTTTGATCTTGATAATTGATATTACTGTAACATTTAACAAGATCATTGGATACTCTGATGAGTAATTTGTAATCATCAAAATGTTCACATTATAGGGTTCCTCGAGATAACAATCTCCCCCTTTTTTATGATTTCATACACTAGAATACCTTTTAGCTAAGTGAAACATAAATACAGGTACTTCCATACAGATCACATTATCGTGGCACAGAGATATCAAAAATTGCATTCATTTAAGATAGATAGACATTTAATGCTCAATTCAAATTTAGAAACATAAGAATTCAGAAATTGTAGTCATGGTCAGATCAATTCAAACACACAAAGTAAAAGTTGTGTAACAACAAAACATCAAGTTTAATCATTAAAAATTCAAGTTCTCCCCTAACTTGCAGGTTCCTTTTGTAGCTACCCTAATTGAGGTACTAACTTAACCTAGTATTTCTCTAATTCCCCTCCCCCTTTTGAAAACAACAAAAAGTTAGACTAGTTAGAACTGGGGACTTTTCCTTTTCTTTTTCTATCATCATCGATTTTCTTTTTTGAGCAACTTGAGCTTCTTGCTTTCGCCTGGGGTTGACTTTGTTTCCTTATTTCCTTAAGAAATCTTTCGAGAGCAGGATTCGAAACACTAGATTTGTATTCATTAAAATCATGATGAATTTCTATCAAACCGAGTACTGAAGGCTCAATTAAAAATATTAAATTATTTCAAAACAAATCGATCAAAATCATGCAATTATGCAAATATGCAAAACTTGCTGAGAATCACTTGAGTAAAAGTTCTACATTATCTAAGTACTTGAAACTCTTGAAGCATTGATCTTGATTGCACAATTATCTTGTAAGCTTTAGAAGCGCAACTCTTTGATCTTGATAATTGATATTACTGAAACATTTAACAAGATCATTGGACACTCTGGTGGGTAATTTGTAATCATCAAAACGTTCACATTATAGGGTTCCTCGAGGTAACAATCTCCCCCTTTTTTATGATTTCATACACTAGAATACCTTTTAGCTAAGTGAAACATAAATACAGGTACTTCCATACAGATCACATTATCGTGGCATAGAGATATCAAAAATTGCATTCATTTAAGATAGATAGACATTTAATGCTCAATTCAAATTTAGAAACATAAGAATTCATAAATTAAAGTCATGGTCAGATCAATTCAATCACACAAAGTGTCATTGTGTAACAACAAAACATCAAGTTTAATCATTAAAAATTCAAGTTCTCCCCTAACTTGCAGCTTCCTTTTGTAGCTCCCCTAATTGAGGTACTAACTTAACCTAGTATTTCTCTAATTCCTTTCCCCTTTTGAAAACAACAAAAGGTAGACTAGTTAGAACTGGGGACTTTTCCTTTTCTTTTTCTATCATCATCTGTTTTCTTTTTTGAGCAACTTGAGCTTCTTGCTTTCGCCTGGAGTTGGCTTTGTTTCCTTATATCCTTAAGAAATCTTTCAAGAGCAGGCTTCGAAACACAAGATTTGTATTGATTAAACTCATGATGAATTTCTATCAAACTGAGTACTGAAGGATCAATTAAAAATATTAAATTATTTCAAAACAAATCGATCAAAATCATGCAATTATGCAAATATGCATAACTTGCTGAGAATCACTTGAGTAAAGGTTCTATATTATCTAAGTACTTGAAACTCTTGAAGCATTGATCTTGATTGCACAATTATCTTGTAGCTTTAGAAGCGCAGCTCTTTGATCTTGATATTTGATATTACTGAAACATTTAACAAGATCATTGGATACTATGGTGAGTATTTTGTAATGATCAAAACGTTCACATTATAGGGTTCCTCGAGATAACAATCTCCCCTTTTTTATGATTTCATACACTCGAATACATTTTAGCTAAGTGATACATAAATACAGGTACTTCCATACAGATCACATTAGCATGGCATAGAGATATCAAAAATTGCATTCATTTAAGATAGATAGATATTTAATGCTCAATGCAAATTTAGAAACATAACAATTCAAAAATTGTAGTCATGGTCAGATCAATTCAAACACACAAAGTGCCATAGCGTAACAAGACAACATCAAGTTTAATCATTAAAAATTCAAGTTCTCCCCCTAACTTGCAGCTTCCTTTTGTAGCTCCCTTGATTGAGGTACTAACTTAGCCTAGTATATCTCTAACTCTTCTCCCCTTGTTGACAAGAACAAAAAGGTCGACTACTCAGAACTGGGGCCTTTTCCTTTTCTTTTTTTGTCATCATCTATTTTCCTTTTTGAGAAACCTAAGCTTCTTGGTTTCGTTTGGAGTTGACTTTGTTTCCTTATTTTCTTAAGAAATCTTTCAAGAGCAGGCTTTGAAATAGAAGATTTGTATTGATTAAAATCATGATTAATCTCTATCAAACTGAGTACTGAAGGATCAATTAAAAATATTAAATTATTTGAAAACAAATCGATCAAAATCATGCAATTATGCAAATATGCACATATGCAAAACTTGCTGAGAATCACTTGAGTAAAAGTTCTACATTATCTAAGTACTTCAAACTGTTGAAGCATTGATCTTGATTGCACAATTATCTTGTAAGCTTTAGAAGCGCAGCTCTTTGATCTTGATATTTGACATCACTGAGACATTTAACATGATCATTGGATAGTCTGGTGAGTAATTTCTAATCATCAAAACGTTCACATTACAGGGTTCCTCGAGATAACAATCTCCCCCTTTTTGATGATTTCATACACTCAAATACCTTTTAGCTAAGTGAGACATAAATACAGGTACTTTCATACAGGTCACATTAGCATGGCATAGAGATATCAAGAATTGCATTGATTTAAGATAGATAGACATTTAATGCTCAATGCAAATTTAGAAACATAACAATGCAAAAATTGTAGTCGTGGTCAGATCAATTCAATTAAACAAAGTGTCATTATGTAACAACCCAACATCAAGTTTAATCATTAAAAATTCAAGTTCTCCCCCTAACTTGCAGCTTCCTTTTGTAGCTCCCCGGATTCAGGTACTAACTTAACCTAGTATTTATCTAATTCTCGACCCTTTTTGAAAACAACAAAAAAGTAGACTAGTTAGAACTTGGGCCTTTTCCTTTTCTTTTTCGGTCATCATCTGTTTTCTTTTTTGAGCAACTTGAGCTTCTTGCTTTCGTCTGGAGTTGACTTTGTTTCCTCATTTCCTTAAGAAATCTTTCAAGACCAGGCTTCGAAACAATAGATTTGTATTGATTAAAATCAGGATGAATCACTATCAAACTGAGTACTGAAGGATGAATTAAAAGTATTAAAGTATTTCAAAACAAATCGATCAAAAGTATGAAATTATGCAAATAGGCATAACTTGCTGAGAATCACTTGAGTTAAAGTTCTACATTATCTAAGTACTTCAAACTCTCGAAGCATTGATCTTGATTGCACAATTATCTTGTAAGCTTTAGAAGCGCAGCTCTTTGATCTTGATATTTGACATCACTGAGACATTTAACATGATCATTGGATAGTCTGGTGAGTAATTTCTAATCATCAAAACGTTCACATTACAGGGTTCCTCGAGATAACAATCTCCCCCTTTTTGATGATTTCATACACTCGAATACCTTTTAGCTAAGTGAAACATAAATACAGGTACTTTCATACAGGTCACATTAGCATGGCATAGAGATATCAAGAATTGCATTGATTTAAGATAGATAGACATTTAATGCTCAATGCAAATTTAGAACCATAACAATGCAAAAATTGTAGTCGTGGTCAGATCAATTCAATTACACAAAGTGTCATTGTGTACCAACCAAACATCAAGTTTAATCATTAAAAATTCAAGTTCTCCCCCTAACTTGCAGCTTCCTTTTGTAGCTCCCCGGATTCAGGTACTAACTTAACCTAGTATTTCTCTAATTCTCGACCCTTTTTGAAAATTACAAAAAGGTAGACTAGTTAGAACTTGGGCCTTTTCCTTTTCTTTTTCTGTCATCATATGTTTTCTTTTTTGAGCAACTTGAGCTTCTTGCTTTCGTCTGGAGTTGAGTTTGTTTCCTCATTTCCTTAAGAAATATTTCAAGACCAGGCTTCGAAACACTAGATTTGTTTTGATTAAAATCAGGATGAATCACTATCAAACTGAGAACTGAAGGATGAATTAAAAGTATTAAAGTATTTCAAAACAAATCGATCAAAAGCATGAAATTATGCAAATAGGCATAACTTGCTGAGAATCACTTGAGTTAAAGTTCTACATTATCTAAGTACTTCAAACTCTTGAAGCATTGATCTTGATTGCACAATTATCTTGTAAGCTTTAGAGGCGCAACTCTTTGATCTTGATATTTGACATTACTGAAACATTTAACAAGATCATTGGATACACTGGTGAGTAATTACGAATCATTAAAACGTCCACATTATAGGGTCCCTCTAGATAACATTCTCCCCCTTTTTGATGATTTCATACACTCGAATACCTTTTAGCTAAGTGATACATAAACACAGGTACTTTCATACAGATCAAATTAGCATGGCATAGAGATATCGAAAATTGCATTCATTTAAGATAGATAGACATTTAATGCTCAATGCAAATTTAGAAACATAACAATTCAAAAATTGTAGTCATGGTCAGATCAATTCAAACACACAAAGTGTCATAGTGTAACAACATAACATCAAGTTTAATCATTAAAAATTCAAGTTCTCCCCCTAACTATCAGCTTCCATTTGTAGCTCCCCTGATTGATCTATTAACTTAACCGAGTATTTCTCTAATTCTCCTCCCTTTTTCGAAAACAACAAAAGGGTAGACTAGTTAGAACTGGGCCCTTTTCCCCTTCTTTTTCTGTCACCATCTGTTTTCTTTTTTGAGCAACTTGAGCTTCCTACTTTCGTCTGGAGTTGAGTTTGTTTTCTCATTTCCTTAAGAAATCTTTCAAGAGCAGGCTTCGAAACACTAGATTTGTATTCATTAAAATCAGGATAAATTACTATCAAACTGAGTACTGAAGGATGAATTAAAATTATTAAACTATTTCAAACAAATCGATCAGAATCATGCAATTATGCAAATATGTATAACTTGCTGAGAACCACTTGAGTAAAAGTTCTACATTATCTATGTACTTTAAACTCTTGACGCTTTGATCTTGATTGCACATTTATCTTGTAAGCTTTAGAAGCGCAGCTCTTTGATCTTGATATTTGATATTACTTAAACATTTAACAAGATCATTGGATACTCGGGTGAGTAATTTGTAATCATCAAAACCTTCACATTATAGGGTTTCTCGAGATAACAATCTCCCCCTTTTTGATGATTTCATACACTCGAATACCTTTTAGCTATCAAACTGAGTACTGAAGGATGAATTAAAATTATTAAATTATTTCAAAACAAATCGATCAAAATCATGCAATTTTGCAAATATGCATAATTTCCTGAGAATCAAGAATTGCCTTGATTTAAGATAGATAGACATTTAATGCTCAATGCAAATTTAGAAACATAAAAATTCAAAAATTGTTGTCATGGTCAGATCAATTCAAACACACAAAGTGTCATAGTGTAACAACATAACATCAAGTTTAATCATTAAAAATTCAAGTTCTCCCCCTAACTTGCAGCATCCTTTTGTAGCTCCCCTGATTGAGGTACTAACTTATCCTAGTATATCTCTAATTCTTCTCCCCTTTTTGAAAACAACAAAAAGGTCGACTAGTTAGAACTGGGGCCTTTTCCCTTTCTTTTTCTGTCATCATCTGTTTTCTTTTTTGAGCAACTTGAGCTACTTGCTTTCATCTAGAGTTGACTTTGTTTCCATATTTCCTTAAGAAATCTTTCAAGAGCAGGCTTCGAAACACTAGATTTGTATTGATTACAATCAGCTTGAATTACTATCAAACTGAGTACTGAAGGATGAATTAAAATTATTAAATTATTTCAAAACAAATCGATCAAAATCATGCAATTATGCAAATATGCAATACTTGCTGAGAATCACTTGAGTAAAAGTTCTACATTAGCTAAGTACTTCAAACTCTTGATGCTTTGATCTTGATTGCACAATTATCTTGTAAGCTTTAGAAGCGCAGCTCTTTGATCTTGATATTTGATATTACTGAAACATTTAACAAGATCATTTGATACTCTGGTGAGTAATTTGTAATCATCAAAACGTTCACATTATAGGGTTCGTCGAGATAACAATCTCCCCATTTTTGATGATTTCATACACTCGAATGCCTTTGAGCTAAGTGAAACATAAATACAGGTACTTCCATACATATCACATTATCATGGCATAGAGATATCAAAAATTGCATTCATTTAAGATAGATAGACATTTGATGCTCAATGCAAATTTAGAAACATAACAATTCAACAATAAAAGTCATGTTCAGATCAATTCAAACACACAAAGTGGCATTGTGTAACAACAAAACATCAAGTTTAATCATTAAAAATTCAAGTTCTCCCCCTAACTTGCAGCTTCCTATTGTAGCTCCCCTAATTGAGGTACTAACTTAACCAAGTATTTCTTTAATTCCCCTCCTCTTTTTGAAAATAACAAAAAGGTAGACTAGTTAGAACTGGGGACTTTTCCTTTTCTTTTTCTACCATCATCTGTTTTCTTTTTTAAGCAACTTGATCTTCTTGCTTTCGCTTGGAATTGAATTTGTTTCCTTATTTCCTTAAGAAATCTTTTAAGAGCAGGCTTCGAAACACAAGATTTGTATTGATTAAAATCATGATGAATTTCTATCAAACTGAGTACTGAAGGATGAATTAAAATTATTAAATTATTTCAAAACAAATCGATCAAAATCATGCAATTATGCAAATATGCATAACTTGCTGAGAATCACTTGAGTAAAAGTTCAACATTATCTAAGTACTTCAAACTCTTGGAGTATTGATCTTGATTGCACAATTATCTTGTAAGCTTTAGAAGCGCAGCTCTTTGATGTTGATATTTAACATTACTGAAACATTTAACAACATCATTGGATACTCTGGTTAGTAATTTGGAATCAAGAAAACGTCCACATTATAGGGTTCCTCGAGATAACAATCTCCCCCTTTTTGATGATTTCATACACTCAAATACCTTTTAGCTAAGTGATACATAAACACAGGTACTTCCATACAGATCACATTAGCATGGCAAAGAGATATCAAAAATTGCATTCATTTGAGATAGATAGACATTTAATGCTCAATGCAAATTTAGAAACATAACAATTCAAAAATTGTAGTCAGGGTCAGATCAATTCAAACACACAAAGTGTCATAGTGTAACAACATGACATCAAGTTTAATCATTAAAAATTCAAGTTCTCCCTCTAACTTGCAGCTTCCTTTTGTAGCTCCCCTGATTGAGGTACTAACTTAATCTAGTATTCCTCTAATTCTCCACCCCTTTTTGAAAACAACAAAAAGGTAGACTAGTAAGAACTGAGCCTTTTCCTCTTCTTTTTCTGTCATCATCTGTTTTCTTTTTTGAGCAACTTGAGCTTCTTGCTTTCGTTTGGAGTTGACTTTGTTTCCTTATTTCCTTAAGAAATCTTTCAAGAGCAGGCTTCGAAATAGTAGATTTGTATTGATTAAAACCATGATGAATTTCTATCAAATTGAGTAGTGAAAGATGAATTAAAAATATTAAATTATTAGAAAACAAATCGATCAAAATCATGCAATTATGCAAATATGCATAACTTGCTGAGAATCACTTGAGTAAAAGTTCTACATTATCTAAGTACTTCAAACTCTTGAAGCATTAATCTTGATTGCACAATTATCTTGTAAGCTTTAAAAGCGCAGCTCTTTGATCTTCATATTTGACATTACTGAAACATTTAACAAGATTATTGGATACTCTTGTGAGTAATTTGAAATCATCCAAACGTCCACATTATAGGGTTCCTCGAGATAACAATCTCCCCCTTTTTGATGATTTCATACACTCGAATACCTTTTAGCTGAGTGATACATAAATAAAGGTACTTTCATACGTATCACATTAGCATGGCATAGAGATATCAAGAATTTCATTGATTTAAGATAGATAGACATTTAATGCTCAATGCAAATTTAGAAACATAACAATTCAAAAATTGTAGTCGTGGTCAGAACAATTCAAACACACAAAGTGTCATTGTGTAACAAAAAAACATCAAGTTTAATAATTAAAAATTCAAGTTCTCCCCCTAACTTGCAGCTTCCTTTTGAAGCTCCCCTGATTGAGGTACTAACTTAACCTAGTATTTCTCTAATTCTCCACCCCTTTTTGAAAACAACAAAAAGGTAGACTAGTAAGAACTGGGGCCTTTTCCTATTATTTTTCTGTCATCATCTGTTTTCTTTTTTTAGCAACTTGAGCTTCTTGCTTTCGTTTGGAGTTGACCTTGTTTCCTCATTTCCTCAAGAAATCTTTCAAGAGCAGGCTTTGAAACACTAGATTTGTATTGATTATAATCAGGATGAATTACTATCAAACTGAGTACTGAAGGATGAATTAAAAATATTAAATTATTTCAAAACAAATCGATCAAAATCATGCAATTTTGCAAATATGCATAATTTCCTGAGAATCAAGAATTGCATTGATTTAAGATAGATAGACATTTAATGCTCAATGCAAATTTAGAAACATAAAAATTCAAAAATTGTTGTCATGGTCAGATCAATTCAAACACACAAAGTGTCATAGTGTAACAACATAACATCAAGTTTAATCATTAAAAATTCAAGTTCTCCCCCTAACTTGCAGCATCCTTTTGTAGCTCCCCTGATTGAGGTACTAACTTATCCTAGTATATCTCTAATTCTTCTCCCCTTTTTGAAAACAACAAAAAGGTCGACTAGTTAGAACTGGGGCCTTTTCCCTTTCTTTTTCTGTCATCATCTGTTTTCTTTTTTGAGCAACTTGAGCTACTTGCTTTCATCTAGAGTTGACTTTGTTTCCAAATTTCCTTAAAAAATCTTTCAAGAGCAGGCTTCGAAACACTAGATTTGTATTGATTACAATCAGCATGAATTACTATCAAACTGAGTACTGAAGGATGAATTAAAATTATTAAATTATTTCAAAACAAATCGATCAAAATCATGCAATTATGCAAATATGCAATACTTGCTGAGAATCACTTGAGTAAAAGTTCTACATTAGCTAAGTACTTCAAACTCTTGAAGCTTTGATCTTGATTGCACAATTATCTTGTAAGCTTTAGAAGCGCAGCTCTTTGATCTTGATATTTGATATTACTGAAACATTTAACAAGATCATTTGATACTCTGGTGAGTAATTTGTAATCATCAAAACGTTCACATTATAGGGTTCGTCGAGATAACAATCTCCCCATTTTTGATGATTTCATACACTCGAATGCCTTTTAGCTAAGTGAAACATAAATACAGGTACTTCCATACATATCACATTATCATGGCATAGAGATATCAAAAATTGCATTCATTTAAGATAGATAGACATTTGATGCTCAATGCAAATTTAGAAACATAACAATTCAACAATAAAAGTCATGTTCAGATCAATTCAAACACACAAAGTGGCATTGTGTAACAACAAAACATCAAGTTTAATCATTAAAAATTCAAGTTCTCCCCCTAACTTGCAGCTTCCTATTGTAGCTCCCCTAATTGAGGTACTAACTTAACCAAGTATTTCTTTAATTCCCCTCCTCTTTTTGAAAATAACAAAAAGGTAGACTAGTTAGAACTGGGGACTTTTCCTTTTCTTTTTCTACCATCATCTGTTTTCTTTTTTAAGCAACTTGATCTTCTTGCTTTCGCTTGGAATTGAATTTGTTTCCTTATTTCCTTAAGAAATCTTTTAAGAGCAGGCTTCGAAACACAAGATTTGTATTGATTAAAATCATGATGAATTTCTATCAAACTGAGTACTGAAGGATGAATTAAAATTATTAAATTATTTCAAAACAAATCGATCAAAATCATGCAATTATGCAAATATGCATAACTTGCTGAGAATCACTTGAGTAAAAGTTCAACATTATCTAAGTACTTCAAACTCTTGGAGCATTGATCTTGATTGCACAATTATCTTGTAAGCTTTAGAAGCGCAGCTCTTTGATCTTGATATTTGACATTACTGAAACATTTAACAACATCATTGGATACTCTGGTTAGTAATTTGGAATCAAGAAAACGTCCACATTATAGGGTTCCTCGAGATAACAATCTCCCCCTTTTTGATGATTTCATACACTCAAATACCTTTTAGCTAAGTGATACATAAACACAGGTACTTCCATACAGATCACATTAGCATGGCATAGAGATATCAAAAATTGCATTCATTTGAGATAGATAGACATTTAATGCTCAATGCAAATTTAGAAACATAACAATTCAAATATTGTAGTCAGGGTCAGATCAATTCAAACACACAAAGTGTCATAGTGTAACAACATGACATCAAGTTTAATCATTAAAAATTCAAGTTCTCCCTCTAACTTGCAGCTTCCTTTTGTAGCTCCCCTGATTGAGGTACTAACTTAATCTAGTATTCCTCTAATTCTCCACCCCTTTTTGAAAACAACAAAAAGGTAGACTAGTAAGAACTGAGCCTTTTCCTCTTCTTTTTCTGTCATCATCTGTTTTCTTTTTTGAGCAACTTGAGCTTCTTGCTTTCGTTTGGAGTTGACTTTGTTTCCTTATTTCCTTAAGAAATCTTTCAAGAGCAGGCTTCGAAATAGTAGATTTGTATTGATTAAAATCATGATGAATTTCTATCAAATTGAGTAGTGAAAGATGAATTAAAAATATTAAATTATTAGAAAACAAATCGATCAAAATCATGCAATTATGCAAATATGCATAACTTGCTGAGAATCACTTGAGTAAAAGTTCTACATTATCTAAGTACTTCAAACTCTTGAAGCATTAATCTTGATTGCACAATTATCTTGTAAGCTTTAAAAGCGCAGCTCTTTGATCTTCATATTTGACATTACTGAAACATTTAACAAGATCATTGGATACTCTTGTGAGTAATTTGAAATCATCCAAACGTCCACATTATAGGGTTCCTCGAGATAACAATCTCCCCCTTTTTGATGATTTCATACACTCGAATACCTTTTAGCTGGGTGATACATAAATACAGGTACTTTCATACGTATCACATTAGCATGGCATAGAGATATCAAGAATTGCATTGATTTAAGATAGAGAGACATTTAATGCTCAATGCAAATTTAGAAACATAACAATTCAAAAATTGTAGTCGTGGTCAGATCAATTCAAACACACAAAGTGTCATTGTGTAACAAAAAAACATCAAGTTTAATAATTAAAAATTCAAGTTCTCCGCCTAACTTGCAGCTTCCTTTTGAAGCTCCCCTGATTGAGGTACTAACTTAACCTAGTATTTCTCTAATTCTCCACCCCTTTTTGAAAACAACAAAAAGGTAGACTAGTAAGAACTGGGGCCTTTTCCTCTTATTTTTCTGTCATCATCTGTTTTCTTTTTTTAGCAACTTGAGCTTCTTGCTTTCATTTGGAGTTGACCTTGTTTCCTCATTTCCTTAAGAAATCTTTCAAGAGCAGGCTTTGAAACACTAGATTTGTATTGATTATAATCAGGATGAATTACTATCAAACTGAGTACTGAAGGATGAATTAAAATTATTCAATTATTTCAAAAGAAATCGATCAAAATCATGCAATTTTGCAAATATGCATAATTTCCTGAGAATCAAGAATTGCATTGATTTAAGATAGATAGACATTTAATGCTCAATGCAAATTTAGAAACATAACAATTCAAAAATTAAAGTCGTGGTCAGATCAATTCAAACACACAAAGTGTCATTGTGTAACAACAAAACATCAAGTTTAATCATTAAAAATTCAAGTTCTCCCCCTAACTTGCAGCTTCCTATTGTAGCTCCCCTAATTGAGGTACTAACTTTATCTAGTATTTCTCTAATTCCCCTCCCCTATTGAAAACAACAAAAAGGTAGACTAGTTAGAACTGGGGATTTTTCCTTTTCTTTTTCTATCATCATGTGTTTTTTTTTTTTGAGCAACTTGAGCTTCTTGCTTTCGTTTGGAGTTGACTATGTTTCCTTATTTCCTTAAGAAATCTTTCAAGAGTAGGCTTCGAAACACTAGATTTTTTTTTGATTAAAATCATGATGAATTTCTATCAAACTGAGTACTGAAGGATCAATTAAAAATATTAAATTATTTCAAAATAAATCGATCACAATCATGCAATTACGCAAATATGCATAACATGCTGAGAATCACTCGAGTAAAAGTTTTACATTATCTAAGTACTTCAAACTCTTGAAGCATTGATCTTGATTGCACAATTATCTTGTAAGCTTTAGAAGTGCAGCTCTTTGATCTGGATATTTGATATTACTGAGACATTTAACAAGATCATTGGATACTATGGTGAGTAATTTGTAATGATCAAAACGTTCACATTATAGGGTTCCTCGAGATAACAATCTCCCCCTTTTTGATGAATTCGTACACTCGAATACCTTTTAGCTAAGTGATACATAAACACAGGTATTTCCATACAGATCACATTAGCATGGCATAGAGATATCAAAAATTGCATTCATTTGAGATAGATAGACATTTAATGCTCAATGCAAATTTAGAAACATAACAATTCAAAATTGTAGTCATGGTCAGATCAATTCAAACACACAAAGTGTCATAGTGTAACAACATAACATCAAGTTTAATCATTAAAAATTCAAGTTCTCCCTCTGACTTGCAGCTTCCTTTTGTAGCTCTCCTGATGGAGGTACTAACTTAACCTAGTATTTCTCTAATTCTTCTCCCGTTTTTGAAAACAACAAAAAGGTCTAGTAGTTAGAACTGGGGCCTTTTCCTTTTCTTTTTTTGTCATCATCTTTTTTCTTTTTTAAGCAACTTGAGAAACACTTGATTTGTATTGATTAAAATCAGGATGAATTAGTATCAAACTGAGTACTGAAGGATGAATTAAAATTATTAAATTATTTCAAAACAAATCGATCAAAATTATGCAATTTTGCAAATATGCATAACTTGCGAAGAATCACTTGAGTAAAAAGTTCTACATTATCTAAGTACTTCAAACTCTTGAAGCATTGATCTTGATTGCACAATTATCTTGTAAGCTTTAGAAGCGCAGCTCTTTGATCTTGATATTTGATATTACTGAAACATTTAACAAGATCATTGGATACTATGGTGAGTAATTTGTAATGATCAAAACGTTCACATTATAGCGTTCCTCGAGATAACAATCTCCCCCTTTTTGATGATTTCATACACTCGAACGCCTTTTAGCTAAGTGAAACATAAATACAGGTGCTTCCATACATATCACATTATCCTGGCATAGAGATATCAAAAATTGCATTCATTTAAGATAGTTAAACATTTGATGCTCAATGCAAATTTAGAAACATAACAATTCAAAAATAAAATCTTGGTCAGATCAAATTAGCATGGCATAGAGATATCGAAAATTGCATTCATTTAAGATAGATAGACATATAATGCTCAATGCAAATTTAGAAACATAACAATTCAAAAATTGTAGGCGTCGTCAGATCAAATCGAACACACAAAATGTCATTGTGTAACAACAAAACATCAAGTTTAATCATGAAAAATTCACGTTCTCCCCCTAACTTGCAGCTCCCTTTTGTAGCTCCCCTAATTGAGGTACTAACTTGACCTAGTATTTCTCTAATTCTCCACCCCTTTTTGAAAACAACAAAAAGCTAGACTAGTTAGAACTAGGGCCATTTCCTTTCCTTTTTCTGTCATCATGTGTTTTTTTTTTTGAGCAACTTGAGCTTCTTGCTTCTGTTTGGAGTTGACTATGTTTCCTTATTTCCTTAGGAAATCTTTCAAGAGTAGGCTTCGAAACAGTAGATTTTTTTTTGATTAAAATCATGATGAATTTCTATCAAACTGAGTACCGAAGGATCAATTAAAAATATGAAATTATTTCAAAACAAATCGATCAAAATCATGCAATTATGCAAATATGCATAACATGCTGAGAATCACTTGAGTAAAAGTCCTAGATTATCTAAGTACTTCAAACTCTTGAAGCATTGATCTTGATTGCACAATTATCTTGTAAGCTTTAGAAGCGCAGCTCTTTGATCTTGATATTTGATATTACTGAAACATTTAATAAGATGATTGGATACTCTGGTTAGCAATTTGGAATCATTAAAACGTCCACATTATAGGGTTCCTCGAGATATCAATCTCCCCCTTTTTGATGATTTCATACACTCGAATACCTTTTTGCTATGTGATACATAAATACAGGTACTTTCGTAGAGATCACATTAGCAGGGCATAGAGATATCAAAAATTGCATTCATTTAAGATAGATAGACATTTAATGCTCAATGCAAATTTAGAAACATAACAGTTCAAAAATTGTAGTCACGGTCAGATCAATTCAAACACAAAGTGTCATTGTGTAACAACAAAACATCAAGTTTAATCATTAAAAATTCAAGTTCTCCCCCTAACTTGCAGCTTCCTTTTGCAGCTCCCCTAATTGAGGTACTAACTTAACCTAGTATTTCTCTAATACTCCACCCCTTTTTGAAAACAACAAAAAGCTAGACTAGTTAGAACTAGGGCCATTTCCTTTTCTTTTTCTGTCATCATGTGTTTTCTTTTTTGAGCAACTTGAGCTTCTTGCTTTCGTTTGGAGTTGATTATGTTTCCTTATTTCCTTAAGAAATCTTTCAAGAGCAGGCTTCGAAACACTAGATTTTTATTGATTAAAATCATGATTAATTTCTATCAAACTAAATACTGAAAGATCAATTAAAAATATTACATTATTCCAAAACAAATCGATCCAAATCATGCAATTATGCAAATATGCATAATATGCTGAGAATCACTTGAGTAAAAGTTCTACATTATCTAAGTACTTCAAACTCTTGAAGCATTGATCTTGATTGCACAATTATCTTGTAAGCTTTAGAAGTGCAGCTCTTTGATCTTGATATTTGATATTACTGAAACATTTAACAAGATCATTGGATACTCTGGTTAGTAATTTGTAATGATCAAAACGTTCACATTATAGGGTTCCTCGAGATAACAATCTCCCCTTTTTTGATGATTTCATACACTCGAATACCTTTTAGCTATGTGAAACATAAATACAAGTACTTCCATACATATCACACTAGCATGGCATAGAGATATCAAAAATTGCATTCATTTAAGATAGATAGACATTTAATGCTCAATGCAAATTTAGAAACATAACAATTCAAAAATTGTAGGCGTCGTCAGATCAAATCGAACACACAAAATGTCATTGTGTAACAACAAAACATCAAGTTTAATCATGAAAAATTCACGTTCTCCCCCTAACTTGCAGCTCCCTTTTGTAGCTCCCCTAATTGAGGTACTAACTTGACCTAGTATTTCTCTAATTCTCCACCCCTTTTTGAAAACAACAAAAAGCTAGACTAGTTAGAACTAGGGCCATTTCCTTTCCTTTTTCTGTCATCATGTGTTTTTTTTTTTGAGCAACTTGAGCTTCTTGCTTCTGTTTGGAGTTGACTATGTTTCCTTATTTCCTTAGGAAATCTTTCAAGAGTAGGCTTCGAAACAGTAGATTTTTTTTTGATTAAAATCATGATGAATTTCTATCAAACTGAGTACCGAAGGATCAATTAAAAATATGAAATTATTTCAAAACAAATCGATCAAAATCATGCAATTATGCAAATATGCATAACATGCTGAGAATCACTTGAGTAAAAGTCCTAGATTATCTAAGTACTTCAAACTCTTGAAGCATTGATCTTGATTGCACAATTATCTTGTAAGCTTTAGAAGCGCAGCTCTTTGATCTTGATATTTGATATTACTGAAACATTTAATAAGATGATTGGATACTCTGGTTAGCAATTTGGAATCATTAAAACGTCCACATTATAGGGTTCCTCGAGATATCAATCTCCCCCTTTTTGATGATTTCATACACTCGAATACCTTTTTGCTATGTGATACATAAATACAGGTACTTTCGTAGAGATCACATTAGCAGGGCATAGAGATATCAAAAATTGCATTCATTTAAGATAGATAGACATTTAATGCTCAATGCAAATTTAGAAACATAACAGTTCAAAAATTGTAGTCACGGTCAGATCAATTCAAACACAAAGTGTCATTGTGTAACAACAAAACATCAAGTTTAATCATTAAAAATTCAAGTTCTCCCCCTAACTTGCAGCTTCCTTTTGCAGCTCCCCTAATTGAGGTACTAACTTAACCTAGTATTTCTCTAATACTCCACCCCTTTTTGAAAACAACAAAAAGCTAGACTAGTTAGAACTAGGGCCATTTCCTTTTCTTTTTCTGTCATCATGTGTTTTCTTTTTTGAGCAACTTGAGCTTCTTGCTTTCGTTTGGAGTTGATTATGTTTCCTTATTTCCTTAAGAAATCTTTCAAGAGCAGGCTTCGAAACACTAGATTTTTATTGATTAAAATCATGATTAATTTCTATCAAACTAAATACTGAAAGATCAATTAAAAATATTACATTATTCCAAAACAAATCGATCCAAATCATGCAATTATGCAAATATGCATAATATGCTGAGAATCACTTGAGTAAAAGTTCTACATTATCTAAGTACTTCAAACTCTTGAAGCATTGATCTTGATTGCACAATTATCTTGTAAGCTTTAGAAGTGCAGCTCTTTGATCTTGATATTTGATATTACTGAAACATTTAACAAGATCATTGGATACTCTGGTTAGTAATTTGTAATGATCAAAACGTTCACATTATAGGGTTCCTCGAGATAACAATCTCCCCTTTTTTGATGATTTCATACACTCGAATACCTTTTAGCTATGTGAAACATAAATACAAGTACTTCCATACATATCACACTAGCATGGCATAGAGATATCAAAAATTGCATTCATTTAAGATAGATAGACATTTAATGCTCAATGCAAATTTAGAAACATAACAATTCAAAAATTGTAGTCATGGTCAGATCAATTCAAACACACAAAGTGTCATTGTGTAACAACAAAACATCAAGTTTAATCATTAAAAATTCAAGTTCTCCCCCTAACTTGCAGCTTCCTTTTGTCGCTTACCTAATTGAGGTACTAACTTAACCTAGTATTTCTCTAATTCTCCTCCCGTTTTTGAAAACAACAAAAAGGTAAACTATTTAGAACTGGTGACTTTTCTTTTTCTTTTTCTATCATCATGTGTTTTCTTTTTTGAGCATCTTGAGCTTCTTGCTTTCGTCTGGAGTTGACTTTGTTTCCTCATTTCCTTAAGAAATCCTTCAAGAGCAGGCTTCGAAACACTAGACTTGTACTGATTAAAATTAGGATGAATATCTATCAAACTGAGTACTGAAGGATGAATTAAAATTATTAAATTATTTCAAAACAAATTGATCAAAATCATGCAATTATGCAAATATGCATAACTTACTGAGAATCACTTGAGTAAAAGTTCTACATTATCTAAGTACTTCAAACTCTTGAAACTTTGATCTTGATTGCACAATTATCTTGTAAGCTTCAGAAGCGCAGCTCTTTGATCTTGATATTTGATATTACTGAAACATTTAACAAGATCATTGGATACTCTGGTGAGTAATTTGTAATGATCAAAACGTTCACATTATAGGGTTCCTCGAGATAACAATCTCCCTCTTTTTGATGGTTTCATACACTCGAATACCTTTTAGCTATGTGAAACATAAATACAAGTACTTCCATACATAACACACTAGCATGGCATAGAGATATCAAAAATTGCATTCATTTAAGATAAATAGACATTTAATGCTCAATGCAAATTTAGAAACATAACAATTCAAAAAATGTAGTCGTGGTCAGATCAATTCAAACACACAAAGTGTCATTGTGTAACAACAAAACATCAAGTTTAATCATTAAAAATTCAAGTTCTCCCCCTAACTTGCAGCTTCCGTTTGTCGCTCCCCTAATTGAGGTACTAACTTAACCTAGTATTTCTCTAATTCTTCTCCCCTTTTTGAAAACAACAAAAAGGTCGACTAGTTAGAACTGGGGCCTTTTCCTTTTCTTTTTTTGTCATCATCTGTTTTCTTTTTTGAGAAACTTGAGCTTCTTGCTTTCGTCTGGAGTTGACTTTGTTTCCTTATTTCCTTAAGAAATCTTTCAAGAGCAGTCTTCGAAATAGTAGATTCGTATTGATTAAAATCATGATGAAATTCTATCAAACTGAGTACTGAAGGATGAATTAAAAATATTAAATTATTTGAAAACAAATCGATCAAAATCATGCAATTATGCAAATATGCATAACTTGCAGAGAATCACTTGAGTAAAAGTTCTACATTATCTAAGTACGTCAAACTCTTGAAGCATTGAACTTGATTGCACAATTATCTTGTAAGCTTTAGAAGCGCAGCTCTTTGATCTTGATATTTGACATTACTGAAACATTTAACAAGATCATTGGATACTCTGGTTAGTAATTTGGAATCATTAAAACGTCCACATTATAGGGTTCTTCGAGATAACAATCTCCCCCTTTTTGATGATTTCATACACTGGAATACCTTTTAGCTAAGTGATACATAAATACAGGTACTTTCAAACAGATCACATTAGCAGGGCTTAGAGATATCAAGAATTGCGTTCATTTAAGATAGATAGACATTTAATGCTCAATGCAAACTTTGAAACATAACAATTCAAAAATTGTAGTCGTTGTCAGATCAATTCAAACACACAAAGTGTCATTGTGTAACAACAAAACATCAAGTTTAATCATTAAAAATTCAAGTTCTCCCCTAACTTGCAGCTTCCTTTTGTAGCTCCCCTGATTGAGGTACTAACTTAACCTAGTATTTCTCTAATTCTCCACCCCTTTTTGAAAACAACAAAAAGGTAGATTAGTTAGAACTGGGGCCTTTTCCTCTTCTTTTTCTGTCATCAGCTGTTTTCTTTTTTGAGCAACTTGAGCTTCTTGCTTTTGTTTGGAGTTGACTTTGTTTCCTCATGTCCTTAAGAAATCTTTCAAGAGCAGGCTTCGAAAGACTAGATTTGTATTGATTAAAATCAGGATGAATTTCTATCAAACTGACTACTGAAGGATGAATTAAAAATATTAAATTATTTGAAAACAAATCGATCAAAATCATGCAATTATGCAAATATGCATAACTTGCTGAGAATCACTTGAGTAAAAGTTCTACATTATCTAAGTACTTCAAACTCTTGAAGCATTGATCTTGATTGAACAATTATCTTGTAAGCTTTAGAAGCGCAGCTCTTTGATCTTGATATTTGACATTACTGAAACATTTAACAAGATCATTGGATACTCTGGCTAGTAATTTGGAATCATTAAAACGTCCACATTATAGGGTTCCTCGAGATAATAATCTCCCCCTTTTTGATGATTTCATACACTCGAATACCTTTTAGCTAAGTGATAGATAAATACAGGTACTTTCATACAGATCACATTAGAATGGCATAGAGATATCAAGAATTGCATTGATTTAAGATAGATAGACATTTAATGCTCAATGCAAACTTAGAAACATCACAATTCAAAAATTGTAGTTGTGGTCAAATCAATTCAAACACACAAAGTGTCATTGTGTAACAACAAAACATCAAGTTTAATCATTAAAAATTCAAGTTCTCCCCCTAACTTGCAGCTTCCTTTTGTAGCTACCCTGATTGAGGTACTAACTTAACCTAGTATTTCTCTTATTCTCCACCCCTTTTTGAAAACAACAAAAAGGTAGATTAGTTAGAACTGGGGCCTTTTTCTCTTTTTTTTTCTGTCATCAGCTGTTTTCTTTTTTGAGCAACATGAGCTTCTTGCTTTCGTCTGGAGTTGACTTTGTTTCCTCATTTCCTTAAGAAATCTTTCAAGAGCAGGCTTTGAAAGACAAGAGTTGTATTGATTAAAATTAGGAAGAATTACTATCAAACTGAGTACTGAAGGATGAATTAAAATTATTAAATTATTTCAAAAGAAATCGATCAAAATCATGCGATTTTGCAAATATGCATAACTTGCTGAGAATCACTTGAGTAAAAGTTCTACATTATCTAAGTACTTCAAACTCTTGAGGCATTGATCTTGATTGCACAATTATCTTGTAAGCTTTAGAAGCGCAGCTATTTGATCTTGATATTTGACATTACTGAAACATTTAACAAGATCATTGGATACTCTGGTTAGCAATTTGGAATCATTAAAACGTTCACATTATAGGGTTCCTCGAGATAACAATCTCCCCCTTTTTGATGATTTCATACACTCGAATACCTTTCTGCTAAGTGATACATAAATACAGGTACTTTCATACAGATCTCATTAGCAGGGCATAGAGATATCAAAAATTGCATTCATTTAAGATAGATAGACATTTAATGCTCAATGCAAATTTAGAAACATAACAATTCAAAAATTGTAGTCATGGTCAGATCAATTCAAACACACAAAGTGTCATTGTGTAACAACAAAACATCAAGTTTAATCATTAAAAATTCAAGTTCTCCCCCTAACTTGCAGCTTCCTTTTGTAGCTCCCCTAATTGAGGTACTAACTTAACCTAGTATTTCTCTAATTCTCCACCCCTTTTTGAAAACAACAAAAAGCTAGACTAGTTAGAACTAGGGCCTTTTCCTTTTCTTTTTCTGTCATCATGTGTTTTCTTTTTTGAGCAACTTGGGCTTCTTGCTTTCGTCTGGAGTTGACTTTGTTTCCTTATTTCCTTAAGAAATCTTTCAAGAGCAGGCTTCGAAACACTAGATTTTTATTGATTAAAATCAGGATGAATTACTATCAAACTGAGTACTGAAGGATGAATTAAAAATATTAAATTATTTGAAAACAGATCGATCAAAATCATGCAATTATGCAAATATGCATAACTTGCTGAGAATCACTTGTGTAAAAGTTCTACATTATCTAAGTACTGCAAACTCTTAAAGCTTTGATCTTGATTGCACAATTATCTTGTAAGCTTTAGAAGAGCAGCTCTTTGATCTTGATATTTGATATTACTGAAACATTTAACAAGATCATTGGATACTCTGGTGAGTAATTTGTAATCATCAAAACGTTCACATTATAGGGTTCCTCGATACAACAATCTCCCCCTTTTTGATGATTTCATACACTCGAATACCTTCTAGCTCAGTGAAACATAAATACAGGTACTTCCATACAGATCACATTATCATTGCATAGAGATATCAAAAATTGCATTCATTTAAGATAGATAGACATTTCATGCTCAATGCAAATTTAGAAACATAACAATTGGAAAATTGTAGTCATGGTCAGATCAATTCAAACACACAAAGTGTCATTGCGTAACAACAAAACATCAAGTTTAATCATTAAAAATGCAAGTTCTCCCCCTAACTTGCAGCTTCCTTTTGTAGCTCCCCTAATTGAGGTACTAACTTAACCTAGTATTTCTCTAATTCTCCTCCCCTTTTTGAAAACAACAAAAAGGTAGACTAGTTAGAACTAGGGACTTTTCTTTTTCTTTTTCTATCATCATCTGTTTTCTTTTTTGAGCAACTTGAGCTTCTTGCTTTCGTCTAGAGTTGACTTTCTTTCCTCATTTCCTTAAGAAATCTTTCAAGAGCAGGCTTCGAAACACTACATTTGTAATGATTAAAATCAGGATGAATTTCTATCAAACTGAGTACTGAAGGATGAATTAAAATTATTAAATTATTTCCAAACAAATCGATCAAAATCATGCAATTATTCAAATATGCATAACTTGCTGAGAATCACTTAAATTATCTAAGTACTTCAAACTCTTGAAACATTGATTTTGATTGCACAATTATCTTGTAAGCTTTAGAAGCGCGGCTCTTTGATCTTGATATTTGACATTACTGAAACATTTAACAAGATCATTGGATACTCTGGTGAGTAATTTGGAATCATTAAGACATCCACATTATAGGGTTCCTCGAGATAACAATCTCCCACTTTTGATGATTTCATACACTCGAATACATTTTAGCTAAGCGATACATAAATACAGGTACTTTCATACAGATCAGAAATTTACGATAGATAGACATTTAAAATAGATAGACATTTAGTGCTCAATGCAAATTTAGAAACATAACAATTCAAAAATTGTAGTCATGGTCAGATCAATTCAAACACACAAAGTGTCATTGTGTAACAACAAAACATCAAGTTTAATCATTAAAAATTCAAGTTCTACACCTAACTTGCAGCTTCCTCTTGTAGCTCCCCTGATTGAGGTACTACAATACCTAGTATATCTCTAATTCTTCTCCCCTTTTTGAAAACAACAAAAAGGTCGACTAGTTAGAACTGGGGCCTTTTCCTTTTCTTTTTTTGTCATCATATGTTTTCTTTTTTGAGAAACTTGAGCTTCTTGCTTTCGTCTAGAGTTGACTTTGTTTCCTTATTTCCTTAAGAAATCTTTCAAGTGCAGGCTTTGAAATAGTGGATTTGTATTGATTAAAATCATGATGAATTTCTGTCAAACGGAGTATTGAAGGATCAATTAAAAATATTAAATTATTTGAAAACAAATCGATCAAAATCATGCAATTATGCAAATATGCATAACTTGCTGAGAATCACTTGAGTAAAAGTTCTACATTATCTAAGTACTTCAAACTCTAGAAGCATTGATCTTGATTGCACAATTATCTTGTAAGCTTTAGAAGCGCAGCTCTTTGATCTTGATATTTGACATTACCGAAACATTTAACAAGATCATTGGATACTTTGGTTAGTAATTTGGAATCATTAAAACGTCCGCATTATAGGGTTCCTCGAGATAACAATCTTCCCCTTTTTGATGATTTCATACACTCGAATACCTTTTAGCTAAGTGATGCATAAATACAGGTACTTTCATACAGATCACATGAGCAGGGCATAGAGATATCAAAAATTGCATTCATTTAAGATAGATAGACATTTAATGCTCATTGCAAATTTAGAAACATAAAAACTCAAAATTTGTAGTCGTGGTCAGATCAATTCAAACACACAAAGTGTCATTGTGTAACAACAAAACATCAAGTTTAATCATTTAAAATTCAAGTTCTCCCACTAACTTGCAGCTTCCTTTTGTAGCTCCCCGAATTGAGGTACTAACTTAACCTAGTATTTCTCTAATTCTCCTCCCCTTTTTGAAAACAACAAAAAGGTAGACTAGTTAGACCTCGGCCCTTTTCCTTTTCTTTTTCTGTCATCATCAGTTTTCTTTTTTGAGCAACTTGAGCTTCTTGCTTTCGTCTGGAGTTG
The DNA here is from genome assembly GCA_035771175.1 of Paratinospora sagittata. Taxonomy (NCBI): domain Eukaryota; kingdom Viridiplantae; phylum Streptophyta; class Magnoliopsida; order Ranunculales; family Menispermaceae; genus Paratinospora; species Paratinospora sagittata. The sequence goes on from CM069607.1 coordinate 22,507,695, forward strand.
AGTTTGCTTCCTCCTTTCCCTAAGAAATCTTTCAAGAGCAGGCTTCGAAACACTAGGTTTGAGTACTGAAGGATCAATTAAAGATATTAAATTATTTGAAAACTTATCGATCAAAATCATGCAATTATGCAAATATGCATAACTAACTGAGAATCACTTGAGTAAAAGTTCTACATTATCTAAGTACTTCAAACTCTTGAAGCATTGATCTTGATTGCACAATTATCTTGTAAGCTTCAGAAGCGCAGCTCTTTCATCTTGATATATGATATTACTGCAACATTTAACAAGATGATTGGATACTCTGGTGAGTAATTTGTAATGATCAAAACGTTCACATTATAGGGTTCTTCGAGATAAGAATCTCCCCCTTTTTGATGATTTCATACACTCGAATACCTTTTAGCTATGTGAAACATAAATACAAGTACTTCCATACGTATCACATTAGCATGGCATAGAGATATCAAAAATTGCATTCATTTAAGAGGGATAGACATTTAATGCTCAATGCAAATTTAGAAACATAACAATTCAAAAATTGTAGTCCTGATCAGATCAATTCAAACACACAAAGTGTCATTGTGTAACAACAAAACATCAAGTTCAACAATTAAAAATTCAAGTTCTCCACCTAACTTGCAGCTTCCTTTTGTAGCTCCCCTGATTGAGGTACTAACTTAACCTAGTATATCTCTAATTCTTCTCCCCGTTTTGAAAACAACAAAAAGGTCTACTAGTTAGAACTGGGGCCTTTTCCTTTTCTTTTTTTGTCATCATCTGTTTTCTTTTTTGAGAAACTTGAGCTTCTTGCTTTCGTCTGGAGTTGACTTTGTCTCCTTATTTCCTTAAGAAATCATTCAAGAGCAGGCTTCAAAATAGTAGATTTGTATTGATTAAAATCATGATGAATTTCTATCAAACTGAGTACTGAAGGACCGATTAAAAATATTAAATTATTTCAAAACAAATCGATCAAAATCATGCAATTATGCAAATATGCATAACTTGCTGAGAATCACTTGAGTAAAAGTTCTACATTATCTAAGTACTTCAAACAATTGAAGCATTGATCTTGATTGCACAATTATCTTGTAAGCTTAAGAAGCGCAGTTCTTTGATCTTGATATTTGACATTACTTAAACATTTAACAAGATCATTGGATACTCTGGTGAGTAATTTGGAATCATGAAAACGTCCACATTATAGGGTTCCTCGAGATAACAATCTCCCCCTTTTTGATGATTTCATAAACTCGAATACCTTTTAGCTAAGTGATACATAAATAAAGGCACTTTCATGCAGATCAAATTAGCAGGGCAAAGAGATATCAAAAATTGAATTCATTTAAGATAGATAGACATTTAATGCTCATTGCAACTCTAGAAACATAACAATTCAAAAATTGTAGTCATGGTCATATCAATTCAACCACACAAAGTGTCTTTGTGTAACAACAAAACATCAAGTTTATTCATTAAAAATTCAAGTTCTCCCCCTAACTTGCAGCTTCCTTTTGTAACTCCCCTGATTGAGGTACTAACTTAACCTAGTATTTCTCTAATTCTCCACCCCATTTTGAAAACAACAAAAAGGTAGACTAGTTAGAACTCGGGCCTTTTCCTTTTCTTTTTCTGTCATCATCTGTTTTCTTTTTTGAGCAACTTGAGCTTCTTGCTTTCGTCTGGAGTTGAGTTTGTTTCTTCATTTCCTTAAGAAATCTTTCAAGAGCAGGCTTCGAAACACTAGATTTGTATTGATTAAAATCAGGATGAATTACTATCAAACTGAGTACTGAAGGATGAATTGAAATTATTAAATTATTTCAAAACAAATCGATCAAAATCATGCAATCATGCAAATATGCATAACTTGCTGAGAATCACTTGAGTAAAAGTTCTACATTATCTAAGTACTTCAAACTCTTGAACCATTGATCTTGATTGCACAATTATCTTGTAAGCTTTAGAAGCGCAGCTCTTTGATCTTGATATTTGACATTACTGAACCATTTAACAAGATCATTGGATACTCTGGTGAGTAATTTGGAATCATTAAAACGTCCACATTATAGGGTTCCTAGAGATAACAATCTCCCCCTTTTTAATGATTTCATAAACTCGAATACCTTTTAGCTAAGTGATGCATAAATACAGGTACTTTCAGACAGATCACTTTAGCAGGGCATAGAGATATCAAAAATTGCATTCATTTAAGATAGATAGACCTTTGATGCTCAATGCAAATTTAGAAACATAACAATTCAAAAATTGTAGTCGTGGTTAGATCAATTCAAACACACACAGTCTCATTGTGTAATAGCAAAACATCAAGTTTAATCATTAAAAATTCAAGTTCTCCCCCTAACTTGCAGCTTCCTTCCGTAGCTCCCCGAATTGAGGTACTAACTTAACCTAGTATTCTTTAATTCTCCTCCCCTTTTTGAAAACAACAAAAAGGTAGACTTGTTAGAACTTGGGACTTTTCCTTTTCTTTTTCTATTATCATCTGTTCTCTTTTTTGAGCAACTTGAGCTTCTTGCTTTCGTTTAGAGTTGACTTTGTTTCCTCATTTTCTTAAGAAATCTTTCAAGAGCAGGCTTCGAGACACTATATTGATTAAAATCAGGATGAATTTCTATCAAACTGAGTACTGAAAGATGAATTAAAATTATTAAATTATTTCAAAGCAAATCGATCAAAATCATGCAATTATGCAAATATGCATAACTTGCTGAGAATCACTTGAGTAAAAGTTCTACATTATCTAAGTACTTAAAACTCTTGAAGCATTGATCTTGATTGCACAATTATCTTGTAAGCTTTAGAAGCGCAGCTCTTTGATCTTGATATTTGACATTACTGAAACATTTAACAAGATCATTGGATACTCTGGTGAGTAATTTGGAATCATGAAAACGCTCACATTATAGGGTTCCTCGAGATAACAATCTCTCCCTTTGTGATGATTTCATACACTCGAACACCTTTTAGCTAAGTGACACATAAATACAGGTACTTTCATACAGATCACATTAGCAGGGCATAGAGATATCAAATATTGCATTCATTTAAGATATATAGACATTTAATGCTCAATGCAAATTTAGAAACATAACAATTCAAAAAATGTAGTCATGGTCAGATCAATTCAAACACACAAATTGTCATTGTGTAACAACAAAACATCAAGTTTATTCATTAAAAATTCAAGTTCTCCCCTAACTTGCAGCTCCCTTTTGTAGCTCCCCTAATTGAGGTACTAACTTAACCTAGTATTTCTCTAATTCTCCACCCCATTTTGAAAAGAACAAAATGGTAGACTAGTTAGAACTAGGGCCTTTTCCTTTTCTTTTTCTTACATCATCTGTTTTCTTTTTTGAGAAACTTGAGCTTCTTGCTTTCGTCTGGAGTTGGCTTTGTTTCCTTATTTCCATAAGAAATCTTTTAATAGCAGGCTTCGAAATAGTAGATTTGTATTGATTAAAATCAAGATGAATTTCTATCAAACTTAGTATTGAAGGATCAATTAAAAATGTTAAATTATTTGAAAACAGATCGATCAAAATCATGCAATTATGCAAATATGCATAACTTGCTGAGAATCACTTGAGTAAAAGTTCTACATTATCTAAGTACTTCAAACTCTTGGAGCAGTGATCTTGATTGCACAATTATCTTGTAAGCTTTAGAAGCGCAGCTCTTTGATCTTGATATTTGACATTACTGAAACATTTAACAAGATCATTGGATACTCTGGTTAGTAATTTGGAATCATGAAAACGTCCACATTATAGGGTTCCTCGAGATAACAATATCCCCCTTTTTGATGATTTCATACACTCGAATACCTTTTAGCTAAGTGATACATAAATACAGGTACTTTCATACATATCACATTAGCATGGCATAGAGATATCAAAAATTGCATTGATTTAAGATAGATAGATATTTAATGCTCAATGCAAATTTAGAAACATAACAATTCAAAAATTGTAGTCGTGGTCAGATCAATTCCAACACACAAAGTGTCATTGTGTAACAACAAAACATCAAGTTTAATCAATAAAAATTCAAGTTCTCCCCCTAACTTGCAGCTTCCTTTTGTCGCTCCCCTAATTGAGGTACTAACTTAACCTAGTATTTCTCTAATTCTTCTCCTCTTTTTGAATACAACAAAAAGGTCGACTAGTAAGAACTGGGGCCTTTTCCTTTTCTTTTTTTGTCATCATCTGTGTTCTTTTTTGAGAAACTTGAGCTTATTGCTTTCGTCTAGAGTTGGCTTTGTTTCCTTATTTCCTTAAGAAATCTTTCAATAGCAGGCTTCGAAATAGTAGATTTGTATTGATTAAAATCATGATGAATTTCTATCAAAATTAGTATTGAAGGATCAATTAAAAATGTTAAATTATTTGAAAACAGATCGATCAAAATCATGCAATTATGCAAATATGCATAACTTGCTGAGAATCACTTGAGTAAAAGTTCTACATTATCTAAGTACTTCAAACTCTTGGAGCATTGATCTTGATTGCACAATTATCTTGTAAGCTTTAGAAGCGCAGCTCTTTGATCTTGATATTTGACATTACAGAAACATTTAACAAGATCATTAGATACTCTGGTTAGTAATTTAGAATCATTAAAACGTCCACATTATGGGGTTCCTCGAGATAACAATCTCCCGCTTTTTGATGATTTCATACACTCGAATACCTTTTAGCTAAGTGATACATAAATACAGGTAGTTTCATACAGATCACATTAGCATGGCATAGAGATATCATGAATTGCATTGATTTAAGATAGATAGACATTTAATGCTCAATGCGTATTTAGAAACATAACAATTCAAAAATTGTAGTCGTGGTCAGATCAATTCAAACACACAAAGTGTCATTGTGTAACAACAAAACATCATGTTTAATCCTTAAAAATTCAAGTTCTCCCCACAACTTGCAGCTTCCTTTTGTAGCTCCCCTAATTGAGGTACTAACTTAACCTAGTATTTCTCTAATTCTCCACCCCATTTTGAAAACAACAAAAAGGTAGACTAGTTAGAACTAGGGCTTTTTCTTTTTCTTTTTCTGTCGTCATCTGTTTTCTTTTTTGAGCAACTTGAGCTTCTTGCCTAAGAAATCTTTCAAGGGCAGGCTTCGAAACACTAGATTTGTATTGATTAAAATCAGGATGAATTACTATCAAACTAAGTACCGAAGGATGAATTAAAATTATTAAATTATTTCAAAACAAATCGATCAAAATCATGCAATTATGGAAATATGCATAACTTGTTGAGAATCACTTGAGTAAAAGTTCTACATTATCTAAGTACTTCAAACTGTTGAAGCAAAAATTCTTGATTGCGCAATTATCTTGTAAGCTTTAGAAGTGCAGCTCTTTGATCTTGATATTTGACATTACTGAAACATTTAACAAGATCATTGGATACTTTGGTTATTAATTTGAAATCACTAAAACGTCTACATTATAGGGTTCCTCGAGATAACAATCTCCCCCTTTTTGATGATTTCATACACTCGAATACATTTTAGCTAAGTGATACATAAATACAGGTACTTTCGTACAAATCACATTAGCAGGGCATAGAGATATCAAAAATTGCATTCATTTAAGATATATAGACATTTAATACTCAATGCAAATTTAGAAACATAACAATTCAAAAAATGTAGTCGTGGTCAGATCAATTCAAACACACAAAGTGTCATTGTGTAACAGCAAAACATCAAGTTAAATCATTAAAAATTCAAGTTCTCCCCTAACTTGCAGCTTCCTTTTGTAGCTCCCCTAATTGAGGTAATAACTTAACCTAGTATTTCTCTAATTCTCCTCCCCTTTTTGAAAACAACAAAAAGGTGGACTAGTTAGAACTGGGGACTTTTCCTTTTCTTTTTCTATCATCATCTGTTTACTTTTTTGAGCAACTTGAGCTTCTTGCTTTCGTTTGGAGTTGACTTTGTTTCCTCATTTCCTTAAGAAATCTTTAAAGAGCAGGCTTCGAAACACTAGATTTGTATTGATTAAAATCAGGATGAATTACTATCAAACTGAGTACTGAAGGGTGAATTAAAATTATTAAATTATTTCAAAACAAATCGATCGAAATCGTGCAATTATGCAAATATGCATAACTTGCTGAGAATCACTTGAGTAAAAGTTCTACATTATCTAAGTACTTCAAACTCTTGAAGCAAAAATTCTTGATTGCACAATTATCTTGTAAGCTTTAGAACCGCAGCTCTTTGATCTTGATATTTGACATTACTGAAACATTTAACAAGATCATTGGATACTCTGGTTAGTAATTTGGAATCATTAAAACGTCCAGATTATAGGGTTCCTCGAGATAACAATCTCCCCCTTTTTGATGATTTCATACACTTGAATACCTTTTAGCTAAGTGATACATAAATACAGGTACTTTCATACAGATCACATTAGTAGGGCATAGAGATATCAAAAATTGCATTCATTTAAGATAGATAGACATTTAATGCTCAATGCAAATTTAGAAACATAACAATTCAAAAATTGTAGTCATGGTCAGATCAATTCAAACACACGTGTCATTGTGTAACAATAAAACTTCAAGTTTAATCATTAAAAATTCAAGTTCTCCCCCTAACTTGCAGCTTCCATTTGTAGCTACCCTAATTGAGGTACTAACTTAACCTAGTATTTCTCTAATTCTCCACCCATTTTTGAAAACAACAAAAAGGAGGACTAGTAAGAACTAGGGACTTTTCCTTTTCTTTTTCTGCCTTCATATGTTTTCTTTTTTGAGCAACTTGAGCTTCTTGCTTTCGTGTGGAGTTGACTTTGTTTCCTCATTTTCTTAAGAAATCTTTCAAGGGCAGGCTTCGAAACACTAGATTTGTATTGATTAAAATCAGGATGAATTACTATCAAACTGAGTACCGAAGGATGAATTAAAATTATTAAATTATTTCAAAACAAATCGATCAAAATCATGCAATTATGCAAATATGCATAACTTGTTGAGAATCACTTGAGTAGAAGTTCTACATTATCTAAGTACTTCAAACTCTTGAAGCAAAAATTCTTGATTGCACAATTATCTTGTAAGCTTCAGGACCGCAGCTCTTGGATCTTGATATTTGACATTACTGAAACATTTAACAAGTTCATTGGATACTCTGGTTAGTAATTTGGAATCATTAAAACGTCCACATTATTGCGTTCCTCGAGATAACAATCTCCCCCTTTTTGATGATTTCATACACTCGAATACCTTTTAGCTAAGTGATACATAAATACAGGTACTTTCATACAGATCACATTAGCAGGGCATAGAGATATCAAAAATTGCATTCATTTAAGATATATAGACATTTAATGCTCAATGCAAATTTAGAAACATAACAATTCAAAAAATGTAGTCGTGGTCAGATCAATTCAAACACACAGAGTGTCATTGTGTAACACCAAACATCAAGTTTAATCATTAAAAATTCAAGTTCTCCCCCTAACTTGCAGCTTCCATTTGTAGCTACCCTAATTGAGGTACTAACTTAACCTAGTATTTCTCTAATTCTCCACCCCTTTTTGAAAACAACAAAAAGGTAGACTAGTAAGAACTAGGGCCTTTTCCTTTTCTTTTTCTGTCATCATCTGTTTTCTTTTCTGAGCAACTTGAGCTTCTTGCTTTCGTTTGGAGTTGACTTTGTTTCCTCATTTTCTTAAGAAATCTTTCAAGGGCAGGCTTCGAAACACTAGATTTGTATTGATTAAAATCAGGATGAATTACTATCAAACTGAGTACCGAAGAATGAATTAAAATTATTAAATTATTTCAAAGCAAATCTATCAAAATCATGCAATTATGCAAATATGCATAACTTGCTGAGAATCACTTGAGTAAAAGTTCTTCATTATCTAAGTACTTCAAACTCTTGAAGCATTGGTCTTGATTGCACAATTATCTTGTAAGCTTTAGAAGCGCAACTCTTTGATCTTGATATTTGACATTACTGAAACATTTAACAAGATCATTGAATACTCTGGTTATTAATTTGGAATCATTAAAACGTCTACATTATAGGGTTCCTCGAGATAACAATTTCCCCCTTTTTGATGATTTCATACACTCGAATACATTTTAGCTAAGTGATACATAAATACAGGTACTTTCATACAGATCACATTGGCAGGGCATAGAGATATCAAAAATTGCATTCATTTAAGATATATAGACATTTAATACTCAATGCAAATTTAGAAACATAACATTTCAAAAAATGTAGTCAAGGTCAGATCAATTCAAACACACAAAGTGTCATTGTGTGTAATACCCTGTATTTCACAAAAAAAAAAAAAACAAAATTTACTATTTGAAATTTTTACTATTTGAGCAACGCCCGAACGTTCAGGCGCGTGCCAGAAAGTTCAGGCGCAATGCCAGAACGTTCAGGCGCCTGCCAAAACGTTCAGGCGCCATGCCAGAACGTTCAGGCGCCATGGCAGAACGTTCAACCGCATGCCAGAACGTTCAGGCGCAAAAATCTCTATATAAGAAACCTCCTCATTTCTCATTCCTCACACCAAATCACCTTCTCTTGTGATTTTTCTTCTCCTTTCCACGCATTCTAAGTTTTTAGTCTTTGAGACTCCCGGTGCGGTGCAACAAAGTTCTGTCCGGAGGAAAGCGCCAGATCTGAAAGCGGTGCAACGAAGTTCTGTCCGGAAAAAAGCACCAGATCTGAAGGTGGGGAACGAAACATAGGTTTGCGTGTTTCATAACTTTTATTAAAGTTTACATTCAATTATTATTATGTTTAGTATTCATTTACACTGCATTATGTCAATAATGTTTATGACCTGAATGTCCTAACTTTGCACGTCGTGATACCGACCCTGATAAGGATCACTAGACGTTGACAAAGTCAGTATAAATGTCAAGAAAAGACCAGACTAGTAGACTAAACTAGTTCATGCATTGGCATCATACATATCACCACCTAGGGACGTATATGGTTTATGACTCATAGAATAGTTAGAAGCATTGCTCACTATTCATATTATTTCTCTGGAGAAGGACGTACATGAGAACTCGGCTACGCCGGGGAGGGACATCAGTACGTGAATACAGAGCATCGTTCCTGAGGAGGGACGTACAGTGAGAACCTGGCTACGCCCGGGGAAGGACACCTGTACGTGAACTCAGGCGATGTACGCTCATCAAACCATTAATACGTGACGGTGTCATGCATACATACATATTGATTGATTATGATGCTTACATGTGTATTTAAGATATTTGATATTGAAGTATGCTTTATTAATTGTTATACTCATGCACTATTTACCCACTGAGCGCGTTAAGCTCACTCTAATATTATCAAATCTTTCACAGGAAATTAGGGTGGACTGGGTGCAGGTTATGGGGCCCACATTTTGTACCCTTTATATGAATCATTGGGGATTTTGGGAGTATGTTCCCTTGACCATTTTATGTACAAAAGTATTCTGAATTATATGAAATCAGATTTGTACTGTATATTGTATTTCCGCTGCGCACTCTGTTATTACCATTGTGATTGTTCCAAATGCGCGCCCCGTCCGAGAGTGTACCGCCGGTTTAGGCGCGTCCGGGCGGGGTGTGACATTTAATGGTATCAGAGCGTATGGTCCACGGCCCGCCCAAGTCCACCAAATTAGGGGAAGAAAAATGTTATTAGATATATATATCTCTAGAACTATATATACATACATCAATTATATATAGTTGAGATTTGTATTAAATATATATCTAGAAAACTATATGATTTTTATATAGTTGATTTAAATATACATATAGTCAAAATTTATTAGAAACTATATGTGTAGTTATTATTGAATATATGTATCTATATACATTAGTGTATATGAGGTACGTATAAAAAAAAAAAAAAAAAAAATCGAAAAAAATTTCGAAAATTTTTATTTTTCAAAAAATATAACAAAAAAAAAAATCGAAAAAATTTTATTTTTCGAAAAATATTTATTCGAAAAATATTTATTCGAAAAAAAAAATAAAAAATAAAAAATCTAAAAAAATTATTTTTCGAAAAAAAAAAAAAAATAAATAAATAAAATTTATTTTTCGAAAATAAAAAAATTTCGAAAAAAATTATTTTTCGAAAAAAAAAAAGAAGAAAAAATTTAGAAAAAAATTCGAAAAATTTTATTTTTCGAATAAAAAAAAAACAAATTTATTTTTCGAAATTAAGATTTGGATTAAAAATAACTATATATGCTTTTTATAGTTTCAATTTCAATATAGTTGATTTATGGAAACTATATAAATATATAGTTATAATTAACTATGTCTATACATTCATATGTGAATACGACATATATGCATCAAATCACTAATGAAGAAATTTTCATGATGGCATAAACATCAAAAACTCGAAAATAATGTCTACGAGACAACGCATAAATCTTAAAAATGTTAGGAATAAATTTTGTGTCTTTCACACAAATTTATTTTCCTTTCAGCAAAAGAATGGCCTCAAGGGAAGGAACAACTTCTACTAGCAGGGAACCAATTCCCACTAGACTAACGGAATTGTCCAAACGAGAGGTTGTGACCATGAGGAGCATCGACAACAACGATCTCCGCCTCCGTCCAATCCTTCATGACAAACTCGCAACACTGGATTGGTTAAATATAACCAACGTCGAGGGTCAAGTCTCTTACAACTTGGTCAGATCCTTCTATGAAGCCATGAATTACGTGGGACTTCACGGAGATGAGATCAGCCCTCATTTAGAGACAACAATCATGGGAACAAAAATTCCTATCAATATCGAAATTATTGCTCGCCTTTTGGAGATTCCAATTGAGGAAAAGATTATTGATTCACATGACCCCCAGACAGTTGCAGAGATCGCAGAATCTAATGCACAATTATTCAATTTCCTCGCCAAAGAGCCATACACTCAATCAACATACACCAACCTCCCAAACAATCATCTTAAGCCATCTCTTGTCGGCCTCGGAAAGATTGTATACGGCAACATCTTGCCAGAAAGGGGCACTAGGGGCACTATGTCAAGGGCCCACCTCCTTGTGTTGTATTGCATAGAAAAGAAAATAAAGGTCTCCCTACCACACATCATCATCCAACAAATGTTACGGGTAATTCAAAACCCTTTAACAAAGGAATTCCTCGGTTACGGAGTCTTGATTATGAGGATACTTTCCGAGGCAAACGTTGACACTTTCGATGGAACGTCAAAGCTGATCACTGAACCAGTTACAGCATCCTCTATCTTCAAGACATATGGCACAAGTGGAGGGGTAACTGATGAAGAGGTATTCGGCACGACAATAAGAACTGCCGAAAGAATGAGAGACAAGCACGGGCGTTGCCTTCGCAAATGTCGACGCAAAATGCCTGTCAGAGAAGGCCCAAATAATGATTCAAATCCACATCCTACATCAGACCCAGCCGGTGATCCCACCGATCAACCATTTACTGACGAAGAATTATATGCCACACTAAATCCACCTATACAAAGTCATGATAGACAAGGTACGCAAGAAAATCCACCAACTTGGAACGTGCCAACTCAAGGCAACACTTCGTACCAAAGATTTCCAACTTCTGCGGTACAGTATCAGCCAGTTCCACAAGTTGCTGTAAACCAACAACAACAGTACTGGGCGTCACCAAATCTTGGAGGGCCAAACATTCCAATGAGCCCATTGTTTCAAACTTTTTCATCTCAAACAAACCAAATTATCCAAGGGGTTCCGGTTAGGGGATCCCCGCGCAATCAATACAACTACGTTCCACCTATGAATCACCCATACAACCAATACTTTCCTCCAATGCTTATGGCCTACCCTTCACCTACGAGACAAACAACCCATCAACCACCAATGGGACAACCAACTAACCTACTTGAACGGTTAGATGAAATGGCATCCAATATTGCTGCACTGAAAGAGAGCCACAATAATATATTAACTCGTTTGCCAAACTCCAACGCAGAGCGGGCAAACACTCAACCTTCTGTTAGTAGCCATTCTGTACATAACAGTAGATCTCGAAGAAACGGTAGTAGGCAAGAAAGTCAAAATTAATTTCTGGCATTGTAAAAATTTTCTTTGACATATATGAATGCAATTGTTTTGTTTAAAGACTATCTTTGGTGGGCCGACTTACAACCATTCTTTCTTTTGTATCACTAACTTTGGAGTGGTATGGGACACAACAAAATTGGAGGATACTAAATAAAATTTGGAAGTAAGAAAACCCATGACCTTGTGTGAAAAGAAACATTTGGAGAAAGTTGCATTACTAATATTATCACTAAGTTTACACGGTATGGGACGAGTAAATTTGGACGATAGTATTAGTGAACTTCTATTCAGCCAATGTTTTTAGAGACCTTGTTCATACAACTTAACTTGGTTGACACCCTTATTACTAAATTCATGTGGTATGGGACATATGAACTTGGATAATAATCGAACAGACTAAGAGTAAGCGTATGAATGCATAAGATTGCGATAGAACGTTAGATTAGGATATTTACCGAGGCAAATCTTAGACTTCTTATGACTCGTATGGTTTTTCAATGAAATATATGTATGTTCACAACAACTAGAACCAAATCATTTTAAATACTTGCACGGTTTTCTACTTATTATATAAACATTCTAACCTTGTTTGTTTTTACACCATGGCCAAACATACGAGTTCTATCAGATTCTTTGATTCCTCAACAAAAACCTTACACTATACTTAGAAAAATAGGTGACTTTAATATTGCAGTACTCTCGAAATTGTTGCTGAGCATATTATAACATTATCCTTGGCTACAGTTCCTAAATCTTGGTTTTCCTTTTCTCTTTGCCAGTGCGACAATGCAAACCAGGAAGAGAGGAAGGCCACGTGTTGCTCGTCCAGCAGTGGAGGCACCTCCTGAGATTCAGGAACCGCCGCCTCAGACAACAGCACAGGCCACACCCAACACTGCCACTACATCTGGGCAGGCAATACCACCACCACCCACACCCTTTGCCATGCCTTCAAGCATTGAAACCTTCTTCGCTGGATTTATTGAGGCGTTGAAGGTCACTGTTCAAACTGCCGTTCGTGAGACCACAGCCAGTCAGGTTGCCACGGTTCAAGCACCTGTAAAATTAGGGTCCGAAGCTCAAACCGATCAGATTACTAAATACAAGCGGCTACAACCTCTTACTTTCGATGGCACCATTGATCCTGATGAGGTGCAAAAGTGGTTGGATGAGTCAAAGAAGGCTCTTGATGCAATGGGAGTCGATGAGACTCGCAAAATTCCCCTAGCAACCTACCAACTTGTTGGTGCCGCAAACACATGGTGGATCACAGCGAAAGAAGACCCAAGGGTCAATATAGCAGATATGACTTGGCAACAATTTGAGTCAATGTTCATTGATGAGTATTTTCCCAGCGCGGTGACAAAGCAGAAGCGCCAGGAATTTGCTAAGTTATATCAGGGAACCATGACAGTCAGAGAATATGCTGGAAAATTTAAAGAATTATCAGTCTACTCTCTCTCTGCCATCTCAACGGAGCGAGATAAGAGTGAGAAATTTTATAATGGTCTTCGCCATGACATTCGACAAGCCTTATCGATCTTGGATCTTAAGATTTATAAGGAGGTTGTTGACAAGGCCATGAGCTTTGAACAAGAAAAGCTCTTACAGGAACAGCGAATGAATAAGGGCAAACGACCTGCCACATTTTCCCAACAGGGCTCGCAACAGGGCAACAAGAAGAAGCCCTACTATAATCAAAACCCAGCCCTCCCAGCCCCGATTTCGAAGAATGAAGCCACAACACCTACGACTGACCCTTCTAACTCTAACCACCAGGGTTTCCGAAATCATGGCCGTGGCGGTCGTTATGGACGAGGTGGCCATAGCAACGGCAATGGCAGAGGTGGTGGTCGACACCACAATCAACAAGGCCAGCAGAATTATCAGAATGGCCAGCAACACAATCAGCAGTACAGGCCGACTTGTTACAATTGCGGCCAGAAGGGCCATGTCAAACATCTTTGTCCGCACCTTCAGCAACCTATTTCGGCTATTCCAGTCCAACAAGCACCACCTGCTGCTAATGCCCAACCCAGGCAGACCCAGCAGAACCAGGGTCAACGGAATCAGGGCAGAGCATATGCCATCGCTCACCAACCCCTCCCAGAAAATAATGTCGTCGAAGGTACCTTTCCTTTGTTCAATACATTGGTGCATGTTTTGTTTGATTCAGGTGCTACGCATTCTTTTATATCATCAACATTGGTAAGACATTTCGGCCTGCATCCTGAACCCACAAACATCACACTCCATGTCACATCACCGTTCGGATGGGGTACTGACGTGAATTTGCAGTGTTCTCGATGTGAGTTTCGAATGTCCGAACAGATAATATATGCCGATCTTTTTGTGATGGATTTTGATGACTTCGACATCATCCTCGGCATGGACTGGCTCGCACCACTGAATGCAAAGATCGACTGTATGAACAAGCACGTTCAGTTAACTTTGCCTATAGGAGAGTTTGTCAAGATTCAGGGAACAAGGAAATGGATACACAAATCAACAGTTGCCCTTCTCAAGTCACAACTTCGAGCGTTGTCTCTTGGCGACGGCAATGAATCACCAGCTCCGTACCCTCCTGAAGTACGCGATGTTCCCGTCGTATCTAAATTCCCAACAGTTTTTCTTAATGACCTTCCTGGTCTACCTCCAGTTAGGGAATTCGATTTTGAGATCAACCTCATACCTGGGACAGGGCCTATCTCAATTCCACCATACAGAATGTCAAATGTTGAACTGGTCGAATTAGACAAACAACTTAAGGAATTAGAGCGTAATGGCTTCATCCGAAAGAGTTCATCACCCTGGGGCGCTCCAGTTCTGTTTGTTCGCAAAAAGGATGGTTCGTTACGACTTTGCATCGATTATCGCAAGTTGAATAACGTCACCATCAAGAACAGATATCCGTTGCCCAGGATCGATGACTTATTCGACCAACTTCGAGAAGCCAAATACTTCTCTAAGATTGATTTACGGTCCGGTTATCACCAACTCCAGATCCGGAAGTCAGACATCACCAAGACGGTGTTCAGAACTCGGTACGGTCATTACGAATTCTTAGTTATGCCGTTCGGCCTAACAAATGCACCTGCTGCATTCATGGATTTGATGAATCGCATATTCAGGTTATACTTAGACCGGTTCGTGGTGGTTTTTGTCGACGACATCTTGATATATTCCTCAACCGAGGAAGACCATAACCTACATTTGAAGATCGTCCTCCAGACCTTACAAAGACACCAACTGTATGCAAAGTTGAGTAAGTGCGAATTTTGGGCGCAGAGAGTTTAATTCCTCGGCCATGTGGTTTCAGGCAATGGCATTGAGGTCGATCCTTCTAAGGTTGAAGCAGTCTTAAACTGGAAGCAGCCTACCACTGTTACTCAGATTAGGAGTTTTCTTGGTTTGGCTGGCTATTACAGACGCTTCATTAAGGACTTCTCAAAGATTGTTGAACCTATGACCAAGCTCACTCGAAAAGACGTGCGCTTCATCTGGAATCCCGCCTGTGAAGCATCATTTCAGGAATTGAAGAAACGCCTCACGACGGCACCTGTACTTATCACTCCAAGAAATGGAATTGGTTTTTCATTATTCACCGATGCCTCTCTCCAAGGCTTAGGTGCCGTACTAATGCAAGAAGGCCAAGTTGTTGCATATGCCTCCAGGCAACTGAAGATTCATGAGGGTAATTACCCAACCCATGACTTGGAACTTGCAGCTGTTGTGTTTGCACTTAAATTATGGCGTCATTACCTATACGGTGAACGGTTCGAGGTCTTCTCAGATCACAAGAGTCTTAAGTACATATACACTCAGAGAGACCTAAACCTCCGCCAAAGAAGATGGTTGGAATTCTTGAAAGACTATGACTTCCAACTCCAGTACCATCCCGGAAAGGCCAATGTTGTGGCCGATGCTTTGAGTAGAAAATCTTATGTTGCTTGCACTCTTAACTATGAAATGGGGAAGTTGGCTACAAAGATGGACAACTTTAACCTCCAGCTGAACGAAGAGGGACCACGCCCACGGCTCTCTCAATTGTCCGCTACCTCTGACCTCGTTCGCAAGATTTCAGCTACTCAAGCCAATGACCCTATGTTAATGGAGAAACGAGAACTTCTACTCAGCGGGCAAGACTTTCCTCATTGGTCAGTCTCTGACGACGGAGCCGTTTTCTATAAAAAACGTCTTTGTCTTCCGAACGATTCCGAGGTTCGGAAAGACGTGCTTACTGAGATGCACTGTTCGAGATACGCTATGCATCCTGGGGGTGACAAGATGTACCAGGATGTCAAGCGACAATTCTGGTTTTCTGGAATGAAGAAGGCAATTGCCGACTTCGTTGCTCGATGTCTTGTTTGCCTTAAAGTTAAGGCAGAACGCAGACTTCCCTCTGGCCTTCTCCAGCCGTTACCTATTGGAGAATGGAAATGGGAGAACATCGCAATGGATTTTGTTACAGCCTTACCTCGAAATAATAAAGGGCAAGATGCTATCTGGGTTATCATTGACAGACTTACTAAGTCTGCACACTTCTTGCCAATAAAGTTCACGGATAATCCCGCCAAACTTGCAGAACTATATGAAAGAGAGATCGTACGCCTTCATGGCATACCACTCACGATCGTCTCTGATCGAGACCCTCGCTTCACATCAAACTTTTGGAAAAGCTTCCAAACTAGAATGGGTTCAAAGATCACTATGAGCACAGCCTTCCACCCTCAGACTGATGGGCAGTCAGAACGGCTTATCCAAATCTTAGAAGACATGCTACGATGCTGCATTTTGGACTTTAATGACGGATGGGCAAAGTATTTACATCTAGCTGAGTTTGCATACAACAACAGCTACCAAACTAGTATCGGCATGGCACCATACGAGGCTCTCTATGGTCGGCCTTGCAGATCTCCGGTATGCTGGTTAGATATGGCAGACCGACCGCAGTTGGGCCCTGAACTAGTTCAAGAGACTTCTGAGAAGATCACACTAGTAAAGGAACGACTTCGTGTTGCACAAAGTCGACAGAAGAGCTATGCTGACAAACGGCGACAGCCTCTGGAATTTGATAAGGGGGACTTTGTTTTTATACAAGTCCAGCCCACCCGAGGTGTCAAACGCTTTGGGATCAAAGGAAAGCTCTCCCTGCGGTATATCGGTCCATTTCCGATCATTGAACGTATTGGCAAACTTGCATATCGTCTGTCCCTTCCATCGTCCATGCCTAAGGTTCATGACGTTTTTCATGTATCTATGCTTCGCAAGTATCGTCCTGATCCTTCGCATATCATCCCTTTAGTCGAGGTTTGGGTTGAGGAAGGAAATACGTATCAAGAGAAAGCAATACAGATTTTAGATAGAAAAACTCACGACCTACGGAGACGTAGCATACCACTTGTGAAAGTTCTCTGGGATCACCACGACATAGAGGAAGCTACATGGGAACTAGAATCCACAATTAAACAGAAATACCCTGACTTGTTTTCTAGTACCACCTGATGATGTGATACATTGTATTATTTTCACTTATAAATACCAGGATGAAACATTGTTTACACCTATCTTCATACATTGTTTCACTTGAATAACTACGCAGATGTCTGCAAATCATATCAATGGATATAGTGATGCACACACGCAGCGGCTCCTTAGCAACCTGCGGCTACTTCGCAAGCAATACCCCTCATCCATACTTGACTTGATTTCGAGGGCGAAATCCCTTTAAGGGGGGTAGAGTGTAATACCCTGTATTTCACAAAAAAAAAAAAAAAAAATTACTATTTGAAATTTTTACTATTTAGGCAACGCCAGAACGTTCAGGCGCGTGCCAGAACGTTCAGGCGCAATGACAGAACGTTCAGGCGCATGCCAGAACGTTCAGGCGCATGCCAGAACATTCAGGCGCAATGCCAGAACGTTCAGGCGCCTGCCAGAACGTTCAGGCGCCATGCCAGAACGTTCAGGCGCAATGCCAGAACGTTCAGGCGCAATGCCAGAACGTTCAGGCGCAAAAATCTCTATATAAGAAACCTCCTCATTTCTCATTCCTCACACCAAATCACCTTCTCTTGTGATTTTTCTTCTCCTTTCCACGCATTCTAAGTTTTTAGTCTTTGAGACTCCCGGTGCGGTGCAACAAAGTTCTGTCCGGAGGAAAGCGCCAGATCTGAAAGCGGTGCAACGAAGTTCTGTCCGGAGAAAAGCACCAGATCTGAAGGTGGGGAACGAAACATAGGTTTGCGTGTTTCATAACTTTTATTAAAGTTTACATTCAATTATTATTATGTCTACTATTCATTTACACTGCATTATGTCAATAATGTTTATGACCTGAATGTCCTAACTTTGCACGTCGTGATACCGACCCTGATAAGGATCACTAGACGTTGACAAAGTCAGTATAAATGTCAAGAAAAGACCAGACTAGTAGACTAAACTAGTTCATGCATTGGCATCATACATATCACCACCTAGGGACGTATATGGTTTATGACTCATAGAATAGTTAGAAGCATTGCTCACTATTCATATTATTTCTCTGGAGAAGGACGTACATGAGAACTCGGCTACGCCGGGGAGGGACATCAGTACGTGAATCCAGAGCATCGTTCCTGAGGAGGGACGTACAGTGAGAACCTGGCTATGCCCGGGGAGGGACACCTGTACGTGAACTCAGGCGATGTACGCTCATCAAACCATTAATACGTGACGGTGTCATGCATACATACATATTGATTGATTATGATGCTTACATGTGTATTTAAGATATTTGATATTGAAGTATGCTTTATTAATTGTTATACTCATGCACTATTTACCCACTGAGCGCGTTAAGCTCACTCCAATATTATCAAATCTTTCACAGGAAATTAGGGTGGACTGGGTGCAGGTTATGGGGCCCACATTTTGTACCCTTTGTATGAATCATTGGGCATTTTGGGAGTATGTTTCTTTGACCATTTTACGTACAAAAGTATTCTGAACTATATGAAATCAGATTTGTGCTGTATATTGTATTTCCGCTGCGCACTCTGTTATTACCATTGTGATTGTTCCAAATGCGCGCCCCGTCCGAGAGTGCACCGCCGGTTTAGGCGCGTCCAGGCGGGGTGTGACATTGTGTAACAACAAAACATCAAGTTTAATCACTAAAAATTCAAGTTCTCCCCAAACTTGCAGCTTCCTTTTGCAGCTCCCCTAATTGAGGTACTAACTTAACCTAGTATTTCTCTAATTCGCCTCCCCGTTTTGAAAACAACAAAAAGGTAGACTAGTTAGAACTGGGGACTTTTCCTTTTCTTTTTCTCTCATCATCTGTTTTCTTTTTTGAGCAACTTGAGCTTCTTGCTTTCGTTCGGAGTTGACTTTGTTTCCTCATTTTCTTAAGAAATCTTTCAAGGGCAGGCTTCGAAACACTAGATTTGTATTGATTAAAATCAGGATGAATTACTATCAAACTGAGTACCGAAGGATGAATTAAAATTATTAAATTATTTGAAAACAAATCGATCAAAATCATGCAATTATGCAAATATGCATAACATGCTGAGAATCGCTTGAGTAAAAGTTCTACATTATCTAAGTACTTCAAACTCTTGAAGCATTGATCTTGATTGCACAATTATCTTGTAAGCTTTAGAAGCGCAGCTCTTTGATCTTGATATTTGACATTACTGAAACATTTAACAAGATCATTGGATACTCTGGTTATTAATTTGGAATCATTAAAATGTCTACATTATAGGGTTCCTCGAGATAACAATTTCCCCCCTTTTTGATGATTTCATACACTCGAATACCTTTTAGCTAAGTGATACATAAATACAGGTACTTTCATACAGATCACATTAGCAGGGCATACAGATATCAAAAATTGCATTCATTTAAGATATATAGACATTTAATGCTCAATGCAAATTTAGAAACATAACAATTCAAAAAATGTAGTCGTGGTCAGATCAATTCAAACACACAAAGTGTCATTGTGTAACAACAAAACATCAAGTTTAATCATTAAAAATTCAAGTTCTCCCCCTAACTTGCAGCTTCCATTTGTAGCTACCCTAATTGAGGTACTAACTTAACCTAGTATTTCTCTAATTCTCCACCCCTTTTTAAAAACAACAAAAAGGTAGACTAGTAAGAACTAGGGCCTTTTCCTTTTCTTTTTCTGTCATCATCTGTTTTCTTTTTTGAGCAAGTTGAGCTTCTTGCTTTCGTTTGGAGTTGACTTTGTTTCCTCATTTTCCTAAGAAATCTTTCAAGGGCAGGCTTCGAAACACTAGATTTGTATTGATTAAAATCAGGATGAATTACTATCAAACTGTGTACCGAAGGATGAATTAAAATTATTAAATTATTTGAAAACAAATCGATCAAAATCATGCAATTATGCAAATATGCATAACTTGCTGAGAATCACTTGAGTAAAAGTTCTACATTATCTAAGTACTTCAAACTCTTGAAGCATTGATCTTGATTGCACAATTATCTTGTAAGCTTTAGAAGCGCAGCTCTTTGATCTTGATATTTGACATTACTGAAACATTTAACAAGATCATTGGATACTCTGGTTATTAATTTGGAATCATTAAAACGTCTACATTATAGGGTTCCTCGAGATAACAATTTCTCCCTTTTTGATGATTTCATACACTCGAATACCTTTTAGCTAAGTGATACATAAATACAGGTACTTTCATACAGATCACATTAGCAGGGCATAGAGATATCAAAAATTGCATTCATTTAAGATATATAGACATTTAATTCTCAATGCAAATTTAGAAACATAACAATTCAAAAAATGTAGTCGTGGTCAGATCAATTCAAACACACAAAGTGTCATTGTGTAACAACAAAACATCAAGTTTAATCATTAAAAATTCAAGTTCTCCCCCTAACTTGCAGCTTCCATTTGTAGCTACCCTAATTGAGGTACTAACTTAACCTAGTATTTCTCTAATTCTCCACCCCTTTTTAAAAACAACAAAAAGGTAGACTAGTAAGAACTAGGGCCTTTTCCTTTTCTTTTTCTGTCATCATCTGTTTTCTTTTTTGAGCATGTTGAGCTTCTTGCTTTCGTTTGGAGTTGACTTTGTTTCCTCATTTTCTTAAGAAATCTTTCAAGGGCAGGCTTCGAAACACTAGATTTGTATTGATTAAAATCAGGATGAATTACTATCAAACTGAGTACCGAAGGGTGAATTAAAATTATTAAATTATTTGAAAACAAATATATCAAAATCATGCAATTATGCAAATATGCATAACTTGCTGAGAATCACTTGAGTAAAAGTTCTACATTATCTAAGTACTTCAAACTCTTGAAGCATTGATCTTGATTGCACAATTATCTTGTAAGCTTTAGAAGCGCAGCTCTTTGATCTTGATATTTGACATTACTGAAACATTTAACAAGATCATTGGATACTCTGGTTATTAATTTGGAATCATTAAAACGTCTACATTATAGGGTTCCTCGAGATAACAATTTCTCCCTTTTTGATGATTTCATACACTCGAATACCTTTTAGCTAAGTGATACATAAATACAGGTACTTTCATACAGATCACATTAGCAGGGCATAGAGATATCAAAAATTGCATTCATTTAAGATATATAGACATTTAATTCTCAATGCAAATTTAGAAACATAACAATTCAAAAAATGTAGTCGTGGTCAGATCAATTCAAACACACAAAGTGTCATTGTGTAACAACAAAACATCAAGTTTAATCATTAAAAATTCAAGTTCTCCCCCTAACTTGCAGCTTCCATTTGTAGCTACCATAATTGAGGTACTAACTTAACCTAGTATTTCTCTAATTCGCCTCCCCGTTTTGAAAACAACAAAAAGGTAGACTAGTTAGAACTGGGGACTTTTCCTTTTCTTTTTCTCTCATCATCTGTTTTCTTTTTTGAGCAACTTGAGCTTCTTGCTTTCGTTCGGAGTTGACTTTGTTTCCTCATTTTCTTAAGAAATCTTTCAAGGGCAGGCTTCGAAACACTAGATTTGTATTGATTAAAATCAGGATGAATTACTATCAAACTGAGTACCGAAGGATGAATTAAAATTATTAAATTATTTGAAAACGAATCGATCAAAATCATGCAATTATGCAAATATGCATAACTTGCTGAGAATCGCTTGAGTAAAAGTTCTACATTATCTAAGTACTTCAAACTCTTGAAGCATTGATCTTGATTGCACAATTATCTTGTAAGCTTTAGAAGCGCAGCTCTTTGATCTTGATATTTGACATTACTGAAACATTTAACAAGATCATTGGATACTCTGGTTATTAATTTGGAATCATTAAAACGTCTACATTATAGGGTTCCTCGAGATAACAATTTCCCCCCTTTTTGATGATTTCATACACTCGAATACCTTTTAGCTAAGTGATACATAAATACAGGTACTTTCATACAGATCACATTAGCAGGGCATACAGATATCAAAAATTGCATTCATTTAAGATATATAGACATTTAATGCTCAATGCAAATTTAGAAACATAACAATTCAAAAAATGTAGTCGTGGTCAGATCAATTCAAACACACAAAGTGTCATTGTGTAACAACAAAACATCAAGTTTAATCATTAAAAATTCAAGTTCTCCCCCTAACTTGCAGCTTCCATTTGTAGCTACCCTAATTGAGGTACTAACTTAACCTAGTATTTCTCTAATTCTCCACCCCTTTTTAAAAACAACAAAAAGGTAGACTAGTAAGAACTAGGGCCTTTTCCTTTTCTTTTTCTGTCATCATCTGTTTTCTTTTTTGAGCAAGTTGAGCTTCTTGCTTTCGTTTGGAGTTGACTTTGTTTCCTCATTTTCTTAAGAAATCTTTCAAGGGCAGGCTTCGAAACACTAGATTTGTATTGATTAAAATCAAGATGAATTATTATCAAACTGAGTACCGAAGGATGAATTAAAATTATTAAATTATTTGAAAACAAATCGATCAAAATCATGCAATTATGCAAAGATGCATAACTTGCTGAGAATCACTTGAGTAAAAGTTCTACATTATCTAAGTACTTCAAACTCTTGAAGCATTGATCTTGATTGCACAATTATCTTGTAAGCTTTAGAAGCGCAGCTCTTTGATCTTGATATTTGACATTACTGAAACATTTAACAAGATCATTGGATACTCTGGTTATTAATTTGGAATCATTAAAACGTCTACATTATAGGGTTCCTCGAGATAACAATTTATCCCTTTTTGATGATTTCATACACTCGAATACCTTTTAGCTAAGTGATACATAAATAGAGGTACTTTCATACAGATCACATTAGCAGGGCATAGAGATATCAAAAATTGCATTCATTTAAGATATATAGACATTTAATTCTCAATGCAAATTTAGAAACATAACAATTCAAAAAATGTAGTCGTGGTCAGATCAATTCAAACACACAAAGTGTCATTGTGTAACAACAAAACATCAAGTTTAATCATTAAAAATTCAAGTTCTCCCCCTAACTTGCAGCTTCCATTTGTAGCTACCCTAATTGAGGTACTAACTTAACCTAGTATTTCTCTAATTCTCCACCCCTTTTTAAAAACAACAAAAAGGTAGACTAGTAAGAACTAGGGCCTTTTCCTTTTCTTTTTCTGTCATCATCCATTTTCTTTTTTGAGCAAGTTGAGCTTCTTGCTTTCGTTTGGAGTTGACTTTGTTTCCTCATTTTCTTAAGAAATCTTTCAAGGGCAGGCTTCGAAACACTAGATTTGTATTGATTAAAATCGGGATGAATTACTATCAAACTGAGTACCGAAGGATGAATTAAAATTATTAAATTATTTGAAAACAAATCGATCAAAATCATGCAATTATGCAAATATGCATAACTTGCTGAGAATCGCTTGAGTAAAAGTTCTACATTATCTAAGTACTTCAAACTCTTGAAGCATTGATCTTGATTGCACAATTATCTTGTAAGCTTTAGAAGCGCAGCTCTTTGATCTTGATATTTGACATTACTGAAACATTTAACAAGATCATTGGATACTCTGGTTATTAATTTGGAATCATTAAAACGTCTACATTATAGGGTTCCTCGAGATAACAATTTCCCCCTTTTTGATGATTTCATACACTCGAATACCTTTTAGCTAAGTGATACATAAATACAGGTACTTTCATACAGATCACATTAGCAGGGCATAGAGATATCAAAAATTGCATTCATTTGATATATAGACATTTAATGCTCAATGCAAATTTATAAACATAACAATTCAAAAAATGTAGTCGTGGTCAGATCAATTCAAACACACAAAGTGTCATTGTGTAACAACAAAACATCAAGTTTAATCATTAAAAATTAAAGTTCTCCCCCTAACTTGCAGCTTCCATTTGTAGCTACCCTAATTGAGGTACTAACTTAACCTAGTATTTCTCTAATTCTCCACCCCTTTTTAAAAACAACAAAAAGGTAGACTAGTAAGAACTAGGGCCTTTCCCTTTTCTTTTTCTGTCATCATCTGTTTTCTTTTTTGAGCAAGTTGAGCTTCTTGCTTTCGTTTGGAGTTGACTTTGTTTCCTCATTTTCTTAAGAAATCTTTCAAGGGCAGGCTTCGAAACACTAGATTTGTATTGATTAAAATCAGGATGAGTTACTATCAAACTGAGTACCGAAGGATGAATTAAAATTATTAAATTATTTGAAAACAAATCGATCAAAATCATGCAATTATGCAAATATGCATAACTTGCTAAGAATCACTTGAGTAAAAGTTCTACATTATCTAAGTACTTCAAACTCTTGAAGCATTGATCTTGATTGCACAATTATCTTGTAAGCTTTAGAAGCGCAGCTCTTTGATCTTGATATTTGACATTACTGAAACATTTAACAAGATCATTGGATACTCTGGTTAATAATTTGGAATCATGAAAACGTCTACATTATAGGGTTCCTCGAGATAACAATTTCCCCCTTTTTGATGATTTCATACACTCGAATACATTTTAGCTAAGTGGTACATAAATACTGGTACTTTCATACATATCACATTAGCAGGGCATAGAGATATCAAAAATTGCATTCATTTAAGATATATAGACATTTAATGCTCAATGCAAATTTTGAGACATAACAATTCAAAAAATGTAGTCGTGGTAGGATCAATTCAAACACACAAAGTGTCATTGTGTAACAACAAAACATCAAGTTTAATCATTAAAAATCCAAGTTCTCCCCCTAACTTGCAGCTTCCATTTGTAGCTACCCTAATTGAGGTACTAACTTAACTTAGTATTTCTCTAATTCTCCACCCCTTTTTGAAAACAACCAAAAGGTAGACTAGTAAGAACTAGGGCCTTTTCCTTTTCTTTTTCTGTCATCATCTGTTTTCTTTTTTGAGCAACTTGAGCTTCTTGCTTTCGTCTGGAGTTGACTTTGTTTCCTCATTTCCTTAAGAAATCTTTCAAGAGCAGGCTTCGAAACACTAGATTTGTTTTGATTAAAATCAGGATGAATTACTATCAAACTGAGTACCGAAGGATGAATTAAAATTATTAAATTATTTGAAAACAAATCGATCAAAATCATGCAATTATGCAAATATGCATAACTTGCTGAGAATCACTTGAGTAAAAGTTCTACATTATCTAAGTACTTCAAACTCTTGAAGCATTGATCTTGATTGCACAATTATCTTGTAAGCTTTAGAAGCGCAGCTCTTTGATCTTGATATTTGACATTACTGAAACATTTAACAAGATCATTGGATACTCTGGTTATTAATTTGGAATCGTTAAAACTTCTACATTATAGGGTTCCTCGAGATAACAATTTCCCCCTTTTTGATGATTTCATACACTCGAATACATTTTAGCTAAGTGATACATAAATACTGGTACTTTCATACATATCACATTAGCAGGGCATAGAGATATCAAAAATTGCATTCATTTAAGATATATAGACATTTAATGCTCAATGCAAATTTAGAGACATAACAATTCAAAAAATGTAGTCGTGGTAGGATCAATTCAAACACACAAAGTGTCATTGTGTAACAACAAAACATCAAGTTTAATCATTAAAAATCCAAGTTCTCCCCCTAACTTGCAGCTTCCATTTGTAGCTACCCTAATTGAGGTACTAACTTAACTTAGTATTTCTCTAATTCTCCACCCCTTTTTGAAAACAACCAAAAGGTAGACTAGTAAGAACTAGGGCCTTTTCCTTTTCTTTTTCTGTCATCATCTGTTTTCTTTTTTGAGCAACTTGAGCTTCTTGCTTTCGTCTGGAGTTGACTTTGTTTCCTCATTTCCTTAAGAAATCTTTCAAGAGCAGGCTTCGAAACACTAGATTTGTTTTGATTAAAATCAGGATGAATTTCTATCAAACTGAGTACTGAAGGATGAATTAAAATTATTAAATTATTTCAAAGCAAATCGATCAAAATCATGCAATTATGCAAATATGCATAACTTGCTGAGAATCACTTGAGTAAAAGTTCTACATTATCTAAGTACCTAAAACTCTTGAAGCATTGATCTTGATTGCACAATTATCTTGTAAGCTTTAGAAGCGCAGCTCTTTGATCTTGATATTTGACATTACTGAAACATTTAACAAGATCATTGGATACTCTGGTTAGTAATTTGGAATCATTAAAACGTCCACATTATAGGGTTCCTCGAGATAACAATCTCCCCCTTTTTGATGATTTCATACACTCGAATAACTTTTAGCTAAGTCATACATAAATACAGGTACTTTCATACAGATCACATTAGCAGGGCATAGACATATCAAAAATTGCATTCATTTAAGATAGATAGACATTTAATGCTCAACGCAAATTTAGAAACATGACAATTCAAAAATTGTAGTCATGGTCAGATCAATTCAAACACACAAAGTGTCATTGTGTAACAACAAAACATCAAGTTTAATCATTAAAAATTCAAGTTCTCCCCTTAACTTGCAGCTTCCTTTTGTAGCTCCCCTAATTGAGGTAATAACTTAACCTAATATTTCTCTAATTCTCTACCCCTTCTTGAAAACAACAAAAAGGTAGACTAGTTAGAACTAGGGCCTTTTACTTTTCTTTTTCTGTCATCATCTGCTTTCTTTTTTTAGCAACTTGAGCTTCTTGCTTTCGTCTGGAGTTGAGTTTGTTTCCTCATTTGCTTACGAAATCTTTCAAGAGCAGGCTTCGAAACAATAGATTTGTATTGATTAAAATCAGGATGAATTACTATCAAACTGAGTACTGAATGATGAATTAAAATTATTACATTATTTCAAAACAAATCGATCAAAATCATGCAATTATGCAAATATGCAAAACTTGCTGAGAATCACTTGAGTAAAAGTTCTACATTATGTAAGTACTTCAAACTCTTGAAGCAAAAATTCTTGATTGCACAATTATCTTGTAAGCTTTAGAAGCGCAGCTCCTTGATCTTGATATTTGACATTACTGAAACATTTAACAAGATCATTGGAAACTCTGGTTAGTAATTTGGAATCATTAAAACGTCCACATTATAGGGTTCCTCGAGATAACAATCTCTCCCTTTTTGATGATTTCATACACTCGAACACCTTTTAGCTAAGTGACACATAAATACCGGTACTTTCATACAGATCACATTAGCAGGGCATAGAGATATCAAATATTGCATTCATTTAACATATATAGACATTTAATGCTCAATGCAAATTTAGAAACATAACAATTCAAAAAATGTAGTCGTGGTCAGATCAATTCAAACACACAAAGTGTCATTGTGTAACAACAAAACATCATGTTTAATCATTAAAAATTCAAGTTCTCCCCTAACTTGCAGCTCCCTTTTGTAGCTCCCCTAATTGAGGTACTAACTTAACCTAGTATTTCTCTAATTCTCCTCCCCTTTTTAAAAACAAAAAAAAGGTAGACTAGTTAAAACTGGGGACTTTTCCTTTTCTTTTTCTGTCATCATCTGTTTTCTTTTTTGAGCAACTTGAGCTTCTTGCTTTCGTTTGGAGTTGACTTTGTTTCCTCATTTCGTTAAGAAATCTTTCAAGAGCAGGCTTCGAAACACTAGATTTGTATTGATTAAAATTAGGATGAATTACTATCAAACTGAGTACTAAAGGATGAATTAAAATTATTAAATTATTTCAAAACAAATCGATCAAAATCATGCAATTATGCAAATATGCATAACTTGCTGAGAATCACTTGAGTAAAAGTTCTACATTATCTAAGTACTTAAAACTCTTGAAGCTTTGATCTTGATTGCACAATTATCTTGTAAGCTTTAGAAGCGCAGGTCTTTGATCTTGATATTTGATATTAGTGAAACATTTAACAAGATCATTGGATACTCTGGTGAGTAATTTGGAATCATGAAAACGCTCACATTATAGGGTTCCTAGAGATAACAATCTCTGCCTTTGTGATGATTTCATACACTCGAACACCTTTTAGCTAAGTGACACATAAATACAGGTACTTTCATACAGATCACATTAGCAGGGCATAGAGATATCAAATATTGCATTCATTTAATATATATATAGACATTTAATGCTCAATGCAAATTTAGAAACATAACAATTCAAAAAATGTAGTCATGGTCAGATCAATTCAAACACACAACGTGTCATTGTGTAACAACAAAACATCAAGTTTATTCATTAAAAATTAAAGTTCTCCCCTAACTTGCAGCTCCCTTTTGTAGCTCCCCTAATTGAGGTACTAACTTAACCTAGTATTTCTCTAATTCTCCACCCCATTTTGAAAAGAACAAAATGGTAGACTAGTTAGAACTAGGGCCTTTTCCTTTTCTTTTTCTGTCATCATCTGTTTTCTTTTTTGAGCAACTTGAGCTTCTTGCTTTCGTCTGGAGTTGACTTTGTTTCCTCATTTCCTTAAGAAATCTTTCAAGAGCAGGCTTCGAAACACTAGATTTGTATTGATTAAAATCAGGATGAATTTCTATCAAACTGAGTACTGAAGGATGAATTAAAATTATTAAATTATTTCAAAGCAAATCGATCAAAATCATGCAATTATGCAAATATGCATAACTTGCTGAGAATCACTTGAGTAAAAGTTCTACATTATCTAAGTACTTAAAACTCTTGAAGCATTGATCTTGATTGCACAATTATCTTGTAAGCTTTAGAAGCGCAGCTCTTTGATCTTGATATTTGACATTACTGAAACATTTAACAAGATCATTGGATACTCTGGTTAGTAATTTGGAATCATTAAAACGTCCACATTATAGGGTTCCTCGAGATAACAATCTCCCCCTTTTTGATGATTTCATACACTCGAATAACTTTTAGCTAAGTGATACATAAATACAGGTACTTTCATACAGATCACATTAGCAGGGCATAGACATATCAAAAATTGCATTCATTTAAGATAGATAGACATTTAATGCTCAACGCAAATTTAGAAACATAACAATTCAAAAATTGTAGTCATGGTCAGATCAATTCAGACACACAAAGTGTCATTGTGTAACAACAAAACATCAAGTTTAATCATTAAAAATTCAAGTTCTCCCCCTAACTTGCAGATTCCTTTTGTAGCTCCCCTAATTGAGGTACTAACTTAACCTAGTATTTCTCTAATTCTCCTCCCCTTTTTAAAAACAAAAAAAAGGTAGACTAGTTAGAACTAGGGTCTTTTACTTTTCTTTTTCTGTCATCATCTGCTTTCTTTTTTTAGCAACTTGAGCTTCTTGCTTTCGTCTGGAGTTGAGTTTGTTTCCTCATTTGCTTAAGAAATCTTTCAAGAGCAGGCTTCAAAACACTAGATTTGTATTGATTAAAATTAGGATGAATTACTATCAAACTGAGTACT
Organism: Paratinospora sagittata; assembly: GCA_035771175.1. NCBI lineage: Eukaryota > Viridiplantae > Streptophyta > Magnoliopsida > Ranunculales > Menispermaceae > Paratinospora > Paratinospora sagittata. The sequence continues at coordinate 22,537,666 of CM069607.1, forward strand.
AAAGGATGAATTAAAATTACTAAATTATTTCAAAACAAATCGACCAAAATCATGCAATTATGCAAATATGCATAACTTGCTGAGAATCACTTGAGTAAAAGTTCTACATTATCTAAGTACTTAAAACTCTTGAAGCTTTGATCTTGATTGCACAATTATCTTGTAAGCTTTAGAAGCGCAGGTCTTTGATCTTGATATTTGATATTAGTGAAACATTTAACAAGATCATTGGATACTCTGGTGAGTAATTTGGAATCATGAAAACGCTCACATTATAGGGTTCCTAGAGATAACAATCTCTGCCTTTGTGATGATTTCATACACTCGAACACCTTTTAGCTAAGTGACACATAAATACAGGTACTTTCATACAGATCACATTAGCAGGGCATAGACATATCAAAAATTGCATTCATTTAAGATAGATAGACATTTAATGCTCAACGCAAATTTAGAAACATAACAATTCAAAAATTGTAGTCATGGTCAGATCAATTCAAACACACAAAGTGTCATTGTGTAACAACAAAACATCAAGTTTAATCATTAAAAATTCAAGTTCTCCCCCTAACTTGCAGATTCCTTTTGTAGCTCCCCTAATTGAGGTACTAACTTAACCTAGTATTTCTCTAATTCTCCTCCCATTTTTAAAAACAAAAAAAAGGTAGACTAGTTAGAACTAGGGCCTTTTACTTTTCTTTTTCTGTCATCATCTGCTTTCTTTTTTTAGCAACTTGAGCTTCTTGCTTTCGTCTGGAGTTGAGTTTGTTTCCTCATTTGCTTAAGAAATCTTTCAAGAGCAGGCTTCGAAACAATAGATTTGTATTGATTAAAATCAGGATGAATTACTATCAAACTGAGTACTGAATGATGAATTAAAATTATTAAATTATTTCAAAACAAATCGATCAAAATCATGCAATTATGCAAATATGCATAACTTGCTGAGAATCACTTGAGTAAAAGTTCTACATTATGTAAGTACTTCAAACTCTTGAAGTAAAAATTCTTGATTGCACAATTATCTTGTAAGCTTTAGAAGCGCAGCTCCTTGATCTTGATATTTGACATTACTAAAACATTTAACAAGATCATTGGAAACTCTGGTTAGTAATTTGGAATCATTAAAACGTCCACATTATAGGGTTCCTCGAGATAACAATCTCTCCCTTTTTGATGATTTCATACACTCGAACACCTTTTAGCTAAGTGACACATAAATACCGGTACTTTCATACAGATCACATTAGCAGGGCATAAAGATATCAAATATTGCATTCATTTAAGATATATAGACATTTAATGCTCAGTGCAAATTTAGAAACATAACAATTCAAAAAATGTAGTCATGGTCAGATCAATTCAAACACACAACGTGTCATTGTGTAACAACAAAACATCAAGTTTAATCATTAAAAATTCAAGTTCTCCCCCTAACTTGCAGCTTCCTTTTGTAGCTCCCCTAATTGAGGTAATAACTTAACCAAATATTTCTCTAATTCTCCACCCCTTTTTGAAAACAACAAAAAGGTAGACTAGTTAGAACTAGGGCCTTTTACTTTTCTTTTTCTGTCATCATCTGCTTTCTTTTTTTAGCAACTTGAGCTTCTTGCTTTCGTCTGGAGTTGAGTTTGTTTCCTCATTTCCCTAAGAAATCTTTCAAGAGCAGGCTTCGAAACACTAGATTTGTATTGATTAAAATTAGGATGAATTACTATCAAACTGAGTACTAAAGGATGAATTAAAATTATTAAATTATTTCAAAACAAATCGATCAAAGTCATGCAATTATGCAAATATGCATAACTTGCTGAGAATCACTTGAGTAAAAGTTCTACATTATGTAAGTACTTCAAACTCTTGAAGCAAAAATTCTTGATTGCACAATTATCTTGTAAGCTTTAGAAGCGCAGCTCCTTGATCTTGATATTTGACATTACTGAAACATTTAACAAGATCATTGGAAACTCTGGTTAGTAATTTGGAATCATTAAAACGTCCACATTATAGGGTTCCTCGAGATAACAATCTGTCCCTTTTTGATGATTTCATACACTCGAACACCTTTTACTAAGTGACACATAAATACCGGTACTTTCATACAGATCACATTAGCAGGGCATAGAGATATCAAATATTGCATTCATCTAAGATATATAGACATTTAATGCTCAATGCAAATTTAGAAACATAACAATTCTAAAAATGTAGTCGTGGTCAGATCAATTCAAACACACAAAGTGTCATTGTGTAACAACAAAACATCAAGTTTAATCATTAAAAATTCAAGTTCTCCCCCTAACTTGCACATTCCTTTTGTAGCTCCCCTAATTGAGGTACTAACTTAACCTAGTATTTCTCTAATTCTCCTCCCCTTTTTAAAAACAAAAAAAAGGTAGACTAGCTAAAACTGGGGACTTTTCCTTTTCTTTTTCTGTCATCATCTGTTTTCTTTTTTGAGCAACTTGAGCTTCTTGCTTTCGTTTGGAGTTGACTTTGTTTCCTCATTTCGTTAAGAAATCTTTCAAGAGCAGGCTTCGAAACACTAGATTTGTATTGATTAAAATTAGGATGAATTACTATCAAACTGAGTACTAAAGGATGAATTAAAATTATTAAATTATTTCAAAACAAATCGATCAAAATCATGCAATTATGCAAATATGCATAACTTGCTGAGAATCACTTGAGTAAAAGTTCTACATTATCTAAGTACTTAAAACTCTTGAAGCTTTGATCTTGATTGCACAATTATCTTGTAAGCTTTAGAAGCGCAGGTCTTTGATCTTGATATTTGATATTAGTGAAACATTTAACAAGAACATGGGATACTCTGGTGAGTAATTTGGAATCATGAAAACGCTCACATTATAGGGTTCCTAGAGATAACAATCTCTGCCTTTGTGATGATTTCATACACTCGAACACCTTTTAGCTAAGTGACACATAAATACAGGTACTTTCATACAGATCACATTAGCAGGGCATAGAGATATCAAATATTGCATTCATTTAATATATATATAGACATTTAATGCTCAATGCAAATTTAGAAACATAACAATTCAAAAAATGTGGTCATGGTCAGATCAATTCAAACACACAACGTGTCATTGTGTAACAACAAAACATCAAGTTTATTCATTAAAAATTAAAGTTCTCCCCTAACTTGCAGCTCCCTTTTGTAGCTCCCCTAATTGAGGTACTAACTTAACCTAGTATTTCTCTAATTCTCCACCCCATTTTGAAAAGAACAAAATGGTTGACTAGTTAGAACTAGGGCCTTTTCCTTTTCTTTTTCTGTCATCATCTGTTTTCTTTTTTGAGCAACTTGAGCTTCTTGCTTTCGTCTGGAGTTGACTTTGTTTCCTCATTTCCTTAAGAAATCTTTCAAGAGCAGGCTTCGAAACACTAGATTTGTATTGATTAAAATCAGGATGAATTTCTATCAAACTGAGTACTGAAGGATGAATTAAAATTATTAAATTATTTCAAAGCAAATCGATCAAAATCATGCAATTATGCAAATATGCATAACTTGCTGAGAATCACTTGAGTAAAAGTTCTACATTATCTAAGTACTTAAAACTCTTGAAGCATTGATCTTGATTGCACAATTATCTTGTAAGCTTTAGAAGCGCAGCTCTTTGATCTTGATATTTGACATTACTGAAACATTTAACAAGATCATTGGATACTCTGGTTAGTAATTTGGAATCATTAAAACGTCCACATTATAGGGTTCCTCGAGATAACAATCTCCCCCTTTTTGATGATTTCATACACTCGAATAACTTTTAGCTAAGTGATACATAAATACAGGTACTTTCATACAGATCACATTAGCAGGGCATAGACATATCAAAAATTGCATTCAGTTAAGATAGATAGACATTTAATGCTCAACGCAAATTTAGAAACATAACAATTCAAAAATTGTAGTCATGGTCAGATCAATTCAAACACACAAAGTGTCATTGTGTAACAACAAAACATCAAGTTTAATCATTAAAAATTCAAGTTCTCCCCCTAACTTGCAGCTTCCTTTTGTAGCTCCCCTAATTGAGGTAATAACTTAACCTAATATTTCTCTAATTCTCCTCCCCTTTTTGAAAACAACAAAAATGTAGAGTAGTTAGAACTGGAGACTTTTCCTTTTCTTTTTCTATCATCATCTGTTTTTTTTTTTAGCAACTTGAGCTTCTTGCTTTCGTCTGGAGTTGAGTTTGTTTCCTCATTTCCTTAAGAAATCTTTCAAGAGCAGGCTTCGAAACACTAGATTTGTATTGATTAAAATCAGGATGAATTTCTATCAAACTGAGTATTGAAGGATGAATTAAAATTATTAAATTATTTCAAAACAAATCTATCAAAATCATGCAATTATGCAAATATGCATAACTTGCTGAGAATCACTTGAGTAAAAGTTCTACATTATCTAAGTACTTCAAACTCTTGAAGCTTTGATCTTGATTGCACAATTATCTTGTAAGCTTTAGAAGCGCAGGTCTTTGATCTTGATATTTGATATTAGTGAAACATTTAACAAGATCATTGGATACTCTGGTGAGTAATTTGGAATCATGAAAACGCTCATATTATAGGGTTCCTAGAGATAACAATCTCTGCCTTTGTGATGATTTCATACATTCGAACACCTTTTAGCTAAGTGACACATAAATACAGGTACTTTCATACAGATCACATTAGCAGGGCATAGAAATATCAAATATTGCATTCATTTAATATATATATAGACATTTAATGCTCAATGCAAATTTAGAAACATAACAATTCAAAAAATGTGGTCATGGTCAGATCAATTCAAACACACAACGTGTCATTGTGTAACAACAAAACATCAAGTTTATTCATTAAAAATTAAAGTTCTCCCCTAACTTGCAGCTCCCTTTTGTAGCTCCCCTAATTGAGGTACTAACTTAACCTAGTATTTCTCTAATTCTCCACCTCATTTTGAAAAGAACAAAATGGTTGACTAGTTAGAACTAGGGCCTTTTCCTTTTCTTTTTCTGTCATCATCTGTTTTCTTTTTTGAGCAACTTGAGCTTCTTGCTTTCGTCTGGAGTTGACTTTGTTTCCTCATTTCCTTAAGAAATCTTTCAAGAGCAGGCTTCGAAACACTAGATTTGTATTGATTAAAATCAGGATGAATTTCTATCAAACTGAGTACTGAAGGATGAATTAAAATTATTAAATTATTTCAAAGCAAATCGATCAAAATCATGCAATTATGCAAATATGCATAACTTGCTGAGAATCACTTGAGTAAAAGTTCTACATTATCTAAGTACTTAAAACTCTTGAAGCATTGATCTTGATTGCACAATTATCTTGTAAGCTTTAGAAGCGCAGCTCTTTGATCTTGATATTTGACATTACTGAAACATTTAACAAGATCATTGGATACTCTGGTTAGTAATTTGGAATCATTAAAACGTCCACATTATAGGGTTCCTCGAGATAACAATCTCCCCCTTTTTGATGATTTCATACACTCGAATAACTTTTAGCTAAGTGATACATAAATACAGGTACTTTCATACAGATCACATTAGCAGGGCATAGACATATCAAAAATTGCATTCAGTTAAGATAGATAGACATTTAATGCTCAACGCAAATTTAGAAACATAACAATTCAAAAATTGTAGTCATGGTCAGATCAATTCAAACACACAAAGTGTCATTGTGTAACAACAAAACATCAAGTTTAATCATTAAAAATTCAAGTTCTCCCCCTAACTTGCAGCTTCCTTTTGTAGCTCCCCTAATTGAGGTAATAACTTAACCTAATATTTCTCTAATTCTCCTCCCCTTTTTGAAAACAACAAAAATGTAGAGTAGTTAGAACTGGAGACTTTTCCTTTTCTTTTTCTATCATCATCTGTTTTTTTTTTGAGCAACTTGAGCTTCTTGCTTTCGTCTGGAGTTGAGTTTGTTTCCTCATTTCCTTAAGAAATCTTTCAAGAGCAGGCTTCGAAACACTAGATTTGTATTGATTAAAATCAGGATGAATTTCTATCAAACTGAGTTTTGAAGGATGAATTAAAATTATTAAATTATTTCAAAACAAATCTATCAAAATCATGCAATTATGCAAATATGCATAACTTGCTGAGAATCACTTGAGTAAAAGTTCTACATTATCTAAGTACTTCAAACTCTTGAAGCTTTGATCTTGATTGCACAATTATCTTGTATGCTTTAGAAGCGCAGGTCTTTGATCTTGATATTTGATATTAGTGAAACATTTAACAAGATCATTGGATACTCTGGTGAGTAATTTGGAATCATGAAAACGCTCATATTATAGGGTTCCTAGAGATAACAATCTCTGCCTTTGTGATGATTTCATACATTCGAACACCTTTTAGCTAAGTGACACATAAATACAGGTACTTTCATACAGATCACATTAGCAGGGCATAGAAATATCAAATATTGCATTCATTTAATATATATATAGACATTTAATGCTCAATGCAAATTTAGAAACATAACAATTCAAAAAATGTCGTCATGGTCAGATCAATTCAAACACACAACGTGTCATTGTGTAACAACAAAACATCAAGTTTATTCATTAAAAATTAAAGTTCTCCCCTAACTTGCAGCTCCCTTTTGTAGCTCCCCTAATTGAGGTACTAACTTAACCTAGTATTTCTCTAATTCTCCACCCCATTTTGAAAAGAACAAAATGGTAGACTAGTTAGAACTAGGGGCCTTTTCCTTTTCTTTTTCTGTCATCATCTGTTTTCTTTTTTGAGCAACTTGAGCTTCTTGCTTTCGTCTGGAGTTGACTTTGTTTCCTCATTTCCTTAAGAAATCTTTCAAGAGCAGGCTTCGAAACACTAGATTTGTATTGATTAAAATCAGGATGAATTTCTATCAAACTGAGTACTGAAGGATGAATTAAAATTATTAAATTATTTCAAAGCAAATCGATCAAAATCATGCAATTATGCAAATATGCATAACTTGCTGAGAATCACTTGAGTAAAAGTTCTACATTATCTAAGTACTTAAAACTCTTGAAGCATTGATCTTGATTGCACAATTATCTTGTAAGCTTTAGAAGCGCAGCTCTTTGATCTTGATATTTGACATTACTGAAACATTTAACAAGATCATTGGATACTCTGGTTAGTAATTTGGAATCATTAAAACGTCCAATTTATAGGGTTCCTCGAGATAACAATCTCCTCCTTTTTGATGATTTCATACACTCGAATAACTTTTAGCTAAGTGATACATAAATACAGGTACTTTCATACAGATCACATTAGCAGGGCATAGACATATCAAAAATTGCATTCAGTTAAGATAGATAGACATTTAATGCTCAACGCAAATTTAGAAACATAACAATTCAAAAATTGTAGTCATGGTCAGATCAATTCAAACACACAAAGTGTCATTGTGTAACAACAAAACATCAAGTTTAATCATTAAAAATTCAAGTTCTCCCCCTAACTTGCAGCTTCCTTTTGTAGCTCCCCTAATTGAGGTAATAACTTAACCTAATATTTCTCTAATTCTCCTCCCCTTTTTGAAAACAACAAAAATGTAGAGTAGTTAGAACTGGAGACTTTTCCTTTTCTTTTTCTATCATCATCTGTTTTTTTTTTGAGCAACTTGAGCTTCTTGCTTTCGTCTGGAGTTGAGTTTGTTTCCTCATTTCCTTAAGAAATCTTTCAAGAGCAGGCTTCGAAACACTAGATTTGTATTGATTAAAATCAGGATGAATTTCTATCAAACTGAGTATTGATGGATGAATTAAAATTATTAAATTATTTCAAAACAAATCTATCAAAATCATGCAATTATGCAAATATGCATAACTTGCTGAGAATCACTTGAGTAAAAGTTCTACATTATCTAAGTACTTCAAACTCTTGAAGCTTTGATCTTGATTGCACAATTATCTTGTAAGCTTTAGAAGCGCTGGTCTTTGATCTTGATATTTGATATTAGTGAAACATTTGACAAGATCATTGGATACTCTGGTGAGTAATTTGGAATCATGAAAACGCTCACATTATAGGGTTCCTAGAGATAACAATCTCTGCCTTTGTGATGATTTCATACACTCGAACACCTTTTAGCTAAGTGACACATAAATACAGGTACTTTCATACAGATCACATTAGCAGGGCATAGACATATCAAATATTGCATTCATTTAATATATATATATAGACATTTAATGCTCAATGCAAATTTAGAAACATAACAATTCAAAAAATGTAGTCATGGTCAGATCAATTCAAACACACAACGTGTCATTGTGTAACAACAAAACATCAAGTTTATTCATTAAAAATTAAAGTTCTCCCCTAACTTGCAGCTCCCTTTTGTAGCTCCCCTAATTGAGGTACTAACTTAACCTAGTATTTCTCTAATTCTCCACCCCATTTTGAAAAGAACAAAATGGTAGCCTAGTTAGAACTAGGGCCTTTTCCTTTTCTTTTTCTGTCATCATCTGTTTTCTTTTTTGAGCAACTTGAGCTTCTTGCTTTCGTCTGGAGTTGACTTTGTTTCCTCATTTCCTTAAGAAATCTTTCTAGAGCAGGCTTCGAAACACTAGATTTGTATTGATTAAAATCAGGATGAATTTCTATCAAACTGAGTATTGATGGATGAATCAAAATTATTAAATTATTTCAAAACAAATCTATCAAAATCATGCAATTATGCAAATATGCATAACTTGCTGAGAATCACTTGAGTAAAAGTTCTACATTATCTAAGTACTTCAAACTCTTGAAGCTTTGATCTTGATTGCACAATTATCTTGTAAGCTTTAGAAGCGCTGGTCTTTGATCTTGATATTTGATATTAGTGAAACATTTAACAAGATCATTGGATACTCTGGTGAGTAATTTGGAATCATGAAAACGCTCACATTATAGGGTTCCTAGAGATAACAATCTCTGCCTTTGTGATGATTTCATACACTCGAACACCTTTTAGCTAAGTGACACATAAATACAGGTACTTTCATACAGATCACATTAGCAGGGCATAGAGATATCAAATATTGCATTCATTTAATATATATATAGACATTTAATGCTCAATGCAAATTTAGAAACATAACAATTCAAAAAATGTAGTCATGGTCAGATCAATTCAAACACACAACGTGTCATTGTGTAACAACAAAACATCAAGTTTATTCATTAAAAATTAAAGTTCTCCCCTAACTTGCAGCTCCCTTTTGTAGCTCCCCTAATTGAGGTACTAACTTAACCTAGTATTTCTCTAATTCTCCACCCCATTTTGAAAAGAACAAAATGGTAGACTAGTTAGAACTAGGGCCTTTTCCTTTTCTTTTTCTGTCATCATCTGTTTTCTTTTTTGAGCAACTTGAGCTTCTTGCTTTCGTCTGGAGTTGACTTTGTTTCCTCATTTCCTTAAGAAATCTTTCAAGAGCAGGCTTCGAAACACTAGATTTGTATTGATTAAAATCAGGATGAATTTCTATCAAACTGAGTACTGAAGGATGAATTAAAATTATTAAATTATTTCAAAGCAAATCGATCAAAATCATGCAATTATGCAAATATGCATAACTTGCTGAGAATCACTTGAGTAAAAGTTCTACATTATCTAAGTACTTAAAACTCTTGAAGCATTGATCTTGATTGCACAATTATCTTGTAAGCTTTAGAAGCGCAGCTCTTTGATCTTGATATTTGACATTACTGAAACATTTAACAAGATCATTGGATACTCTGGTTAGTAATTTGGAATCATTAAAACGTCCACATTATAGGGTTCCTCGAGATAACAATCTCCCCCTTTTTGATGATTTCATACACTCGAATAACTTTTAGCTAAGTGATACATAAATACAGGTACTTTCATATAGATCACATTAGCAGGGCATAGACATATCAAAAATTGCATTCATTTAAGATAGATAGACATTTAATGCTCAACGCAAATTTAGAAACATAACAATTCAAAAATTGTAGTCATGGTCAGATCAATTCAAACACACAAAGTGTCATTGTGTAACAACAAAACATCAAGTTTAATCATTAAAAATTCAAGTTCTCCCCCTAACTTGCAGCTTCCTTTTGTAGCTCCCCTAATTGAGGTAATAACTTAACCTAATATTTCTCTAATTCTCCTCCCCTTTTTGAAAACAACAAAAATGTAGAGTAGTTAGAACTGGAGACTTTTCCTTTTCTTTTTCTATCATCATCTGTTTTTTTTTGAGCAACTTGAGCTTCTTGCTTTCGTCTGGAGTTGAGTTTGTTTCCTCATTTCCTTAAGAAATCTTTCAAGAGCAGGCTTCGAAACACTAGATTTGTATTGATTAAAATCAGGATGAATTTCTATCAAACTGAGTATTGAAGGATGAATTAAAATTATTAAATTATTTCAAAACAAATCGATCAAAATCATGCAATTATGCAAATATGCATAACTTGCTGAGAATCACTTGAGTAAAAGTTCTACATTATCTAAGTACTTCAAACTCTTGAGGCATTGATCTTGATTGAACAATTATCTTGTAAGCTTTAGAAGCGCAACTTTTTGATCTTGATATTTGACATTACTGAAACATTAAACAAGATCATTGGATACTCTGGTTAGTAATTTGGAATCATTAAAACGTCCACATTATAGGGTTCCTCGAGATAACAATCTCCCCATTTTTGATGATTTCTTACACTCGAATACCTTTTAGCTACGTGATACATAAATACAGGTACTTTCATACACATCACATTAGCAGGGCATAGAGATATCAAAAATTGCATTCATTTAAGAAAGATAGACATTTAATGCTCAATGCAAATTTAGAAACATAACAGTTAAAAAATTGTAGTCATGGTCAGATCAATTCAAACACACGAAGTGTCATTGTGTAACAACAAAACATCAAGTTTAATCATTAAAAATTCAAGTTCTCCCCCTAACTTGCAACTTCCTTTTGTAGCTCCCCAATTTGAGGTAATAACTTAACCAAATATTTCTCTAATTCTCCACCCCTTTTTGAAAACAACAAAAAGGTAGACTAGTTAGAACTAGGGCCTTTTACTTTTCTTTTTCTGTCATCATCTGCTTTCTTTTTTTAGCAACTTGAGCTTCTTGCTTTCGTCTGGAGTTGAGTTTGTTTCCTCATTTCCCTAAGAAATCTTTCAAGAGCAGGCATCGAAACACTAGATTTGTATTGATAAAAATTAGGATGAATTACTATCAAACTGAGTACTAAAGGATGAATTAAAATTATTAAATTATTTCAAAACAAATCGATCAAAATCATGCAATTATGCAAATATGCATAACTTGCTGAGAATCACTTGAGTAAAAGTTCTACATTATGTAAGTACTTCAAACTCTTGAAGCAAAAATTCTTGATTGCACAATTATCTTGTAAGCTTTAGAAGCGCAGCTCCTTGATCTTGATATTTGACATTACTGAAACATTTAACAAGATCATTGGATACTCTGGTTAGTAATTTGGAATCATTAAAACGTCCACATTATAGGGTTCCTCGAGATAACAATCTCTCCCTTTTTGATGATTTCATACACTCGAACACCTTTTAGCTAAGTGACACATAAATACAGGTACTTTCATACAGATCACATTAGCAGGGCATAGAGATATCAAATATTGCATTCATTTAAGATATATAGACATTTAATGCTCAATGCAAATTTAGAAACATAACAATTCAAAAAATGTAGTCGTGGTCAGATCAATTCAAACACACAAAGTGTCATTGTGTAACAACAAAACATCAAGTTTAATCATTAAAAATTCAAGTTCTCCCCCTAACTTGCAGATTCCTTTTGTAGCTCCCCTAATTGAGGTACTAACTTAACCTAGTATTTATCTAATTCTCCTCCCCTTTTTAAAAACAAAAAAAAGGTGGACTAGTTAAAACTGCGGACTTTTCCTTTTCTTTTTCTGTCATCATCTGTTTTCTTTTTTGAGCAACTTGAGCTTCTTGCTTTCGTTTGGAGTTGACTTTGTTTCCTCATTTCGTTAAGAAATCTTTCAAGAGCAGGCTTCGAAACACTAGATTTGTATTGATTAAAATTAGGATGAATTACTGAACGATGAATTAAAATTATTAAATTATTTCAAAACAAATCGATCAAAATCATGCAATTATGCAAATATGCATAACTTGCTGAGAATCACTTGAGTAAAAGTTCTACATTATCTAAGTACTTAAAACTCTTGAAGCTTTGATCTTGATTGCACAATTATCTTGTAAGCTTTAGAAGCGCAGGTCTTTGATCTTGATATTTGATATTAGTGAAACATTTAACAAGATCATTGGATACTCTGGTGACTAATTTATACTCTTTTCTTCTTTCCAACTCATTAAATAACTAAAATAAGAGTTAAAACGATAACGTAAGGGTAATTGCAGGTTTACTTATCGATTGCCGAAATGATACATCGTTTGGTAAATAATCGGTAAGTAAACCTTAAATAACCATAATTTTTTCGTTTTAACTATGATTTGAGTAATTGGAAATGCGGTAGAAAGAGGAAAAGAAGATCTAAAAGTTTATTGCGTTAACTTATATTAGAATCACTGGTAACCGATCATGGTTGACTAGTTCTTTGATCATTTAAAAGCAACGGGACAAGTTAACGAAAAGTAACTTAAAGCACCTAGTTTACTAGATCGTTCTTTCCTCCTTCAAATACATTTTTAAATCACTAAAATCGGAGTTAAAACAAAAAACGTTAGTTTCATTTGAATTTTACCTTTCGATTGCGAAAATTATGCAATGTTCAGTAAACAGTCAGTAAGTAAACTTTCAATTACCATAACTTTTTCGTTTAAACTTAAATTTGAGTAATTCAAATTGCACTGTAAAGCGAAAGAGAAGATCTACAAACTCATTTGCTTTGACTTACTTTTCGATCACCGATAACTGGCCAAGGTTGATTAATACTTTAAATACTTAATAGCAACGGGACCGGTTACGGGTTATCGAAAAGTAACTTAAAGCACCTAGTTTACTAGATATTTTTTTCTTCTTTCCAACTCATATTAAATAACTAAAATAAGAGTTAAAACGATAACGTTAGGGTAATTTGAAGTTTACTTATCGATTGCCGAAATGATACATCGTTTGGTAAATAATCGGTAAGTAAAGTTTAAATAACCATAACTTTTTCGTTATAACTCTGATTTGAGTAATTGGAAATGCGGTAGAAAGAGGAAAAGAAGATCTAAAAGTTTATTGCGTTAACTTATATTAGAATCACTGGTAACCGATCATGGTTGACTAGTTCTTTGATCATTTAAAAGCAACGGGGCAAGTTAACGAAAAGTAACTTAAAGCACCTAGTTTACTAGATCGTTCTTTCCTCCTTCAAATACATTTTTAAATCACTAAAATCGAAGTTAAAACAAAAAACGTTAGTTTCATTTGAATTTTACCTTTCGATTGCTGAAATTATACAATGTTCGGCAAACAATCAGTAAGTAAACTTTCAATTACCATAACTTTTTTGTTTAAACTTGAATTTGAGTAATTCAAATTGCGCTGTAAAGCGAAAGAGAAGATCTACAAACTCATTTGCTTTAACTTACTTTTCGATCACCGATGACCGGTCAAGGTTGATTAATACTTTAAATATTAAATAGCAACGGTACCGGTTAAGGGTTACCGAAAAGTAACTTAAAGCATCTAGTTTACTAGATATTCTTTTCTTCTTTCCGACTCATATTAAATAACTAAAATAAGTGTTGAAGCGATAACGTTACGGTAATTTGAAGTTTACTTATCGATTGCCGGAATGATACATCGTTTGGTAAATAATTGGTAAGCAAACTTTAAATAACCATAACTTTTTCGTTTTAACTCTGATTTGAGTAATTGGAAATGCGGTAGAAAGAGGAAAAGAAGATCTAAAAGTTTATTGCGTTAACTTATATTAGAATCCCAGGTAACCGATCATGGTTGACTTGTTCTTTGATCATTTAAAAGCAACGGGACAAGTTAACGAAAAGTAACTTAGAGCACCTAGTTTACTAGATCGTTCTTTCCTCCTTCAAATACATTTTTAAATCACAAAATCGGAGTTAAAACAAAAAATGTTAGTTTCATTTGAATTTTACCTTTCGATTGCGGAAATTATACATTGTTCGGTAAACAATCAGTAAGTAAACTTTCAATTAGTATAACTTTTTAGTTTTAACTTGAATTTGAGTAATTCAAATTGCGCTGTAAAGCAAAAGAGAAGATCTAAAAACTCATTTGCTTTAACTGACTTTTTGAACACCGATGATCGGTCAAGGTTGATTAATACTTTAAATATTTAATAGCAACGGGACCAGTTACGGGTTACCGAAAAGTAACTTAAAGCACCTAGTTTACTAGATATTCTTTTCTTCTTTCCAACTCATTAAATAACTAAAATAAGAGTTAAAACGATAACGTTAGGGTAATTTTAAGTTTACTTATCGATTGTTGAAATGATACATCGTTTGGTAAATAATCCTTAAGAAAACTTTAAATAACCATAACTTTTTCGTTTTAACTCTGATTTGAGTAATTGGAAATGCGGTAGAAAGAGGAAAAGAAGATCTAAAAGTTTATTGCGTTAACTTATATTAGAATCCCTGGTAACCGATCATGGTTGACTTGTTCTTTGATCATTTAAAAGTAACGGGACAAGTTAACGAAAAGGAACTTAGAGCACCTAGTTTACTAGATCGTTCTTTCCTCCTTCAAATACATTTTTAAATCACAAAATCGGAGTTAAAATAAAAAACGTTAGTTTCATTTGAATTTTACCTTTCGATTGCGGAAATTATACATTGTTCGGTAAACAATCAGTAAGTAAACTTTCAATTAGTATAACTTTTTAGTTTTAACTTGAATTTGAGTAATTCAAATTGCGCTGTAAAGCAAAAGAGAACATCTAAAAACTCATTTGCTTTAACTTACTTTTCGAACACCGATGATCGGTCAAGGTTGATTAATACTTTAAATATTTAATAGCAACGGGACCGGTTACGGGTTACCGAAAAGTAACTTAAAGCACCTAGTTTACAAGATATTCCTTTCTTCTTTCCAACTCATTAAATAACTAAAATAAGAGTTAAAATGATCACGTTAGGGTAATTTTAAGTTTACTTATCGATTACTGAAATGATACATCGTTTGGTAAATAATTGGTAAGTAAATTTTAAATAACCATAACTTTTTCGTTTTAACTATGATTTGAGTAATTGGAAATGCGGTAGAAAGAGGAAAAGAAGATCTAAAAGTTTATTGCATTAACTTATATTAGAATCACTGGTAACCGATCATGGTTGACTAATTCTTTGATCATTTAAAAGCAAAGGGACAAGTTAACGAAAAGTAATTTAAAGCACCTAGTTTACAAGATCCTAATTTCCTCCTTCAAATACATTTTTAAATCACTAAAATCGGAGTTAAAACAAAAAACGTTAGTTTCATTTGAATTTTAGCTTTCGATTGCGGAAATTATACATTGTTCGGTAAACAGTCAGTAAGTAAACTTTCGATTAGCATAACTTTTTAGTTTTAACTTGAATTTGAGTAATTCAAACTGCATTGTAAAGCGGAAGAAAAGATCTACAAACTCATTTACTTTAACTTACTTTTCGATCACCGATGACCGGTCAAGGTTGATTAATATTTTAAATATTTAATAGCAACGGGACCGGTTACGGGTTACCGATAAGTAACTTAAAGCACCAAGGTTACTAGATATTTTTTTCTTCTTTCCAACTCATATTAAATAACTAAAATAAGTGTTGAAACGATAACGTAAGGGTAATTGGAGGTTTACTTATCGATTGCCGAAATGATACATCGTTTGGTAAATAATCGGTAAGTAAACTTTAAATAACCATAATTTTTTCGTTTTAACTATGATTTGAGTAATTGGAAATGCGGTAGAAAGAGGAAAAGAAGATCTAAAAGTTTATTGCGTTAACTTATATTAGAATCACTGGTAACCGATCATGGTTGACTAGTTCTTTGATCATTTAAAAGCAACGGGACAAGTTAACGAAAAGTAACTTAAAGCACCTAGTTTACTAGATCGTTCTTTCCTCCTTCAAATACATTTTTAAATCACTAGAATCGGAGTTAAAACAAAAAACGTTAGTTTCATTTGAATTTTACCTTTCGATTGCGGAAATTATGCAATGTTCAGTAAACAGTCAGTAAGTAAACTTTCAATTACCATAACTTTTTCGTTTAAACTTAAATTTGAGTAATTCAAATTGCGCTGTAAAGCGAAAGAGAAGATCTACAAACTCATTTGCTTTGACTTACTTTTCGATCACCGATAACCGGCCAAGGTTGATTAATACTTTAAATACTTAATAGCAACGGGACCGGTTACGGGTTATCGAAAAGTAACTTAAAGCACCTAGTTTACTAGATATTCTTTTCTTCTTTCCAACTCATATTAAATAACTAAAATAAGAGTTAAAACGATAACGTTAGGGTAATTTGAAGTTTACTTATCGATTGCCGAAATGATACATCGTTTGGTAAATAATCGGTAAGTAAAGTTTAAATAACCATAACTTTTTCGTTATAACTCTGATTTGAGTAATTGGAAATGCGGTAGAAAGAGGAAAAGAAGATCTAAAAGTTTATTGCGTTAACTTATATTAGAATCACTGGTAACCGATCATTGTTGACTAGTTCTTTTATCATTTAAAAGCAACGGGGCAAGTTAACGAAAAGTAACTTAAAGCACCTAGTTTACTAGATCGTTCTTTCCTCCTTCAAATACATTTTTAAATCACTAAAATCGAAGTTCAAACAAAAAAAGTTAGTTTCATTTGAATTTTACCTTTCGATTGCGGAAATTATGCAATGTTCAGTAAACAATCAGTAAGTAAACTTTCAATTACCATAACTTTTTCGTTTAAACTTAAATTTGAGTAATTCAAATTGCGCCGTAAAGCGAAAGAGAAGATCTACAAACTCATTTTCTTTGACTTACTTTTCGATCATCGATGACCGGCCATGGTTGATTAATACTTTAAATACTTAATAGCAACGGGACCGGTTACGGGTTATCGAAAAGTAACTTAAAGCACCTAGTTTACTAGACATTCTTTTCTTCTTTCCAACTCATATTAAATAACTAAAATAAGAGTTAAAACGATAACGTTAGGGTAATTTGACATTTAGTTATCTATTGCTGAAAGGATACGTCGTTTGTTAAATAATCTGTAAGTAAACTTTAAATAACCATAACTTTTTCGTTTTAACTCTGATTTGAGTAGTTGGAAATGCGGTAGAAAGCGGAAAAGAAGATCTAAAAGTTTATTGCGATAACTTATATTAGAATCACTGGTAACCGATCATGGTTGACTAGTTCTTTGATCATTTAAAAGCAACGGGACAAGTTAACGAAAAGTAACTTAAAGCACCTAGTTTACTAGATCGTTATTTCCTCCTTCAAAAAATGTTAGTTTCATTTGAATTTTACCTTTTGATTGCGAAAATTATACAATGTTCGGTAAACAGTCAGTAAGTACACTTTCAATTACCATAACTTTTTTGTTTAAACTTGAATTTGAGTAATTCAAATTGCGCTGTAAAGCGAAAGAGAAGATCTACAAACTCATTTGCTTTAGCTTACTTTTCGATCACCGATGACCGGCCAAGGTTGATTAATACTTTAAATACTTAATAGCAACGGGACCGGTTGCGGGTTACCGAAAAGTAACTTAAAGTACCAAGTTTACTAGATATTCTTTTCTTCTTTCCAACTCATATTAAATAAGTAAAATAAAAGTTAAAACGATAACGTTAGGGTAATTTGACGTTTACTTATCGATTGCTGAAATGATACATCGTTTGGTAAATAATCGGTAAGTAAACTTTAAATAACCATAATTTTTTCATTTTAACTATGATTTGAGTAATTGGAAATGCGGTAGAAAGAGGAAAATAAGATCTAAAAATTTATTGCGTTAACTTATATTAGAATCGCTGGTAACCGATCAAGGTTGACTAATTCTTTGATCATTTAAAAGCAACGGGACAAGTTAACGAAAAGTAACTTAAAGCACCAAGTTTAGTAGATCCTTCTTTCCTCCTTCAAATACATTTTTAAATCCCTAAAATCGGAGTTAAAACAAAAAACATTAGGGTCATTTGAATATTACCTTTCGATTGCGGAATTTATACATTGTTCGGTAAAGAATCAGTAAGTAAACTTTCAATTACCATAACTTTTTAGTTTTAACTTGAATTTGAGTAAGTCAAATTGCGCTGTAAAGCAAAAGAGAAGGTCTACAAACACATTTGCTTTAACTTACTTTTCGATCACCGATGACCGGTCCAGGTTGATTAATACTTTAAATATTTAATAGCAACGGGACCGGTTACGGGTTATCGAAAAGTAACTTAAAGCACCTAGTTTACTAGACATTCTTTTCTTCTTTCCAACTCATATTAAATAACTAAAATAAGAGTTAAAACGATAACGTTAGGGTAATTTGACGTTTACTTATCGATTGCTGAAAGGATACATTGTTTGTTAAATAATCTGTAAGTAAACTTTAAATAACCATAACTTTTTCGTTTTAACTCTGATTTGAGTAGTTGGAAATGCGGTAGAAAGCGGAAAAGAAGATCTAAAAGTTTATTGCGTTAACTTATATTAGAATCACTGGTAACCGATCATGGTTGACTAGTTCTTTGAACATTTAAAAGCAACGGGACAAGTTAACGAAAAGTAACTTAAAGCACCTAGTTTAGTAGATCCTTCTTTCCTCCTTCAAATACATTTTTATATCACTAAAATCGGAGTTAAAACAAAAAACGTTAGTTTCATTTGAATTTTACCTTTCGATTGCGGAACTTATACATTGTTTGGTAAACAATCAATAAGTAAACTTTCAATTAGTATAACTTTTAAGTTTTAACTTGAATTTGAGTAATTCAAATTGCGCTGTGAAGCAAAAGAGAAGATCTAAAAACTCATTTGCTTTAACTTACTTTTCGAACACCGATGATCGGTCAAGGTTGATTAATACTTTAAATATTTAATAGCAACGGGACCGGTTACGGGTTATCGAAAAGTAACTTAATGCACCTAGTTTACTAGACATTCTTTTATTCTTTCCAACTCATATTAAATAACTAAAATAAGAGTTAAAACGATAACGTTAGGGTAATTTGACGTTTACTTATCGATTGCTTAAAGGATACATCGTTTGTTAAATAATCTGTAAGTAAACTTTAAATAACCATAACTTTTTCGTTTTAACTCTGATTTGAGTAGTTGGAAATGCGGTAGAAAGCGGAAAAGAAGATCTAAAAGTTTATTGCGATAACTTATATTAGAATCACTGGTAACCGATCATGGTTGACTAGTTCTTTGATCATTTAAAAGCAACGGGACAAGTTAACGAAAAGTAACTTAAAGCACCTAGTTTACTAGATCGTTATTTCCTCCTTCAAAAAATGTTAGTTTCATTTGAATTTTACCTTTTGATTGCGAAAATTATACAATGTTCGGTAAACAGTCAGTAAGTACACTTTCAATTACCATAACTTTTTTGTTTAAACTTGAATTTGAGTAATTCAAATTGCGCTGTAAAGCGAAAGAGAAGATCTACAAACTCATTTGCTTTAGCTTACTTTTCGATCACCGATGACCGGCCAAGGTTGATTAATACTTTAAATACTTAATAGCAACGGGACCGGTTGCGTGTTACCGAAAAGTAACTTAAAGTACCAAGTTTACTAGATATTCTTTTCTTGTTTCCAACTCATATTAAATAAGTAAAATAAAAGTTAAAACGATAACGTTAGGGTAATTTGACGTTTACTTATCGATTGCTGAAATGATACATCGTTTGGTAAATAATCGGTAAGTAAACTTTAAATAACTATAATTTTTTCGTTTTAACTATGATTTGAGTAATTGGAAATGCGGTAGAAAGAGGAAAAGAAGATCTAAAAATTTATTGCGTTAATTTATATTAGAATCGCTGGTAACCGATCAAGGTTGACTAATTCTTTGATCATTTAAAAGCAACGGGACAAGTTAAGGAAAAGTAACTTAAAGCACCAAGTTTAGTAGATCCTTCTTTCCTCCTTCAAATACATTTTTATATCACTAAAATCGGAGTTAAAACAAAAAACGTTAGTTTCATTTGAATTTTACCTTTCGATTGCGGAACTTATACATTGTTCGGTAAACAATCAGTAAGTAAACTTTCAATTAGTATAACTTTTTAGTTTTAACTTGAATTTGAGTAATTCAAATTGCGCTGTAAAGCAAAAGAGAAGATCTAAAAACTCATTTGCTTTAACTTACTTTTCGAACACCGATGATCGGTCAAGGTTGATTAATACTTTAAATAGTTAATAGCAACGGGACCAGTTACGGGTTATCGAAAAGTAACTTAAAGGACCTAGTTTACTAGACATTCTTTTCTTCTTTCCAACTCATATTAAATAACTAAAATAAGAGTTAAAACGATAACGTTAGGGTAATTTGACGTTTACTTATCAATTGCTGAAAGGATACATCGTTTGTTAAATAATCTATAAGTAAACTTTAAATAACCATAACTTTTTCGTTTTAACTCTGATTTGAGTAATTGGAAATGCGGTAGAAAGAGGAAAAGAAGATCTAAAAGTTTATTGCATTAACTTATATTAGAATCACTGGTAATCGATCATGGTTGACTAATTCTTTGATCATTTAAAAGCAACGGGACAAGTTAACGAAAAGTAACTTAAAGTACCTAGTTTACAAGATCCTAATTTCCTCCTTCAAATATATTTTTAAATCACTAAAATCAGAGTTAAAACAAAAAACGTTAGTTTCATTTGAATTTTAGCTTTCGATTGCGGAAATTATACATTGTTCGGTAAACAGTCAGTAAGTAAACTTTCGATTAGCATAACTTTTTAGTTTTAACTTGAATTTGAGTAATTCAAACTGCACTGTAAAGCGGAAGAAAAGATCTACAAACTCATTCGCTTTAACGAACTTTTCGATCACCGATGACCGGTCAAGGTTGATTAATATTTTAAATATTTAATACCAATTGGACCGGTTGCGAGTTACCGAAAAGTAACTTAAAGCACCTAGTTTACTAGATATTCTTTTCTTGTTTCCAACTCATATTAAATAACTAAAATAAGTGTTGAAACGATAACGTAAGGGTAATTGGAGGTTTACTTATCGATTGCCGAAATGATACATCGTTTGGTAAATAATCGGTAAGTAAACTTTAAATAACCATAACTTTTTCGTTTTAACTCTGATTTGAGTAATTGGAAATGCGGTAGAAAAAGGAAAAAAGATCTAAGAGTTTATTGCGTTAACTTATATTAGAATCACTGGTAACCGATCATGGTTGACTAGTTCTTTGATCATTTAAAAGCAACGGGACAAGTTAACGAAAAGTGACTTAAAGCACCTAGTTTACTTGATCGTTCTTTCCTCCATCAAATACATTTTTAAATCACTAAAATTGGAGTTAAAACAAAAAACGTTAGTTTCATTTGAATTTTACCTTTTGATTGCGGAAATTATACAATGTTCGGGAAACAGTCAGTAAGTACACTTTCAATTACCATAACTTTTTTGTTTAAACTTGAATTTGAGTAATTCAAATTGCGCTGTAAAGCGAAAGGGAAGATCTACAAACTCATTTGCTTTAACTTACTTTTCGATCACCGATGACCGGCCAAGGTTGATTAATACTTTAAATACTTAATACCAATGGGACCGGTTGCGGGTTACCGAAAAGTAACTTAAAGCACCTAGTTTACTAGATATTCTTTTCTTGTTTCCAACTCATATTAAATAACTAAAATAAGAGTTAAAACGATAACGTTAGGGTAATTTGACGTTTACTTATCAATTGCTGAAAGGATACATCGTTTGTTAAATAATCTATAAGTAAACTTAAATAACAATAACTTTTTCGTTTTAACTCTGATTTGAGTAATTGGAAATGCGGTAGAAAGAGGAAAAGAAGATCTAAAAGTTTATTGCGTTAACTTATATTAGAATCGCTGGTAACCGATCATGGTTGACTAATTGTTTGATCATTTAAAAGCAACGGGACAAGTTAACGAAAAGTAACTTAAAGCACCTAGTTTAGTAGATCCTTCTTTCCTCCTTCAAATACATTTTTATGTCACTAAAATCGGAGTTAAAACAAAAAACGTTAGTTTCATTTGAATTTTACCTTTCGATTGCGGAACTTATACATTGTTCGGTAAACAATCAGCAAGTAAACTTTCAATTAGCATAACTTTCTTGTTTTAACTTGAATTTGAGTAATTCAAATTGCGCTATAAAGCAAAAGAGAAGATCTAAAAACTCATTTGCTTTAACTTACTTTTCGAACACCGGTGATCGGTCAAGGTTGATTAATACTTTAAATATTTAATAGCAACGGGACCGCTTACGGGTTACCGAAAAGTAACTTAAAGCACCTAGTTTACTAGATATTCTTTTCCTCTTTCCAACTCATTAAATAACTAAAATAAGAGTTAAAACGATAACGTTAGGGTAATTTTAAGTTTACTTATCGATTGCTGAAATGATACATCGTTTGGTAAATAATCGGTAAGTAAACTTTAAATAACCATAACTTTTTCGTTTTAACTCTGATTTGAGTAATTGGAAATGCGGTAGAAAGAGGAAAAGAAGATCTAAAAGTTTATTGCATTAACTTATATTAGAATCACTGGTAACCGATCATGGTTGACTAATTCTTTGATCATTTGAAAGCAACGGGACAAGTTAACGAAAAGTAACTTAAAGCACCTAGTTTACAAGATCCTAATTTCCTCCTTCAAATATATTTTTAAATCACTAAAATTAGAGTTTAAACAAAAAACGTTAGTTTCATTTGAATTTTAGCTTTCGATTGCGGAAATTATACATTGTTCGGTAAACAGTCAGTAAGTAAACTTTCGATTAGCATAACTTTTTAGTTTTAACTTGAATTTGAGTAATTGGAAATGCGGTAGAAATAGGAAAAGAAGATCTAAAAGTTTATTGCGTTAACTTATATTAGAATCACTGGTAACCGATCATGGTTGACTAATTCTTTGATCATTTAAAAACAACGAGACAAGTTAACGAAAAGTAACTTAAAGCACCTAGTTTGGTAGATCCTTCTTTCCTCCTTCAAATACATTTTTATATCACTAAAATCGGAGTTAAAACAAAAAACGTTAGTTTCATTTGAATTTTACCTTTCGATTGCGGAACTTATACATTGTTCGGTAAACAATCAGTAAGTAAACTTTCAATTAGTATAACTTTTTAGTTTTAACTTGAATTTGAGTAATTCAAATTGCGCTGTAAAGCAAAAGAGAAGATCTAAAAACTCATTTGCTTTAACTTACTTTTCGAACACCGATGATCGGTCAAGGTTGATTAATACTTTAAATATTTAATGGCAACGGGACCGCTTACGGGTTACCGAAAAGTAACTTAAAGCACCTAGTTTACTAGATATTCTTTTCCTCTTTCCAACTCATTAAATAACTAAAATAAGAGTTAAAACGATAACGTTAGGGTAATTTTAAGTTTACTTATCGATTGCTGAAATGATACATCGTTTGGTAAATAATCGGTAAGTAAACTTTAAATAACCATAACTTTTTCGTTTTAACTCTGATTTGAGTAATTGGAAATGCGGTAGAAAGAGGAAAAGAAGATCTAAAAGTTTATTGCATTAACTTATATTAGAATCACTGGTAACCGATCATGGTTGACTAATTCTTTTCTTCTTTCCAACTCATTAAATAACTAAAATAAGAGTTAAAACGATAACGTTAGGGTAATTTGACGTTTACTTATCGATTGCTGAAAGGATACATCATTTGTTAAATAATCTGTAAGTAAACTTTAAATAACCATAACTTTTTCGTTTTAACTCTGATTTGAGTAGTTGGAAATGCGGTAGAAAGCGGAAAAGAAGATCTAAAAGTTTATTGCGATAACTTATATTAGAATCACTGGTAACCGATCATGGTTAACTAGTTCTTTGATCATTTAAAAGCAACGGGACAAGTTAACGAAAAGTAACTTAAAGCACTTAGTTTACTAGATAGTTATTTCCTCCTTCAAAAAATGTTAGTTTCATTTGAATTTTACCTTTTGATTGCGGAAATTATACAATGTTCGGTAAACAGTCAGTAAGTACACTTTCAATTACCATAACTTTTTTGTTTAAACTTGAATTTGAGTAATTCAAATTGCGCTGTAAAGCGAAAGAGAAGATCTACAAACTTATTTGCTTTAACTTACTTTTCGATCACCGATGACCGGCCAAGGTTGATTAATACTTTAAATAGTTAATAGCAATGGGACCGGTTGCGGGTTACCGAAAAGTAACTTAAAGCACCTAGTTTACTAGATATTCTTTTCTTGTTTCCAACTCATATTAAATAACTAAAATAAGAGTTAAAACGATAACGTTAGGGTAATTTGACGTTTACTTATCAATTGCTGAAAGGATACATCGTTTGTTAAATAATCTATAAGTAAACTTAAATAACAATAACTTTTTCGTTTTAACTCTGATTTGAGTAATTGGAAATGCGGTAGAAAGAGGAAAAGAAGATCTAAAAGTTTATTGCGTTAACTTATATTAGAATCGCTGGTAACCGATCATGGTTGACTAATTGTTTGATCATTTAAAAGCAACGGGACAAGTTAACGAAAAGTAACTTAAAGCACCTAGTTTAGTAGATCCTTCTTTCCTCCTTCAAATACATTTTTATGTCACTAAAATCGGAGTTAAAACAAAAAACGTTAGTTTCATTTGAATTTTACCTTTCGATTGCGGAACTTATACATTGTTCGGTAAACAATCAGCAAGTAAACTTTCAATTAGCATAACTTTCTTGTTTTAACTTGAATTTGAGTAATTCAAATTGCGCTATAAAGCAAAAGAGAAGATCTAAAAACTCATTTGCTTTAACTTACTTTTCGAACACCGATGATCGGTCAAGGTTGATTAATACTTTAAATATTTAATAGCAACGGGACCGCTTACGGGTTACCGAAAAGTAACTTAAAGCACCTAGTTTACTAGATATTCTTTTCCTCTTTCCAACTCATTAAATAACTAAAATAAGAGTTAAAACGATAACGTTAGGGTAATTTTAAGTTTACTTATCGATTGCTGAAATGATACATCGTTTGGTAAATAATCGGTAAGTAAACTTTAAATAACCATAACTTTTTCGTTTTAACTCTGATTTGAGTAATTGGAAATGCGGTAGAAAGAGGAAAAGAAGATCTAAAAGTTTATTGCATTAACTTATATTAGAATCACTGGTAACCGATCATGGTTGACTAATTCTTTGATCATTTGAAAGCAACGGGACAAGTTAACGAAAAGTAACTTAAAGCACCTAGTTTACAAGATCCTAATTTCCTCCTTCAAATATATTTTTAAATCACTAAAATTAGAGTTTAAACAAAAAACGTTAGTTTCATTTGAATTTTAGCTTTCGATTGCGGAAATTATACATTGTTCGGTAAACAGTCAGTAAGTAAACTTTCGATTAGCATAACTTTTTAGTTTTAACTTGAATTTGAGTAATTCAAACTGCACTGTAAAGCGGAAGAAAAGATCTACATCCTCATTTGCTTTAACTAACTTTTCGATCACCGATGACCGGTCAAGATTGATTAATATTTTAAATATTTAATACCAATTGGACGGGTTACGGGTTACCGAAAAGTAACTTAAAGCATCTAGTTTACTAGATATTCTTTTCTTCTTTCCAACTCATATTAAATAACTAAAATAAGTGTTGAAACGATAACGTAAGGGTAATTGGAGGTTTACTTATCGATTGCCGAAATGATACATCGTTTGGTAAATAATCGGTAAGTAAACTTTAAATAACCATAACTTTTTCGTTTTAACTCTGATTTGAGTAATTGGAAATGCGGTAGAAAAACGAAAAAAGACCTAAGAGTTTATTGCGTTAACTTATATTAGAATCACTGGTAACCGATCATGGTTGACTAGTTCTTTGATCATTTAAAAGCAACGGGACAAGTTAACGAAAAGTAACTTAAAGCACCTAGTTTACTTGATCGTTCTTTCCTCCATCAAATACATTTTTAAATCACTAAAATCGGAGTTAAAACAAAAAACGTTAGTTTCATTTGAATTTTACCTTTTGATTGCGGAAATTATACAATGTTCGGTAAACAGTCAGTAAGTACACTTTCAATTACCATAACGTTTTTGTTTAAACTTGAATTTGAGTAATTCAAATTGCGCTGTAAAGCGAAAGAGAAGATCTACAAACTCATTTGCTTTAACTTACTTTTCGATCACCGATGACCGGCCAAGGTTGATTAATACTTTAAATACTTAATAGCAATGGGACCGGTTGCGGGTTACCGAAAAGCAACTTAAAGCACCTAGTTTACTAGATATTCTTTTCTTGTTTCCAACTCATATTAAATAACTAAAATATGAGTTAAAACGATAACGTTAGGGTAATTTGACGTTTACTTATCAATTGCTGAAAGGATACATCGTTTGTTAAATAATCTGTAAGTAAACTTTAAATAACAATAACTTTTTCGTTTTAACTCTGATTTGAGTAATTGGAAATGCGGTAGAAAGAGGAAAAGAAGATCTAAAAGTTTATTGCGTTAACTTATATTAGAATCGCTGGTAACCGATCATGGTTGACTAATTGTTTGATCATTTAAAAGCAACGGGACAAGTTAACGAAAAGTAACTTAAAGCACCTAGTTTAGTAGATCCTTCCTTCCTCCTTCAAATACATTTTTATATCACTAAAATCGGAGTTAAAACAAAAAACGTTAGTTTCATTTGAATTTTACCTTTCGATTGCGGAACTTATACATTGTTCGGTAAACAATCAGCAAGTAAACTTTCAATTAGCATAACTTTTTTGTTTTAACTTGAATTTGAGTAATTCAAATTGCGCTGTAAAGCAAAAGAGAAGATCTAAAAACTCATTTGCTTTAACTTAGTTTTCGAACACCGATGATCGGTCAAGGTTGATTAATACTTTAAATATTTAATAGCAACGGGACCGCTTACGGGTTACCGAAAAGTAACTTAAAGCACCTAGTTTACTAGATATTCTCTTCCTCTTTCCAACTCATTAAATAACTAAAATAAGAGTTAAAACGATAACGTTAGGGTAATTTTAAGTTTACTTATCGATTGCTGAAATGGTACATCGTTTGGTAAATAATCGGTAAGTAAACTTTAAATAACCATAACTTTTTCGTTTTAACTCTTATTTGAGTAATTGGAAATGCGGTAGAAAGAGGAAAAGAAGATCTAAAAGTTTATTGCGTTAACTTATATTAGAATCGCTGGTAACCGATCATGGTTGACTAATTCTTTGATCATTTAAAAGCAATGGGACAAGTTAACGAAAAGTAACTTCAAGCACCTAGTTTAGTAGATCCTTCTTTCCTCCTTCAAATACATTTTTATGTCACTAAAATCGGAGTTAAAACAAAAAACGTTAATTTCATTTGAATTTTACCTTTCGATTGCGAAACTTATACATTGTTCGGTAAACAATCAGTAAGTAAACTTTCAATTAGCATAACTTTTTAGTTTTAACTCTGATTTGAGTAATTGGAAATGCGGTAGAAATAGGAAAAGACGATCTAAAAGTTTATTGCGTTAACTTATATTAGAATCACTGGTAACCGATCATGGTTGACTAATTCTTTGATCATTTAAAAGCAACGAGACAAGTTAACGAAAAGTAACTTAAAGCACCTAGTTTGGTAGATCCTTCTTTCCTCCTTCAAATACATTTTTATATCACTAAAATCGGAGTTAAAACAAAAAACGTTAGTTTCATTTGAATTTTACCTTTCGATTGCGGAACTTATACATTGTTCGGTAAACAATCAGTAAGTAAACTTTCAATTAGTATAACTTTTTAGTTTTAACTTGAATTTGAGTAATTCAAATTGCGCTGTAAAGCAAAAGAGAAGATCTAAAAACTCATTTGCTTTAACTTACTTTTCGAACACCGATGATCGGTCAAGGTTGATTAATACTTTAAATATTTAATAGCAACGGGACCGGTTACGGGTTATCGAAAAGTAACTTAATGCACCTAGTTTACTAGACATTCTTTTCTTCTTTCCAACTCATTAAATAACTAAAATAAGAGTTAAAACGATAACGTTAGGGTAATTTGACGTTTACTTATCGATTGCTGAAAGGATACATCGTTTGTTAAATAATCTGTAAGTAAACTTTAAATAACCATAACTTTTTCGTTTTAACTCTGATTTGAGTAGTTGGAAATGCAGTAGAAAGCGGAAAAGAAGATCTAAAAGTTTATTGCGATAACTTATATTAGAATCACTGGTAACCGATCATGGTTGACTAGTTCTTTGATCATTTAAAAGCAACGGGACAAGTTAACGAAAAGTAACTTAAAGCACTTAGTTTACTAGATAGTTATTTCCTCCTTCAAAAAATGTTAGTTTCATTTGAATTTTACCTTTTGATTACGGAAATTATACAATGTTCGGTAAACAGTCAGTAAGTACACTTTCAATTACCATAACTTTTTTGTTTAAACTTGAATTTGAGTAATTCAAATTGCGCTGTAAAGCGAAAGAGAAGATCTACAAACTTATTTGCTTTAACTTACTTTTCGATCACCGATGACCGGCCAAGGTTGATTAATACTTTAAATAGTTAATAGCAATGGGACCGGTTGCGGGTTACCGAAAAGTAACTTAAAGCACCTAGTTTACTAGATATTCTTTTCTTGTTTCCAACTCATATTAAATAACTAAAATAAGAGTTAAAACGATAACGATAGGGTAATTTGACGTTTACTTATCAATTGCTGAAAGGATACATCGTTTGTTAAATAATCTATAAGTAAACTTAAATAACAATAACTTTTTCGTTTTAACTCTGATTTGAGTAATTGGAAATGCGGTAGAAAGAGGAAAAGAAGATCTAAAAGTTTATTGCGTTAACTTATATTAGAATCGCTGGTAACCGATCATGGTTGACTAATTGTTTGATCATTTAAAAGCAACGGGACAAGTTAACGAAAAGTAACTTAAAGCACCTAGTTTAGTACATCCTTCTTTCCTCCTTCAAATACATTTTTATGTCACTAAAATCGGAGTTAAAACAAAAAACGTTAGTTTCATTTGAATTTTACCTTTCGATTGCGGAACTTATACATTGTTCGGTAAACAATCAGCAAGTAAACTTTCAATTAGCATAACTTTTTTGTTTTAACTTGAATTTGAGTAATTCAAATTGCGCTGTAAAGCAAAAGAGAAGATCTAAAAACTCATTTGCTTTAACTTACTTTTCGAACACCGATGATCGGTCAAGGTTGATTAATACTTTAAATATTTAATAGCAACGGGACCGCTTACGGGTTACCGAAAAGTAACTTAAAGCACCTAGTTTACTAGATATTCTTTTCCTCTTTCCAACTCATTAAATAACTAAAATAAGAGTTAAAACGATAACGTTAGGGTAATTTTAAGTTTACTTATCGATTGCTGAAATGATACATCGTTTGGTAAATAATCGGTAAGTAAACTTTAAATAACCATAACTTTTTCGTTATAACTCTGATTTTAGTAATTGGAAATGCGGTAGAAAGAGGAAAAGAAGATCTAAAAGTTTATTGCATTAACTTATATTAGAATCACTGGTAACCGATCATGGTTGACTAATTCTTTGATCATTTGAAAGCAACGGGACAAGTTAACGAAAAGTAACTTAAAGCACCTAGTTTACAAGATCCTAATTTCCTCCTTCAAATATATTTTTAAATCACTAAAATTAGAGTTAAAACAAAAAACGTTAGTTTCATTTGAATTTTAGCTTTCGATTGCGGAAATTATACATTGTTCGGTGAACAGTCAGTAAGTAAACTTTCGATTAGCATAACTTTTTAGTTTTAACTTGAATTTGAGTAATTCAAACTGCACTTTAAAGCGGAAGAAAAGATCTACATCCTCATTTGCTTTAACTAACTTTTCGATCACCGATGACTGGTCAAGATTGATTAATATTTTAAATAATTAATACCAATTGGACCGGTTACGGGTTACCGAAAAGTAACTTAAAGCATCTAGTTTACTAGATATTCTTTTCTTGTTTCCAACTCATATTAAATAACTAAAATAAGTGTTGAAACGATAACGTAAGGGTAATTGGAGGTTTACTTATCGATTGCCGAAATGATACATCGTTTGGTAAATAATCGGTAAGTAAACTTTAAATAACCATAACTTTTTCGTTTTAACTCTGATTTGAGTAATTGGAAATGCGGTAGAAAAACGAAAAAAGACCTAAGAGTTTATTGCGTTAAGTTATATTAGAATCACTGGTAACCGATCATGGTTGACTAGTTCTTTGATCATTTAAAAGCAACGGGACAAGTTAACGAAAAGTAACTTAAAGCACCTAGTTTACTTGATCGTTCTTTCCTCCATCAAATACATTTTTAAATCACTAAAATCGGAGTTAAAACAAAAAACGTTAGTTTCATTTGAATTTTACCTTTTGATTGCGGAAATTATACAATGTTCGGTAAACAGTCAGTAAGTACACTTTCAATTACCATAACTTTTTTGTTTAAACTTGAATTTGAGTAACTCAAATTGCGCTGTAAAGCGAAAGAGAAGATCTACAAACTCATTTGCTTTAACTTACTTTTCGATCACCGATGACCGGCCAAGGTTGATTAATACTTTAAATACTTAATAGCAATGGGACCGGTTGCGGGTTACCGAAAAGTAACTTAAAGCACCTAGTTTACTAGATATTCTTTTCTTGTTTCCAACTCATATTAAATAAGTAAAATAAGAGTTAAAACGATAACGTTACGGTAATTTGACGTTTACTTATCGATTGCTGAAAGGATACATCGTTTGTTAAATAATTTGTAAGTAAACTTAAAATAACCATAACTTTTTCGTTTTAACTCTGATTTGAGTAATTGGAAATGCGGTAGAAAGAGGAAAAGAAGATCTAAAAGTTTACTGCGCTAACTTATATTAGAATCACTGGTAACCGATCATGGTTGACTAATTCTTTGATCATTTAAAAGCAACGGGACAAGTTAACGAAAAGTAACTTAAAGCACCTAGTTTAGTAGATCCTTCTTTCCTCCTTCAAATACATTTTTAAATCACTAAAATTGGAGTTAAAAAAAACGTTAGTTTCATTTGAATATTACCTTTCGATTGCGGAATTTATACAATGTTCGGTAAAGAATCAGTAAGTAAACTTTCAATTACCCTAACTTTTTAGTTTTAACTTGAATTTGAGTAATTCAAATTGCGCTGTGAAGCAAAAGAGAAGATCTAAAAACTCATTTGCTTTAACTTACTTTTCGAACACCGATGATCGGTCAAGGTTGATTAATACTTTAAATATTTAATAGCAACGGGACCGGTTACGGGTTATCGAAAAGTAACTTAAAGCACCTAGTTTACTAGATATTCTTTTCTTCTTTCCAACTCATATTAAATAACTAAAATAAGAGTTAAAAAGATAACGTTAGGGTAATTTGACGTTTACTTATCGATTGCTGAAAGGATACATCGTTTGTTAAATAATCTGTAAGTAAACTTTAAATAACCATAACTTTTTCATTTTAACTCTGATTTGAGTAGTTGGACATGCGGTAGAAAGCGGAAAAGAAGATCTAAAAGTTTATTGCGATAACTTATATTAGAATCACTGGTAACCGATCATGGTTGACTAGTTCTTTGATCATTTAAAAGCAACGGGACAAGTTAACGAAAAGTAACTTAAAGCACCTAGTTTACTAGATCGTTATTTCCTCCTTCAAAAAATGTTAGTTTCATTTGAATTTTACCTTTTGATTGTGAAAATTATACAATGTTCGGTAAACAGTCAGTAAGTACACTTTCAATTACCATAACTTTTTTGTTTAAACTTGAATTTGAGTAATTCAAATTGCACTGTAAAGCGAAAGAGAAGATCTACAAACTCGTTTGCTTTAACTTACTTTTCGATCACCGATGACCGGCCAAGGTTGATTAATACTTTAAATACTTAATAGCAACGGGACCGGTTGCGGGTTACCGAAAAGTAACTTAAAGCACCTAGTTTACTTGATATTCTTTTCTTTTTTCCAACTCATTAAATAACTAAAATAAGAGTTAAAACGATAACGTTAGGGTAATTTTAAGTTTACTTATCGATTGCTGAAATGATACATCGTTTGGTAAATAATCGGTAAGTAAACTTTAAATAACCATAACTTTTTCGTTTTAACTCTGATTTAAGTAATAGGAAATGCGGTAGAAAGGGGAAAAGAAGATCTAAAAGTTTATTGCATTAACTTATATTAGAATCACTGGTAACCGATCATGGTTAAATAATTCTTTGATCATTTAAAAGCAACGGGACAAGTTAACGAAAAGTAACTTAAAGCACCTAGTTTACAAGATCCTAATTTCCTCCTTCCAATATATTTTTAAATCACTAAAATCAGAGTTAAAACAAAAAACGTTAGTTTCATTTGAATTTGACCTTTCGATTGCGGAAAGTATACATTGTTCGGTAAACAGTCAGTAAGTAAACTTTCGATTAGCATAACTTTTTAGTTTTATCTTGAATTTGAGTAATTCAAACTGCACTGTAAAGCGGAAGAAAAGATCTACAAACTCATTTGCTTTAACTTACTTTTCGATCACCGATGACCGGTCAAGGTTGATTAATATTTTACATATTTAATACCAATTGGACCGGTTACGGGTTACCGAAAAGTAACTTAAAGCATCTAGTTTACTAGATATTCTTTTCTTCTTTCCAACTCATATTAAATAACTAAAATAAGTGTTGAAATGATAACGTAAGGGTAATTGGAGGTTTACTTATCGATTGCCGAAATGATACATCGTTTGGTAAATAATCGGTAAGTAAACTTTAAATAACCATAACTTTTTCGTTTTAACTCTGATTTGAGTAATTGGAAATGCGGTAGAAAAAGGAAAAGAAGATCTAAAAGTTTATTGCGTTAACTTATATTAGAATCACTGGTAACTGATCATGGTTGACTAGTTCTTTGATCAATTAAAAGCAACAGGACAAGTTAACGAAAAGTAACTTAAAGCACCTAGTTTACTTGATCGTTCTTTCCTCCTTCAAATACACTTTTAAATCACTAAAATCGGAGTTAAAACAAAAAACGTTAGTTTCATTTGAATTTTACCTTTTGATTGCGGAAATTATACAATGTTCGGTAAACAGTCAGTAAGTACACTTTCAATTACCATAACTTTTTTGTTTAAACTTGAATTTGAGTAATTCAAATTGCGCTGTAAAGCGAAAGAGAAGATCTACAAACTCATTTGCTTTAACTTACTTTTCGATCACCGATGACCTGCCAAGGTTGATTAATACTTTAAATACTTAATAGCAATTGGACCGGTTGCGGGTTACCGAAAAGTAACTTAAAGCACCTAGTTTACTAGATATTCTTTTCTTCTTTCCAACTCATTTTAAATAACTAAAATAAGAGTTAAAACGATAACGTTAGGGTAATTTGACGTTTACTTATCGATTGCTGAAAGGATACATCGTTTGTTAAATAATCTGTAAGTAAACTTTAAATAACCATAACTTTTTCGTTTTAACTCTGATTTGAGTAGTTGGAAATGCGGTAGAAAGAGGAAAAGAAGATCTAAAAGTTTATTGCGATAACTTATATTAGAATTACTGGTAACCGATCATGGTTGACTAATTCTTTGATCATTTAAAAGCAACGGGACAAGTTAACGAAAAGTAACTTAAAGCACCTAGTTTAGTAGATCCTTCTTTCCTCCTTCAAATACATTTTTAAATCACTAAAATTGGAGTTAAAAAAAAACGTTAGTTTCATTTGAATTTTACCTTTCGATTGCGGAAATTATACACTGTTCGGTAAACAATTAGCAAGTAAACTTTCAATTACCATAACTTTTTAGTTTTAACTGGAATTTGAGTAATTCAAATTGCGCTGTAAAGCAAAAGAGAAGATCTACAAACTCATTTGCTTTAACTTACTTTTCGATCGCCTATGACCGGTCAAGGTTGATTAATACTTTAAATATTTAATAGCAACGGGACAGGTTACAGGTTACCGAAAAGTAACTTAAAGCACCTTGATTACTAGATATTCTTTTCTTCTTTCCAACTCATTAAATTACTAAAATAAGAGTTAAAACGATATCGTTTGGGTAATTTGAAGTTTACTTATCGATTGCTGAAATGATACATCGTTTGGTAAATAATCGGTAAGTAAACTTTAAATAACCATAACTTTTTCGTTTTAACTCTGATTTGAGTAATTGGAAATGCGGTAGAAAGGGGAAAAGAAGATCTAAAAGTTTACTGCGCTAACTTATATTAGAATCACTGGTAACCGATCATGGTTGACTAATTCTTTGATCATTTAAAAGCAACGGGACAAGTTAACGAAAAGTAACTTAAAGCACCTAGTTTAGAAAATCCTTCTTTCCTCCTTCAAATACATTTTTAAATCACTAAAATCGGAGTTAAAACAAAAAACATTAGTGTCATTTGAATATTACCTTTCGATTGCGGAATTTATACAATGTTCGGTAAAGAATCAGAAAGTAAACTTTCAATTACCATAACTTTTTAGTCTTGAATTTGATTAATTCAAATTGCGCTGTAAAGCAAAAGAGAAGGTCTACAAACACATTTGCTTTAACTTACTTTTCGATCACCGATAACCGGTCAAGGTTGATTAATACTTTAAATATTTAATAGCAACGGGACCGATTACGGGTTACCGAAAAGTAACTTAAAGCACCTAGTTTACTAGATATTCTTTTCTTCTTTCCAACTCATATTAAATAACTAAAATAAGAGTTAAAACGATAACGTTAGGGTAATTTGACGTTTACTTATCGATTGCCGAAAGGATACATCGTTTGTTAAATAATCTGTAAGTAAACTTTAAATAACCATAACTTTTTCGTTTTAACTCTGATTTGAGTAATTGGAAATGCGATAGAAAGAGGAAAAGAAGATCTAAAAGTTTATTGCGTTAACTTATATTAGAATCACTGGTAACCGATCATGGTTGACTAATTTTTTGATCATTTAAAAGCAACGGGACAAGTTAACGAAAAGTAACTTAAAGCACCTAGTTTAGTAGATCCTTCTTTCCTCCTTCAAATACATTTTTAAATCACTAAAATTGGAGTTAAAACAAAAAACATTAGTGTCATTTGAATATTACCTTTCGATTGCGGAATTTATACAATGTTCGGTAAAGAGTCAGTAAGTAAACTTTCAATTACCATAACTTTTTAGTTTTAACTTGAATTTGAGTAATTGAAATTGCGCTGTAAAGCAAAAGAGAAGATCTACAAACACATTTGCTTTCACTTACTTTTCGATCACCGATGACCGGTCAAGGTTGATTAATACTTTAAATATTTAATACCAACGGGACCGGTTACGGGTTACCGAAAAGTAACTTAAAGCACCTAGTTTACTAGATATTCTTTTCTTCTTTCCAACTCATATTAAATAACTAAAATAAGAGTTAAAATGATAACGTTAGGGTAATTTGACGTTTACTTATCGATTGCTGAAAGGATACATCGTTTGTTAAATAATCTGTAAGTAAACTTTAAATAACCATAACTTTTTCGTTTTAACTCTGATTTGAGTAATTGGAAATGCGGTAGAAAGAGGAAAAGAAGATCTAAAAGTTTATTGCGTTAACTTATATTAGAAGCACAGGTAACCGATCATGGTTGACTAATTCTTTGATCATTTAAAAGCATCGGGACAAGTTAACGAAAAGTAACTTAAAGCACCTAGTTTAGTAGATCCTTCTTTCCTCCTTCAAATACATTTTTAAATCACTAAAATCGGAGTTAAAACAAAAAACGTTAGTTTCATTTGAATTTTACCTTTCGATTGCGGAACTTATACATTGTTCGGTAAGCAATCAGTAAGTAAACTTTCCATTAGTATAACTTTTTAGTTTTAACTTGAATTTGAGTAATTCAAATTGCGCTGCAAAGCAAAAGAGAAGATCTAAAAACCCATTTGCTGTAACTTACTTTTCGAACACCGATGATCGGTCAAGGTTGATTAATACTTTAAATATTTAATAGCAACGGGACCGGTTACGAGTTACCGAAAAGTAACTTAAAGCACCTAGTTTACTAGACATTCTTTTCTTCTTTCCAACTCATATTGAATAACAAAAATAAGTGTTAAAACGATAATGTTAGGGTAATTTTAAGTTTACTTATCGATTGTTGAAATGATACATCGTTTGGTAAATAATCGGTAAGTAAACTTTAAATAACCATAACTTTTTCGTTTTAACTCTGATTTAAGTAATTGGAAATGCGGTAGAAAGGGGAAAAGAAGATCTAAAAGTTTATTGCATTAACTTATATTAGAATCACTGGTAACCGATCATGGTTGAATAATTCTTTGATCATTTAAAAGCAACGGGACAAGTTAACGAAAAGTAACTTAAAGCACCTAGTTTACAAGATCCTAATTTCCTCCTTCCAATATATTTTTAAATCACTAAAATCAGAGTTAAAACAAAAAACGTTAGTTTCATTTGAATTTGAGCTTTCGATTGCGGAAAGTATACATTGTTCGGTAAACAGTCAGTAAGTAAACTTTCGATTAGCATAACTTTTTAGTTTTATCTTGAATTTGAGTAATTCAAACTGCACTGTAAAGCGGAAGAAAAGATCTACAAACTCATTTGCTTTAACTTACTTTTCGATCACCGATGACCGGTCAAGGTTGATTAATATTTTACATATTTAATACCAATTGGACCGGTTACGGGTTACCGAAAAGTAACTTAAAGCATCTAGTTTACTAGATATTCTTTTCTTCTTTCCAACTCATATTAAATAACTAAAATAAGTGTTGAAATGATAACGTAAGGGTAATTGGAGGTTTACTTATCGATTGCCGAAATGATACATCATTTGGTAAATAATCGGTAAGTAAACTTTAAATAACCATAACTTTTTCGTTTTAACTCTGATTTGAGTAATTGGAAATGCGGTAGAAAAAGGAAAAGAAGATCTAAAAGTTTATTGCGTTAACTTATATTAGAATCACTGGTAACTGATCATGGTTGACTAGTTCTTTGATCAATTAAAAGCAACAGGACAAGTTAACGAAAAGTAACTTAAAGCACCTAGTTTACTTGATCGTTCTTTCCTCCTTCAAATACACTTTTAAATCACTAAAATCGGAGTTAAAACAAAAAACGTTAGTTTCATTTGAATTTTACCTTTTGATTGCGGAAATTATACAATGTTCGGTAAACAGTCAGTAAGTACACTTTCAATTACCATAACTTTTTTGTTTAAACTTGAATTTGAGTAATTCAAATTGCGCTGTAAAGCGAAAGAGAAGATCTACAAACTCATTTGCTTTAACTTACTTTTCGATCACCGATGACCTGCCAAGGTTGATTAATACTTTAAATACTTAATAGCAATTGGACCGGTTGCGGGTTACCGAAAAGTAACTTAAAGCACCTAGTTTACTAGATATTCTTTTCTTCTTTCCAACTCATATTAAATAACTAAAATAAGAGTTAAAACGATAACGTTAGGGTAATTTGACGTTTACTTATCGATTGCTGAAAGGATACATCGTTTGTTAAATAATCTGTAAGTAAACTTTAAATAACCATAACTTTTTCGTTTTAACTCTGATTTGAGTAGTTGGAAATGCGGTAGAAAGAGGAAAAGAAGATCTAAAAGTTTATTGCGTTAACTTATATTAGAAGCACTGGTAACCGATAATGGTTGACTAATTCTTTGATAATTTAAAAGCAACGGGACAAGTTAACGAAAAGTAACTTAAAGCACCTAGTTTACTTGATCGTTCTTTCCTCCTTCAAATACACTTTTAAATCACTAAAATCGGAGTTAAAACAAAAAACGTTAGTTTCATTTGAATTTTACCTTTTGATTGCGGAAATTATACAATGTTCGGTAAACAGTCAGTAAGTACACTTTCAATTACCATAACTTTTTTGTTTAAACTTGAATTTGAGTAATTCAAATTGCGCTGTAAAGCGAAAGAGAAGATCTACAAACTCATTTGCTTTAACTTACTTTTCGATCACCGATGACCTGCCAAGGTTGATTAATACTTTAAATACTTAATAGCAATTGGACCGGTTGCGGGTTACCGAAAAGTAACTTAAAGCACCTAGTTTACTAGATATTCTTTTCTTCTTTCCAACTCATATTAAATAACTAAAATAAGAGTTAAAACGATAACGTTAGGGTAATTTGACGTTTACTTATCGATTGCTGAAAGGATACATCGTTTGTTAAATAATCTGTAAGTAAACTTTAAATAACCATAACTTTTTCGTTTTAACTCTGATTTGAGTAGTTGGAAATGCGGTAGAAAGAGGAAAAGAAGATCTAAAAGTTTATTGCGTTAACTTATATTAGAAGCACTGGTAACCGATAATGGTTGACTAATTCTTTGATAATTTAAAAGCAACGGGACAAGTTAACGAAAAGTAACTTAAAGCACCTAGTTTAGTAGATCCTTCTTTCCTCCCTCAAATACATTTTTAAATCACTAAAATCGGAGTTAAAACAAAAAACGTTAGTTTCATTTGAATTTTACCTTTTGATTGCGGAAATTATACAATGTTCGGTAAACAGTCAGTAAGTACACTTTCAATTACCATAACTTTTTTGTTTAAACTTGAATTTGAGTAATTCAAATTGCGCGGTAAAGCGAAAGGGAAGATCTACAAACTCATTTGGTTTAACTTCCTTTTCGATCACCGATGACCGGCCAAGGTTGATTAATACTTTAAATACTTAATAGCAATGGGACCGGTTGCGGGTTACCGAAAAGTAACTTAAAGCACCTAGTTTACTAGATATTCTTTTCTTGTTTCCAACTCATATTAAATAAGTAAAATAAGAGTTAAAACGTAACGTTAGGGTAATTTGACGTTTACTTATCGATTGCTGAAAGGATACATCGTTTGTTAAATAATTTGTAAGTAAACTTTAAATAACCATAACTTTTTCGTTTTAACTCTGATTTGAGTAATTGGAAATGCGGTAGAAAGAGGAAAAGAAGATCTAAAAGTTTATTGCGATAACTTATATTAGAATTACTGGTAACCGATCATGGTTGACTAATTCTTTGATCATTTAAAAGCAACGGGACAAGTTAACGAAAAGTAACTTAAAGCACCTAGTTTAGTAGATCCTTCTTTCCTCCTTCAAATACATTTTTAAATCACTAAAATTGGAGTTAAAAAAAAACGTTAGTTTCATTTGAATTTTACCTTTCGATTGCGGAAATTATACACTGTTCGGTAAACAATTAGCAAGTAAACTTTCAATTACCATAACTTTTTAGTTTTAACTGGAATTTGAGTAATTCAAATTGCGCTGTAAAGCAAAAGAGAAGATCTACAAACTCATTTGCTTTAACTTACTTTTCGATCGCCTATGACCGGTCAAGGTTGATTAATACTTTAAATATTTAATAGCAACGGGACAGGTTACAGGTTACCGAAAAGTAACTTAAAGCACCTTGATTACTAGATATTCTTTTCTTCTTTCCAACTCATTAAATTACTAAAATAAGAGTTAAAACGATATCGTTTGGGTAATTTGAAGTTTACTTATCGATTGCTGAAATGATACATCGTTTGGTAAATAATCGGTAAGTAAACTTTAAATAACCATAACTTTTTCGTTTTAACTCTGATTTGAGTAATTGGAAATGCGGTAGAAAGAGGAAAAGAAGATCTAAAAGTTTACTGCGCTAACTTATATTAGAATCATTGGTAACCGATCATGGTTGACTAATTCTTTGATCATTTAAAAGCAACGGGACAAGTTAACGAAAAGTAACTTAAAGCACCTAGTTTAGAAGATCCTTCTTTCCTCCTTCAAATACATTTTTAAATCACTAAAATCGGAGTTAAAACAAAAAACATTAGTGTCATTTGAATATTACCTTTCGATTGCGGAATTTATACAATGTTCGGTAAAGAATCAGAAAGTAAACTTTCAATTACCATAACTTTTTAGTCTTGAATTTGAGTAATTCAAATTGCGCTGTAAAGCAAAATAGAAGGTCTACAAACACATTTGCTTTAACTTACTTTTCGATCACCGATAACCGGTCAAGGTTGATTAATACTTTAAATATTTAATAGCAACGGGACCGATTACG
The DNA here is from genome assembly GCA_035771175.1 of Paratinospora sagittata. Taxonomy (NCBI): domain Eukaryota; kingdom Viridiplantae; phylum Streptophyta; class Magnoliopsida; order Ranunculales; family Menispermaceae; genus Paratinospora; species Paratinospora sagittata. Next base: position 22,577,964 of record CM069607.1, read on the forward strand.
GGTTACCGAAAAGTAACTTAAAGCACCTAGTTTACTAGATATTCTTTTCTTCTTTCCAACTCATATTAAATAACTAAAATAAGAGTTAAAACGATAACGTTAGGGTAATTTGACGTTTACTTATCGATTGCCGAAAGGATACATCGTTTGTTAAATAATCTGTAAGTAAACTTTAAATAACCATAACTTTTTCGTTTTAACCCTGATTTGAGTAATTTGAAATGCGATAGAAAGAGGAAAAGAAGATCTAAAAGTTTATTGCGTTAACTTATATTAGAATCACTGGTAACCGATCATGGTTGACTAATTTTTTGATCATTTAAAAGCAACGGGACAAGTTAACGAAAAGTAACTTAAAGCACCTAGTTTAGTAGATCCTTCTTTCCTCCTTCAAATACATTTTTAAATCACTAAAATTGGAGTTAAAACAAAAAACATTAGTGTCATTTGAATATTACCTTTCGATTGCGGAATTTATACAATGTTCGGTAAAGAGTCAGTAAGTAAACTTTCAATTACCATAACTTTTTAGTTTTAACTTGAATTTGAGTAATTGAAATTGCGCTGTAAAGCAAAAGAGAAGATCTACAAACACATTTGCTTTCACTTACTTTTCGATCACCGATGACCGGTCAAGGTTGATTAATACTTTAAATATTTAATACCAACGGGACCGGTTACGGGTTACCGAAAAGTAACTTAAAGCACCTAGTTTACTAGATATTCTTTTCTTCTTTCCAACTCATATTAAATAACTAAAATAAGAGTTAAAATGATAACGTTAGGGTAATTTGACGTTTACTTATCGATTGCTGAAAGGATACATCGTTTGTTAAATAATCTGTAAGTAAACTTTAAATAACCATAACTTTTTCGTTTTAACTCTGATTTGAGTAATTGGAAATGCGGTAGAAAGAGGAAAAGAAGATCTAAGAGTTTATTGCGTTAACTTATATTAGAAGCACAGGTAACCGATCATGGTTGACTAATTCTTTGATCATTTAAAAGCATCGGGACAAGTTAACGAAAAGTAACTTAAAGCACCTAGTTTAGTAGATCCTTCTTTCCTCCTTCAAATACATTTTTAAATCACTAAAATCGGAGTTAAAACAAAAAACGTTAGTTTCATTTGAATTTTACCTTTCGATTGCGGAACTTATACATTGTTCGGTAAGCAATCAGTAAGTAAACTTTCCATTAGTATAACTTTTTAGTTTTAACTTGAATTTGAGTAATTCAAATTGCGCTGCAAAGCAAAAGAGAAGATCTAAAAACCCATTTGCTGTAACTTACTTTTCGAACACCGATGATCGGTCAAGGTTGATTAATACTTTAAATATTTAATAGCAACGGGACCGGTTACGAGTTACCGAAAAGTAACTTAAAGCACCTAGTTTACTAGACATTCTTTTCTTCTTTCCAACTCATATTGAATAACAAAAATAAGTGTTAAAACGATAATGTTAGGGTAATTTTAAGTTTACTTATCAATTGTTGAAATGATACATCGTTTGGTAAATAATCGGTAAGTAAACTTTAAATAACCATAACTTTTTTGTTTTAACTCTGATTTAAGTAATTGGAAATGCGGTAGAAAGGGGAAAAGAAGATCTAAAAGTTTATTGCATTAACTTATATTAGAATCACTGGTAACCGATCATGGTTGAATAATTCTTTGATCATTTAAAAGCAACGGGACAAGTTAACGAAAAGTAACTTAAAGCACCTAGTTTACAAGATCCTAATTTCCTCCTTCCAATATATTTTTAAATCACTAAAATCAGAGTTAAAACAAAAAACGTTAGTTTCATTTGAATTTGAGCTTTCGATTGCGGAAAGTATACATTGTTCGGTAAACAGTCAGTAAGTAAACTTTCGATTAGCATAACTTTTTAGTTTTATCTTGAATTTGAGTAATTCAAACTGCACTGTAAAGCGGAAGAAAAGATCTACAAACTCATTTGCTTTAACTTACTTTTCGATCACCGATGACCGGTCAAGGTTGATTAATATTTTACATATTTAATACCAATTGGACCGGTTACGGGTTACCGAAAAGTAACTTAAAGCATCTAGTTTACTAGATATTCTTTTCTTCTTTCCAACTCATATTAAATAACTAAAATAAGTGTTGAAAGGATAACGTAAGGGTAATTGGAGGTTTACTTATCGATTGCCGAAATGATACATCGTTTGGTAAATAATCGGTAAGTAAACTTTAAATAACCATAACTTTTTCGTTTTAACTCTGATTTGAGTAATTGGAAATGCGGTAGAAAAAGGAAAAGAAGATCTAAAAGTTTATTGCGTTAACTTATATTAGAATCACTGGTAACTGATCATGGTTGACTAGTTCTTTGATCAATTAAAAGCAACAGGACAAGTTAACGAAAAGTAACTTAAAGCACCTAGTTTACTTGATCGTTCTTTCCTCCTTCAAATACACTTTTAAATCACTAAAATCGGAGTTAAAACAAAAAACGTTAGTTTCATTTGAATTTTACCTTTTGATTGCGGAAATTATACAATGTTCGGTAAACAGTCAGTAAGTACACTTTCAATTACCATAACTTTTTTGTTTAAACTTGAATTTGAGTAATTCAAATTGCGCTGTAAAGCGAAAGAGAAGATCTACAAACTCATTTGCTTTAACTTACTTTTCGATCACCGATGACCTGCCAAGGTTGATTAATACTTTAAATACTTAATAGCAATTGGACCGGTTGCGGGTTACCGAAAAGTAACTTAAAGCACCTAGTTTACTAGATATTCTTTTCTTCTTTCCAACTCATATTAAATAACTAAAATAAGAGTTAAAACGATAACGTTAGGGTAATTTGACGTTTACTTATCGATTGCTGAAAGGATACATCGTTTGTTAAATAATCTGTAAGTAAACTTTAAATAACCATAACTTTTTCGTTTTAACTCTGATTTGAGTAGTTGGAAATGCGGTAGAAAGAGGAAAAGAAGATCTAAAAGTTTATTGCGTTAACTTATATTAGAAGCACTGGTAACCGATAATGGTTGACTAATTCTTTGATAATTTAAAAGCAACGGGACAAGTTAACGAAAAGTAACTTAAAGCACCTAGTTTAGTAGATCCTTCTTTCCTCCCTCAAATACATTTTTAAATCACTAAAATCGGAGTTAAAACAAAAAACGTTAGTTTCATTTGAATTTTACCTTTTGATTGCGGAAATTATACAATGTTCGGTAAACAGTCAGTAAGTACACTTTCAATTACCATAACTTTTTTGTTTAAACTTGAATTTGAGTAATTCAAATTGCGCTGTAAAGCGAAAGAGAAGATCTACAAACTCATTTGCTTTAACTTACTTTTCGATCACCGATGACCTGCCAAGGTTGATTAATACTTTAAATACTTAATAGTAATTGGACCGGTTGCGGGTTACCGAAAAGTAACTTAAAGCACCTAGTTTACTAGATATTCTTTTCTTCTTTCCAACTCATATTAAATAACTAAAATAAGAGTTAAAACGATAACGTTAGGGTAATTTGACGTTTACTTATCGATTGCTGAAAGGATACATCGTTTGTTAAATAATCTGTAAGTAAACTTTAAATAACCATAACTTTTTCGTTTTAACTCTGATTTGAGTAGTTGGAAATGCGGTAGAAAGAGGAAAAGAAGATCTAAAAGTTTATTGCGTTAACTTATATTAGAAGCACTGGTAACCGATAATGGTTGACTAATTCTTTGATAATTTAAAAGCAACGGGACAAGTTAACGAAAAGTAACTTAAAGCACCTAGTTTAGTAGATCCTTCTTTCCTCCCTCAAATACATTTTTAAATCACTAAAATCGGAGTTAAAACAAAAAACGTTAGTTTCATTTGAATTTTACCTTTTGATTGCGGAAATTATACAATGTTCGGTAAACAGTCAGTAAGTACACTTTCAATTACCATAACTTTTTTGTTTAAACTTGAATTTGAGTAATTCAAATTGCGCTGTAAAGCGAAAGGGAAGATCTACAAACTCATTTGCTTTAACTTCCTTTTCGATCACCGATGACCGGCCAAGGTTGATTAATACTTTAAATACTTAATAGCAATGGGACCGGTTGCGGGTTACCGAAAAGTAACTTAAAGCACCTAGTTTACTAGATATTCTTTTCTTGTTTCCAACTCATATTAAATAAGTAAAATAAGAGTTAAAACGTAACGTTAGGGTAATTTGACGTTTACTTATCGATTGCTGAAAGGATACATCGTTTGTTAAATAATTTGTAAGTAAACTTTAAATAACCATAACTTTTTCGTTTTAACTCTGATTTGAGTAATTGGAAATGCGGTAGAAAGAGGAAAAGAAGATCTAAAAGTTTATTGCGATAACTTATATTAGAATTACTGGTAACCGATCATGGTTGACTAATTCTTTGATCATTTAAAAGCAACGGGACAAGTTAACGAAAAGTAACTTAAAGCACCTAGTTTAGTAGATCCTTCTTTCCTCCTTCAAATACATTTTTAAATCACTAAAATTGGAGTTAAAAAAAAACGTTAGTTTCATTTGAATTTTACCTTTCGATTGCGGAAATTATACACTGTTCGGTAAACAATTAGCAAGTAAACTTTCAATTACCATAACTTTTTAGTTTTAACTGGAATTTGAGTAATTCAAATTGCGCTGTAAAGCAAAAGAGAAGATCTACAAACTCATTTGCTTTAACTTACTTTTCGATCGCCTATGACCGGTCAAGGTTGATTAATACTTTAAATATTTAATAGCAACGGGACAGGTTACAGGTTACCGAAAAGTAAGTTAAAGCACCTTGATTACTAGATATTCTTTTCTTCTTTCCAACTCATTAAATTACTAAAATAAGAGTTAAAACGATATCGTTTGGGTAATTTGAAGTTTACTTATCGATTGCTGAAATGATACATCGTTTGGTAAATAATCGGTAAGTAAACTTTAAATAACCATAACTTTTTCGTTTTAACTCTGATTTGAGTAATTGGAAATACGGTAGAAAGAGGAAAATAAGATCTAAAAGTTTACTGCGCTAACTTATATTAGAATCACTGGTAACCGATCATGGTTGACTAATTCTTTGATCATTTAAAAGCAACGGGACAAGTTAACGAAAAGTAACTTAAAGCACCTAGTTTAGAAGATCCTTCTTTCCTCCTTCAAATACATTTTTAAATCACTAAAATCGGAGTTAAAACAAAAAACATTAGTGTCATTTGAATATTACCTTTCGATTGCGGAATTTATACAATGTTCGGTAAAGAATCAGAAAGTAAACTTTCAATTACCATAACTTTTTAGTCTTGAATTTGAGTAATTCAAATTGCGCTGTAAAGCAAAAGAGAAGGTCTACAAACACATTTGCTTTAACTTACTTTTCGATCACCGATAACCGGTCAAGGTTGATTAATACTTTAAATATTTAATAGCAACGGGACCGATTACGGGTTACCGAAAAGTAACTTAAAGCACCTAGTTTACTAGATATTCTTTTCTTCTTTCCAACTCATATTAAATAACTAAAATAAGAGTTAAAACGATAACGTTAGGGTAATTTGACGTTTACTTATCGATTGCCGAAAGGATACATCGTTTGTTAAATAATCTGTAAGTAAACTTTAAATAACCATAACTTTTTCGTTTTAACTCTGATTTGAGTAATTGGAAATGCGGTAGAAAGAGGAAAAGAAGATCTAAAAGTTTATTGCGTTAACTTATATTAGAATCACTGGTAACCGATCATGGTTGACTAATTCTTTGATCATTTAAAAGCAACGGGACAAGTTAACGAAAAGTAACTTAAAGCACCTAGTTTAGTAGATCCTTCTTTCCTCCTTCAAATACATTTTTAAATCTCTAAAATCGGAGTTAAAACAAAAAACATTAGTGTCATTTGAATATTACCTTTCGATTGCGGAATTTATACAATGTTCGGTAAAGAGTCAGTAAGTAAACTTTCAATTACCATAACTTTTTAGTTTTAACTTGAATTTGAGTAATTCAAATTGCGTTGTAAAGCAAAAGAGAAGATCTACAAACACATTTGCTTTAACTTACTTTTCGATCACCGATGACCGGTCAAGGTTGATTAATACTTTAAATATTTAATACCAACGGGACCGGTTACGGGTTACCGAAAAGTAACTTAAAGCACCTAGTTTACTAGATATTCTTTTCTTCTTTCCAACTCATATTAAATAAATAAAATAAGAGTTAAAATGATAACGTTAGGGTAATTTGACGTTTACTTATCGATTGCTGAAAGGATACATCGTTTGTTAAATAATCTGTAAGTAAACTTTAAATAACCATAACTTTTTCGTTTTAACTCTGATTTGAGTAATTGGAAATGCGGTAGAAAGAGGAAAAGAAGATCTAAAAGTTTATTGCGTTAACTTATATTAGAAGCACTGGTAACCGATCATGGTTGACTAATTCTTTGATCATTTAAAAGCATCGGGACAAGTTAACGAAAAGCAACTTAAAGCACCTAGTTTAGTAGATCCTTCTTTCCTCCTTCAAATACATTTTTAAATCACTAAAATCGGAGTTAAAACAAAAAACGTTAGTTTCATTTGAATTTTACCTTTCGATTGCGGAACTTATACATTGTTCGGTAAGCAATCAGTAAGTAAACTTTCCATTAGTATAACTTTTTAGTTTTAACTTGAATTTGAGTAATTCAAATTGCGCTGCAAAGCAAAAGAGAAGATCTAAAAACCCATTTGCTGTAACTTACTTTTCGAACACCGATGATCGGTCAAGGTTGATTAATACTTTAAATATTTAATAGCAACGGGACCGGTTACGAGTTACCGAAAAGTAACTTAAAGCACCTAGTTTACTAGATATTCTTTTCTTCTTTCCAACTCATATTGAATAACAAAAATAAGTGTTAAAACGATAATGTTAGGGTAATTTTAAGTTTACTTATCGATTGTTGAAATGATACATCGTTTGGTAAATAATCGGTAAGTAAACTTTAAATAACCATAACTTTTTCGTTTTAACTCTGATTTGAGTAATTGGAAATGCGGTAGAAAGGGGAAAAGAAGATCTAAAAGGGAATGTAATCCCCTGAAATTTCATGTATGCCGATAGTCATTAATAGTCATAACAAATTGGCTAGAAATACTACTATTTTGTTATGCACTATTTGTAAGCTCATTGATCACAATCTCCTATCCAATATTCACAAAATATTAAGGACGGGGATTGTTAACCTGTAGACCTCTAGAACAGAATGGTATTTTGCCCTGAAAAGGAACAGAACAAGAACAGCAAATATATGAAATATGTGTACAAGCACAAAGTTGCATGATCGCAGGAAGCACGCATAAATGAAAATGTTGTAAGTCTTGTACATTGATATAATTCTGAGCTGAATAACAAATACTCCTACACATATGTAATCCCCTGAAATAACGGACTGGGTGAAGACAAGAACCTCAGCCAAATTGCCACCCTTAAAAGGTGAACCACGTTGATGAAATCAGAGAAAAGAGTCCTAATTACTCTCCAATTGGATTTGCAAGGATTCTTAGTGATCCTAATTACTCTCCAATTGGATTTGCAAGGATTCCGAGTCCAACACCACAAGAAATCTCCTCTCTCTTTCAAAACCCAATCACGCCTCTTTCGCTGAAATCTCACCTCATACCCAATCACGCCTCTTTCGCTGAAATCTCGTTCTGCAACTCAATCGCTGAGACCTAATCATCTCGAAACAAACCGCACAAAACCAAAACCTAACCCTCTCTTTCAAAACCCAAATCACCTCGCCTGAAGCTCAAAACTCAATCGCACGAACCCCTTCTCTTTCTCGAAACCCTCGCTCATCTCTTCTTTCTCCGCTCTCTTCTCTGTTTCTCTTCTCTCACGAACCGGTGACTGAAGCACGCGAGCAAGAGTCCGCAGCATTAACCACGGTGAGCAACTCCTCCTCTTCCTTTCTTTTTCTCTTTTCTCTTTCTTTCTTCCACTCCGGCAGTTCCGCCTCCACTTCCACAGCCACCGACGCCACTACCACCGCTTGTAACATCACTTTGAGCTCCCTGATCTCGCCGTCCTTTCTTCTTCTTCTTCTTTTCTCCTCATCCCTTTTTCTTTTCGTTTTTTTTTCTCCTCCCTGTTTCTTCCTTCCGCCATTCAATCTCTAATGCATGTGTTAATTATTTTTATTATTTTATTTTTATTTCTTCTTCTTTTCTTTTAAGCAACCCAATCTAGATTATCATATTATATGTATAATATTAGCTAAGTTATATTATGGTATAAAATTAACTAGCTATCATCATATTATATGATGATATGGTATAATATTAGCTAAGTTACCATAATATTAGCTAATATTAGCTAAGTTATCATCATATTATATTATATGTATAATATTAGCTTATTAGTTAAGTTATCATCATATTATATGTATATAAGGTGGAAGTTTATTAACTAAGTTATATTATATGTATAATGTGACCACCACCATACAACATAGACATGTATGCACATTATATTAATATAATATAATACAAAACAAGTGATTAACGTGTGATTTATGCGTGAATAGGTTGATAACGTCCAACGTCGAGGAATCTCAACAATTTTGGAATTTAGCAATTCAGGTGGGGATGATTCTAGACCTCATGATATTTTATTTTGATATATAGATAGGAATGTTAAATTAATTAGGTCTATAATATCATTATATCGCTAATGCATGCCTATTGTACGTGATGTTATTTATACCATGCTGTGATTAATAGTCATGATGATATGTGTCAACATGACTTATGGTTTTGATTAGATGATAATTAGATGCATGAAATTTATATGATATTTGAGACTCATTTATAAATTATAATGTCGGATAATGAAACATATGACTTGGAATATTGATATAGTAAGGTTCATGTGTTAATACTATTATATTTGACATTGTGACATGATAGTATGTGTTGTGGAATTTGAATATGGTTTGTGAATACAATTAATAGCATGATTATGTTGTATTTATGGTGTGACATCACTAAAGAACACTATTAAGATAAAAATCACACATATGGGGCAGTTATTCTTAGGAATATCGCCAATGTTTATTATGGGGCAGTTATTCATAATGAATATCGCCAATGGAGTTCTAATTTTTGGGTAGTGCCACCCTGTGTTTGATTTCCTAAAGGTACGTGATTTAGAACGTGATAAAATTCTCGACTCAAACAATCTAATGTTGCAACGATTAATGTGTGAAACTTGTTTGTAACGTTCTTATGTATGTATCATAGTAAAATGTTGTGAATTGTTTAGATGATCCACTGGGCCTTCAAGCTTACCCCTATTTTTCACATGCAGGTACTTAGAAAATAAAGTAGCAAGTTGTGACGTGGTTCAGTGATAGGGGTAGGATGGAAATTTGGACAATATTTTAATTAGAGAATGAGTTAATTACTTGTTTAATTTCGTGAACTTTTATTTAGTAAGGGTTGTATTGACATTAGAGATTTTGATAAAACCTTTTTATGATCATTGAAGGGATCATGATTTACTTTAAATATATGTGCCTTGGACTTGAATTCTATTTGATGAAGGTATTAAGATATTGTGTCCATGATGGATGGACAAGGGCAAGTACCCTCATAATTCACTATAGAAATTGGTATAGTGGAATTATGTGGTCCTTGGCATGAAAATAATATAAATTGGTATTCGTTTATCTTAACAAGTAAGTTGGTTAAATATATATATATATATATTTAAATTTATAGTGTTTCAAATTTTATTACGTATACAATGATTATGGGTTAAGATAGACGGATACGTGTAGCATCTCGATTTTCGGTGATATTTTATATAAAATTTAAATATTCATTGTTTTACAAAAAAAAAATTAGTCTTGAAAATCGGGGTGTTACAGGGAAGATCTACAAACTCATTTGCTTTAACTTACTTTTCGATCACCGATGACCGGCCAAGGTTGATTAATACTTTAAATACTTAATAGCAATGGGACCGGTTGCGGGTTACCGAAAAGTAACTTAAAGCACCTAGTTTTCTAGATATTCTTTTCTTCTTTCCAAGTCATATTAAATAAGTAAAATAAGAGTTAAAACGTAACGTTAGGGTAATTTGACGTTTACTTATCGATTGCTGAAAGGATACATCGTTTGTTAAATAATCTGTAAGTAAACTTTAAATAACCATAACTTTTTCGTTTTAACTCTGATTTGAGTAGTTGGAAATGCGGTAGAAAGAGGAAAAGAAGATCTAAAAGTTTATTGCGTTAACTTATATTAGAAGCACTGGTAACCGATAATGGTTGACTAATTCTTTGATAATTTAAAAGCAACGGGACAAGTTAACGAAAAGTAACTTAAAGCACCTAGTTTAGTAGATCCTTCATTCCTCCCTCAAATACATTTTTAAATCACTAAAATCGGAGTTAAAACAAAAAACGTTAGTTTCATTTGAATTTTACCTTTTGATTGCAGAAATTATACAATGTTCGGTAAACAGTCAGTAAGTACACTTTCAATTACCATAACTTTTTTGTTTAAACTTGAATTTGAGTAATTCAAATTGCGCTGTAAAGCGAAAGGGAAGATCTACAAACTCATTTGCTTTAACTTACTTTTCGATCACCGATGACCGGCCAAGGTTGATTAATGCTTTAAAAATTTAATAGCAACGGGACCGGTTCCAGGTTACTGAAAAGTAACTTAAAGCACCTAGTTTACTAGATATTCTTTTCTTCTTTCCAACTCATATTAAATAACTAAAATAAGTGTTGAAACGATAACGTTAGGGTAATTTGAAGTTTACTTATCGATTGCCGAAATGATACATCGTTTGGTAAATAATTGGTAAGTAAACTTTAAATAACCACAACTTTTTCGTTTTAACTCTGATTTGAGTAATTGGAAATGCGGTAGAAAGAGGAAAAGAAGATCTAAAAGTTTATTGCGTTAACTTATATTAGAATCACTGGTAACCGATCATGGTTGACTAATTCTTTGATCATTTAAAAGCAACGGGACAAGTTAACGAAAAGTAACTTAAAGCACCTAGTTTACAAGATCCTAATTTCCTCTGTCAAATACATTTTTAAATCACTAAAATCGGAGTTAAAACAAACAACGTTAGTTTCATTTGAATTTTAGCTTTCGATTGCGGAAATTATACATTGTTCGGTAAACAGTCAGTAAGTAAACTTTCGATTAGCATAACTTTTTAGTTTTAACTTGAATTTGAGTAATTCAAACTGCGCTGTAAAGCAGAAGAAAAGATGTACAAACTCATTTGCTTTAACTTACTTTTCGATCACCAATGACCGGCCAAGGTTGATTAATACTTTAAATACTTAATAGCAACGGGACCGGTTGCGGGTTACCGAAAAGTAACTTAAAGCACTTAGTTTACTAGATATTCTTTTCTTGTTTCCAACTCATATTAAATAAGTAAAATAAGAGTTAAAACGATAACGTTAGGGTAATTTAACGTTTACTTATCGATTGCTGAAAGGATACATCCTTTGTTAAATAATTTGTAAGTAAACTTTAAATAACCATAACTTTTTCGTTTTAACTCTGATATGAGTAATTGGAAATGCGGTAGAAAGAGGAAAAGAAGATCTAAAAGTTTATTGCGATAACTTATATTAGAATCACTGGTAACCGATCATGGTTGACTAATTCTTTGATCATTAAAAAAGCAACGGGACAAGTTAACGAAAAGTAATTTAAAGCACCTAGTTTAGTAGATCCTTCTTTCCACCTTCAAATACATTTTTAAATCACTAAAATCGGAGTTAAAACAAAAAACATTAGTTTCATTTGAATTTTACCTTTCGATTGCGGAAATTATACACTGTTCGGTAAACAATTAGTAAGTAAACTTTCAATTACCATAACTTTTTAGTTTTAACTTGAATTTGAGTAATTCAAATTGCGCTGTAAAGCAAAAGAGAAGATCTACAAACACATTTGCTTTAACTTACTTTTCGATCACCGATGACCGGTCAAGGTTGATTAATACTTTAAATATTTAATAGCAACGGGACCGGTTACGGGTTACCGAAAAGTAACTTAAAGCACCTAGTTTACTAGATATTCTTTTCTTCTTTCCAACTCATATTAAATAACTAAAATAAAAGTTAAAACGATAACGTTAGGGTAATTTGACGTTTACTTATCGATTGCTGAAAGGATACATCATTTGTTAAATAATCTGTAAGTAAACTTTAAATAACCATAACTTTTTCGTTTTAACTCTGATTTGAGTAATTGGAAATGCGGTAGAAAGAGGAAAAGAAGATCTAAAAATTTATTGCGTTAACTTATATTAGAAGCACTAGTAACCGATCATGGTTGACTAATTCTTTGACCATTTAAAAGCAACGGGACAAGTTAACGAAAAGTAACTTAAAGCACCTAGTTTAGTAGATCCTTCTTTCCTCCTTCAAATACATTTTTAAATCACTAAAATCGGAGTTAAAACAAAAAACGTTAGTTTCATTTAAATTTTACCTTTCGATTGCGGAACTTATACATTGTTCGGTAAACAATCAGTAAGTAAACTTTCCACTAGTATAACTTTTTAGTTTTAACTTGAATTTGAGTAATTCAAATTGCGCTGCAAAGCAAAAGAGAAGATGTAAAAACTCATTTGCTGTAACTTACTTTTCGAACACCGATGATCGGTCAAGGTTGATTAATACTTTAAATATTTAAAGGCAACGGGACCGGTTACGGGTTACCGAAAAGTAACTTAAAGCACCTAGTTTACTAGATATTCTTTTCTTCTTTCCAACTCATATTAAATAACTAAAATAAGTGTTAAAACGATAATGTTAGGGTAATTTTAAGTTTACTTATCGATTGCTGAAATGATACATCGTTTGGTAAATAATCGGTAAGTAAACTTTAAATAACCATAACTTTTTCGTTTTAACTCTGATTTGAGTAATTGGAAATGCGGTAGAAAGAGGAAAAGAAGATCTAAAAGCTTATTGCATTAACTTATATTAGAATCACTGGTAACCGATCATGGTTGACTAATTCTTTGATCATTTAAAAGCAACGGGACAAGTTAACGAAAAGTAACTTAAAGCACCAAGTTTACAAGATCCAAATTTCCTCTTTCAAATACATTTTTAAATCACTAAAATCGGAGTTAAAACAAACAACGTTAGTTTCATTTGAGTTTTAGCTTTCGATTGCGAAAATTATACATTGTTCGGTAAACAGTCAGTAAGTAAACTTCGATTAGCATAACTTTTTAGTTTTAACTTGAATTTGAGTAATTCAAACTGCACTGTAAAGCAGAAGAAAAGATCTACAAACTCATTTGCTTTAACTTACTTTTCGATCACCGATGACCGGCCAACGTTGATTAATATTTTAAATATTTAATAGCAACGGGACCGGTTACGGGTTACCGAAAAGTAACTTAAAGCACCTAGTTTACTAGATATTATTTTCTTCTTTCCAACTCATATTAAATAACTAAAATAAGTGTTGAAACGATAACGTAAGGGTAATTGGAGGTTTACTTATCGATTGCCGAAATGATACATCGTTTGGTAAATAATCGGAAAGTAAACTTTAAATAACCATAACTTTTTCGTTTTAACTCTGATTTGAGTAATAGGAAATGCGGTAGAAAGAGGAAAAAAAGATCTAAAAGTTTATTGCGTTAACTTATATTAGAATCACTAGTAGCCGATCATGGTTGACTAGTTCTTTGATCATTTAAAAGCAACGGGACAAGTTAACGAAAAGTAACATAAAGCACCTAGTTTACTAGATCGTTCTTTCCTCCTTCAAACACATTTTTAAATCACTAAAATCGGAGTTAAAACAAAAAACGTTAGTTTCATTTGAATTTTAGCTTTCGATTGCGGAAATTATACATTGTTCGGTAAACAGTCAGTAAGTAAACTTTCGATTAGCGTAACTTTTTAGTTTCACTTGAATTTGAGTAATTCAAACTGCACTGTCAAGCAGAAGAAAAAATCTACAAACTCATTTGCTTTAACTTACTTTTCGATCACCGATGACCGGCCAAGGTTGATTAATACTTTAAATACTTAATAGCAACGGGACCGGTTGCGGGTTACCGGAAAGTAACTTAAAGCACCTAGTTTACTAGATATTCTTTTCTTGTTTCCAACTCATATAAAATAAGTAAAATAAGAGTTAAAACGATAACGTTAGGGTAATTTGACGTTTACTTATCGATTGCTGAAAAGATACATCGTTTGTTAAATAATTTGTAAGTAAACTTAAAATAACCATAACTTTTTCGTTTTAACTCTAATTTGAGTAATTGGAAATGCGGTAGAAAGAGGAAAAGAAGATCTAAAAGTTTATTGTGATAACTTCTATTAGAATCACTGGTAACCGATCATGGTTGACTAATTCTTTGATCATTAAAAAGCAACGGGACAAGTTAACCAAAAGTAATTTAAAGCACCTAGTTTAATAGATCCTTCTTTCCTCCTTCAAATACATTTTTAAATCACTAAAATCGGAGTTAAAACAAAAAATGTTAGTTTAACTTAAATTTTACCTTTCGATTGCGGAACTTATACATTGTTCGGTAAACAATCAGTAAGTAAACTTTCCACTAGTATAACTTTTTAGTTTTAACTTGAATTTTTGTAATTCAAATTGCGCTGCAAAGCAAAAGAGAAGATGTAAAAACTCATTTGCTGTAACTTACTTTTCGAACACCGATGATCGGTCAAGGTTGATTAATACTTTAAATATTTAAAAGCAACGGGACCGGTTACGGGTTACCGAAAAGTAACTTAAAGCACCTAGTTTACTAGATATTCTTTTCTTCTTTCCAACTCATATTAAATAACTAAAATAAGTGTTAAAACGTTAATGTTAGGGTAATTTTAAGTTTACTTATCGATTGCTGAAATGATACATCGTTTGGTAAATAATCGGTAAGTAAACTTTAAATAACCATAACTTTTTCGTTTTAACTCTGATTTGAGTAATTGGAAATGCGGTAGAAAGAGGAAAAGAAGATCTAAAAGCTTATTGCATTAACTTATATTAGAATCACTGGTAACCGATCATGGTTGACTAATTCTTTGATCATTTAAAAGCAACGGGACAAGTTAACGAAAAGTAACTTAAAGCACCTAGTTTACAAGATCCTAATTTCCTCTTTCAAATACATTTTTAAATCACTAAAATCGGAGTTAAAACAAAAAACGTTAGTTTCATTTAAATTTTACCTTTCGATTGCGGAACTTATACATTGTTCGGTAAACAATCAGTAAGTAAACTTTCCACTAGTATAACTTTTTAGTTTTAACTTGAATTTGAGTAATTCAAATTGCGCTGCAAAGCAAAAGAGAAGATGTAAAAACTCATTTGCTGTAACTTACTTTTCGAACACCGATGATCGGTCAAGGTTGATTAATACTTTAAATATTTAAAAGCAACGGGACCGGTTACGGGTTACCGAAAAGTAACTTAAAGCACCTAGTTTACTAGATATTCTTTTCTTCTTTCCAACTCATATTAAATAACTAAAATAAGTGTTAAAACGATAATGTTACGGTAATTTTAAGTTTACTTATCGATTGCTGAAATGATACATCGTTTGGTAAATAATCGGTAAGTAAACTTTAAATAACCATAACTTTTTCGTTTTAACTCTGATTTGAGTAATTCAAAATGCGGTAGAAAGAGGAAAAGAAGATCTAAAAGCTTATTGCATTAACTTATATTAGAATCACTGGTAACCGATCATGGTTGACTAATTCTTTGATCATTTAAAAGCAACGGGACAAGTTAACGAAAAGTAACTTAAAGCACCTAGTTTACAAGATCCTAATTTCCTCTTTCAAATACATTTTTAAATCACTAAAATCGGAGTTAAAACAAACAACGTTAGTTTCATTTGAATTTTAGCTTTCGATGGCGGAAATTATACATTGTTCGGTAAACAGTCAGTAAGTAAACTTTCGATTAGCATAACTTTTTAGTTTTAACTTGAATTTGAGTAATTCAAACTGCACTGTAAAGCAGAAGAAAAGATCTACAAACTCATTTGCTTTAACTTACTTTTCGATCACCGATGACCGGCCAACGTTGATTAATATTTTCAATATTTAATAGCAACGGGACCGGTTACGGGTTTCCGAAAAGTAACTTAAAGCACCTAGTTTACTAGATATTATTTTCTTCTTTCCAATTCATATTAAATAACTAAAATAAGTGTTGAAACGATAACGTAAGGGTAATTGGAGGTTTACTTATCGATTGCCGAAATGATACATCGTTTGGTAAATAATCGGAAAGTAAACTTTAAATAACCATAACTTTTTCGTTTTAACTCTGATTTGAGTAATTGGAAAAGCGGTAGAAAGAGGAAAAGAAGATCTAAAAGTTTATTGCGTTAACTTATATTAGAATCACTAGTAGCCGATCATGGTTGACTAGTTCTTTGATTATTTAAAAGCAACGGGACAAGTTAACGAAAAGTAACAAAAAGCACCTAGTTCACTAGATCGTTCTTTCCTCCTTCAAATACATTTTTAAATCACTAAAATCGGAGTTAAAACTAAAAACGTTAGTTTCATTTGAATTTTAGCTTTCGATTGCGGAAATTATACATTGTTCGGTAAACAGTCAGTAAGTAAACTTTCGATTAGCATAACTTTTTAGTTTTAACTTGAATTTGAGTAATTCAAACTGCACTGTAAAGCAGAAGAAAAAATCTACAAACTCATTTGCTTTAACTTACATTTCGATCACCGATGACCGACCAAGGTTGATTAATACTTTAAATACTTAATAGCAACGGGACCGGTTGCGGGTTACCGAAAAGTAACTTAAAGCACCTAGTTTACTAGATATTCTTTTCTTGTTTCCAACTCATATTAAATAAGTAAAATAAGAGTTAAAACGATAACGTTAGGGTAATTTGAAGTTTACTTATCGATTGCTGAAATGATACATCGTTTGGTAAATAATCGGTAAGTAAACTTTAAATAACCATAATTTTTTCGTTTTAACTCTAATTTGAGTAATTGGAAATGCGGTAGAAAGAGGAAAAGAAGATCTAAAAATTTATTGCGTTAACTTATATTAGAAGCACTGGTAACCGATCATTGTTGACTAATTCTTTGATCATTTAAAAGCAACGGGACAAGTTAACGAAAAGTAACTTAAAGCACCTAGTTTACAAGATCCTAATTTCCTCTTTCAAATACAATTTTAAATCACTAAAATCGGAGTTAAAACAAACAACGTTAGTTTCATTTGAATTTTAGCTTTCGATTGCGGAAATTATACATTGTTCGGTAAACAGTCAGTAAGTAAACTTTCGATTAGCATAACTTTTTAGTTTTAACTTGAATTTGAGTAATTCAAACTGCACTGTAAAGCAGAAGAAAAGATCTACAAACTCATTTGCTTTAACTTACTTTTCGATCACCGATGACCGGCCAACGTTGATTAATATTTTAAATATTTAATAGCAACGGGACCGGTTACGGGTTACCGAAAAGTAACTTAAAGCACCTAGTTTACTAGATATTATTTTCTTCTTTCCAACTCATATTAAATAACTAAAATAAGTGTTGAAACGATAACGTAAGGGTAATTGGAGGTTTACTTATCGATTGCCGAAATGATACATCGTTTGGTAAATAATCGAAAAGTAAACTTTAAATAACCATAACTTTTTCGTTTTAACTCTGATTTGAGTAATTGGAAATGCGGTAGAAAGAGGAAAAGAAGATCTAAAAGTTTATTGCATTAACTTATATTAGAATCACTAGTAGCCGATCATGGTTGACTAGTTCTTTGATCATCTAAAAGCAACGGGACAAGTTAACGAAAAGTAACATAAAGCACCTAGTTCACTAGATCGTTCTTCCCTCCTTCAACTACATTTTTAAATCACTAAAATCGGAGTTAAAACAAAAAACGTTAGTTTCATTTGAATTTTACCTTTTGATTGCGGAAATTATACAATGTTCGGTAAACAGTCAGCAAGTAAACTTTCAATTACCATAACTTTTTTGTTTAAACTTGAATTTGAGTAATTCAAATTGCGCTGTAAAGCGAAAAAGAAGATCTACAAACTCATTTTCTTTAACTTACTTTTCGATCACCGATGACCGGCCAAGGTTGATTAATACTTTAAATACTTAATAGCAACGGGACCGGTTGCGGGTTACCGAAAAGTAACTTAAAGCACTTAGTTTACTAGATATTCTTTTCTTGTTTCCAACTCATATTAAATAAGTAAAATAAGAGTTAAAACGATAACGTTAGGGTAATTTGACGTTTACTTATCGATTGCTGAAAGGATACATCGTTTGTTAAATAATTTGTAAGTAAACTTTAAATAACCATAACTTTTTCGTTTTAACTCTGATTTGAGTAATTGGAAATGCGGTAGAAAGAGGAAAAGAAGATCTAAAAGTTTATTGCGATAACTTATATTAGAATCACTGGTAACCGATCATGGTTGACTAATTTTTTGATCATTTAAAAGCAACGGGACAAGTTAACGAAAAGTAATTTAAAGCACCTAGTTTAGTAGATCCTTCTTTCCACCTTCAAATACATTTTTAAATCACTAAAATCAGAGTTAAAACAAAAAACGTTAGTTTCATTTGAATTTTACCTTTCGATTGCGGAAATTATACACTGTTCGGTAAACAATTAGTAAGTAAACTTTCAATTACCATAACTTTTCAGTTTTAACTTGAATTTGAGTAATTCAAATTGCACTGTAAAGCAAAAGAGAAGATCTACAAACACAATTGCTTTAACTTACTTTTCGATCACCGATGACCGGTCAAGGTTGATTAATACTTTAAATATTTAATAGCAACGGGACCGGTTACGGGTTACCGAAAAGTAACTTAAAGCACCTAGTTTACTAGATATTCTTTTCTTCTTTCCAACTCATATTAAATAACTAAAATAAAAGTTAAAACGATAACTTTAGGGTAATTTGACGTTTACTTATCGATTGCTGAAAGGATACATCGTTTGTTAAATAATCTGTAAGTAAATTTTAAATAACCATAACTTTTTCGTTTTAACTCTGATTTGAGTAATTGGAAATGCGGTAGAAAAAGGAAAAGAAGATCTAAAAGTTTATTGCGTTAACTTATATTAGAAGCACTGGTAACCGATCATGGTTAACTAATTCTTTGATCATTTAAAAGCAACGGGACAAGTTAACGAAAAGTAACTTAAAGCACCTAGTTTAGTAGATCCTTCTTTCCTCCTTCAAATACATTTTTAAATCACTAAAATCGGAGTTAAAACAAAAAACGTTAGTTTCACTTAAATTTTACCTTTCGATTGCGGAACTTATACATTGTTCGGTAAACAATCAGTAAGTAAACTTTCCACTAGTATAACTTTTTAGTTTTAACTTGAATTTGAGTAATTCAAATTGCGCTACAAAGCAAAAGAGAAGATCTAAAAACTCATTTGCTGTAACTTACTTTTCGGACACCGATGATCGGTCAAGGTTGATTAATATTTTAAATATTTAATAGCAACAGGACCGGTTACGGGTTACCGAAAAGTAACTTAAAGCACCTAGTTTACTAGATATTCTTTTCTTCTTTCCAACTCATATTAAATAACTAAAATAAGTGTTAAAACGATAATGTTAGGGTAATTTTAAGTTTACTTATCGATTGCTGAAATGATACATCGTTTGGTAAATAATCGGTAAGTAAACTTTAAATAACTATAACTTTTTCGTTTTAACTCTGATTTGAGTAATTGGAAATGCGGTAGAAAGAGGAAAAGAAGATCTAAAAGTTTATTGCATTAACTTATATTAGAATTACTGGTAACCGATCATGGTTGACTAATTCTTTGATCATTTAAAAGCAACGGGACAAGTTAACGAAAAGTAACTTAAATCAGCTAGTTTACAAGATCCTAATTTCCTCTTTCAAATACATTTTTAAATCACTAAAATCGGAGTTAAAACAAACAACTTTAGTTTCATTTGAATTTTAGCTTTCGATTGCGGAAATTATACATTGTTCGGTAAACAGTCAGTAAGTAAACTTTCGATTAGCATAACTTTTTAGTTTTAACTTGAATTTGAGTAATTCAAACTGCACTGTAAAGCAGAAGAAAAGATCTACAAACTCATTTGCTTTAACTTACTTTTCGATCACCGATGACCGGTCAAGGTTGATTAATATTTTAAATATTTAATAGCAACGGGACCGGTTACGGGTTACCGAAAAGTAACTTAAAGCACCTAGTTTACTAGATATTCTTTTCTTCTTTCCAACTCGTATTAAATAGCTAAAATAAGTGTTGAAACGATAACGTAAGGGTAATTTGACGTTTACTTATCGATTGCTGAAAAGATACATCGTTTGTTAATTAATTTGTAAGTAAACTTTAAATAACCATAACTTTTTCGTTTTAACTCTGATTTGAGTAATTGGAAATGCGGTAGAAAGAGGAAAAGAATATCTAAAAGTTTATTGCGATAACTTATATTAGAATCACTGGTAACCGATCATGGTTGACTAATTCTTTGATCATTTAAAAACAGCGGGACAAGTTAACGAAAAGTAATTTAAAGCACCTAGTTTAGTAGATCCTTCTTTCCTCCTTCAAATACATTTTTAAATCACTAAAATTGGATTTAAAACAAAAAACGTTAGTTTCATTTGAATTTTACCTTTCGATTGCGGAAATTATACACTGTTCGGTAAACAATTAGTAAGTAAACTTTCAATTACCATAACTTTTTAGTTTTAACTTGAATTTGAGTAATTCAAATTGCGCTGTAAAGCAAAATAGAAGATCTACAAACTCATTTGCTTTAACTTACTTTTCGATCACCAACGACCGGTCAAGGTTGTTTAATACTTTAAAAATTTAATAGCAACGGAACCGGTTACAGGTTACCGAAAAGTAACTTATAGCACCTTGATTACTAGATATTCTTTTCTTATTTCCAACTCATTAAATAACTAAAATAAGAGTTAAAACGATATCGTTAGGGTAATTTGAAGTTTACTTATCGATTGCTGAAATGATACATCGTTTGGTAAATAATCGGTAAGTAAACTTTAAATAACCATAATTTTTTCGTTTTAACTCTAATTTGAGTAATTGGAAATGCGGTAGAAAGAGGAAAAGAAGATCTAAAAATTTATTGCGTTAACTTATATTAGAATCGCTGGTAACCGATCATGGTTGACTAATTCTTTGATCATTTAAAAGCAATGGGACAAGTTAACGAAAAGTAACTTAAAGCACCTAGTTTAGTAGATCCTTCTTTCCTCCTTCAAATACATTTTTAAATCACTAAAATCGGAGTTAAAACCAAAAACATTAGTGTCATTTGAGTATTACCTTTCGATTGCGGAATTTATACAATGTTCGGTAAAGAGTCAGTAAGTAAACTTTCAATTACCATAACTTTTTAGTTTTAACTTGAATTTGAGTAATTCAAATTTCGCTGTAAAGCAAAAGAGAAGATCTACAAACACATTTACTTTAACTTACTTTTCGATCACCGATGACCGGTCAAGGTTGTTTAATACTTTAAATATTTAATAGCAACGGGACCGGTTACGGGTTACCGAAAAGTAACTTAAAGCCCCTAGTTCACTAGATATTCTTTTGTTCTTTCCAACTCATATTAAATAACTAAAATAAGTGTTAAAACGATAACGTTAGGGTAATTTGAAGTTTACTTATCGATTGCCGAAATGATACATCGTTTGGTAAATAATCGGTAAGTAAACTTTAAATAACCGTAACTTTTTCATTTTAACTCTGAATTGAGTAATTGGAAATGCGGTAGAACGAGGAAAAGAAGATCTAAAAGTTTATTACGTTAACTTATATTAGAATCACTGGTAACCGATCATGGTTGACTACTTCTTTGATCATTTAAAAGCAACGGGACAAGTTAACGAAAAGTAACTTAAAGCACCTAGTTTACTAGATCCTTCTTTCCTTTTTCAAATACATTTTTAAATCCCTAAAATCGGAGTTAAAACAAAAAACGTTAGTTTCATTTGAATTTTAGCTTTCGATTGCGGAAATTATACATTGTTCGGTAAACAGTCAGTAAGTAAACTTTCGATTACCATAACTTTTTAGTTTTAACTTGAATTTGAGTAATTCAAATTGCACTGTAAAGCAGTAGAACAAATCTACAAACTCATTTGCTTTAACGAACTTTTCGATCACCGATGACCGGTCAAGGTTGATTAATACTTTAAATATTTAATAGCAACGGGACCGGTTACAGGTTACCGAAAAGTAACTTAAAGCACCTAGTTTACTAGATATTCTTTTCTTCATTCCAACTCATTAAATAACTAAAATAAGAGTTAAAACGATAACGTTAGGGTAATTTTAAGTTTACTTATCGATTGCTGAAATGATACATCGTTTGGTAAATAATCGGTAAGTAAACTTTAAATAACTATAACTTTTTCTTTTTAACTCTGATTTGAGTAATTGGAAATGCGGTAGAAAGAGGAAAAGAAGATCTAAAACTTTATTGCATTAACTTATATTAGAATTACAGGTAACCGATCATGGTTGACTAATTCTTTGATCATTTAAAAGCAACGGGACAAGTTAACGAAAAGTAACTTAAATCAGCTAGTTTACAAGATCCTAATTTCCTCTTTCAAATACATTTTTAAATCACTAAAATCGGAGTTAAAACAAGCAACGTTAGTTTCATTTGAATTTTAGCTTTCGATTGCGGAAATTATACATTGTTCGGTAAACAGTCAGTAAGTAAACTTTCGATTAGCATAACTTTTTAGTTTTAACTTGAATTTGAGTAATTCAAACTGCATTGTAAAGCAGAAGAAAAGATCTACAAACTCATTTGCTTTAACTTACTTTTCGATCACCGATGACCGGTCAAGGTTGATTAATATTTTAAATATTTAATAGCAACGGGACCGGTTACGGGTTACCGAAAAGTAACTTAAAGCACCTAGTTTACTAGATATTCTTTTCTTCTTTCCAACTCGTATTAAATAGCTAAAATAAGTGTTGAAACGATAACGTAAGGGTAATTTGACGTTTACTTATCGATTGCTGAAAAGATACATCGTTTGTTAAATAATTTGTAAGTAAACTTTAAATAACCATAACTTTTTCGTTTTAACTCTGATTTGAGTAATTGGAAATGCGGTAGAAAGAGGAAAAGAATATCTAAAAGTTTATTGCGATAACTTATATTAGAATCACTGGTAACCGATCATGGTTGACTAATTCTTTGATCATTTAAAAACAGCGGGACAAGTTAACGAAAAGTAATTTAAAGCACCTGGTTTAGTAGATCCTTCTTTCCTCCTTCAAATACATTTTTAAATCACTAAAATTGGAGTTAAAACAAAAAACGTTAGTTTCATTTGAATTTTACCTTTCGATTGCGGAAATTATACACTGTTCGGTAAACAATTAGTAAGTAAACTTTCAATTACAATAACTTTTTAGTTTTAACTTGAATTTGAGTAATTCAAATTGCGCTGTAAAGCAAAATAGAAGATCTACAAACTCATTTGCTTTAACTTACTTTTCGATCACCAACGACCGGTCAAGGTTGATTAATACTTTAAAAATTTAATAGCAACGGGACCGGTTACAGGTTACCGAAAAGTAACTTAAAGCACCATGATTACTAGATATTCTTTTCTTCTTTCCAACTCATTAAATAACTAATATAAGAGTTAAAACGATATCGTTAGGGTAATTTGAAGTTTACTTATCGATTGCTGAAATGATACATCGTTTGGTAAATAATCGGTAAGTAAACTTTAAATAACCATAATTTTTTCGTTTTAACTCTAATTTGAGTAATTGGAAATGCGGTAGAAAGAGGAAAAGAAGATCTAAAAATTTATTGCGTTAACTTATATTAGAATCGCTGGTAACCGATCATGGTTGACTAATTCTTTGATCATTTAAAAGCAACGGGACAAGTTAACGAAAAGTAACTTAAAGCACCTAGTTTAGTAGATCCTTCTTTCGTCCTTCAAATACATTTTTAAATCACTAAAATCGGAGTTAAAACCAAAAACATTAGTGTCATTTGAGTATTACCTTTCGATTGCGAAATTTATACAATGTTCGGTAAAGAGTCAGTAAGTAAACTTTCAATTACCATAACTTTTTAGTTTTAACTTGAATTTGAGTAATTCAAATTGCGCTGTAAAGCAAAAGAGAAGATCTACAAACACATTTGCTTTAACTTACTTTTCGATCACCGATGACCGGCCAAGGTTGATTAATACTTTAAATACTTAATAGCAACGGGACCGGTTGTGGGTTACCGAAAAGTAACTTAAAGCACCTAGTTGACTAGATATTCTTTTCTTCTTTCCAACTCATATTTAATAAGTAAAATAAGAGTTAAAACGATAACGTTAAGGTAATTTGACGTTTACTTATCGATTGCTGAAGGGATACATCATTTGATAAATAATCTGTAAGTAAACTTTAAATAACCATAACTTTTTCGTTTTAACTCTGATTTGAGTAATTGGAAATGCGGTAGAAAGAGGAAAAGAAGATCTAAAAGTTTATTGCGTTAACTTATATTAGAATCACTGGTAACCGATCATGGTTGACTAATTCTTTGATCATTGAAAAGCAACGGGACAAGTTAACGAAAAGTAACCTAAAGCACCTAGTTTACTAGATCCCTCTTTCCTCCTTCAAATACATTTTTAAATCACTAAAATCGGAGTTAAAACCAAAAACATTAGTGTCATTTGAGTATTACCTTTCGATTGCGAAATTTATACAATGTTCGGTAAAGAGTCAGTAAGTAAACTTTCAATTACCATAACTTTTTAGTTTTAACTTGAATTTGAGTAATTCAAATTGCGCTGTAAAGCAAAAGAGAAGATCTACAAACACATTTGCTTTAACTTACTTTTCGATCTCCGATGACCGGTCAAGGTTGATTAATACTTTAAATATTTAATAGCAACGGGACGGGTTACGGGTTACCGAAAAGTAACTTAAAGCACCTAGTTCACTAGATATTCTTTTGTTCTTTCCGACTCATATTAAATAACTAAAATAAGTGTTAAAACGATAACGTTAGGGTAATTTGAAGTTTACTTATCAATTGCCGAAATGATACATTGTTTGGTAAATAATCGGTAAGTAAACTTTAAATAACCGTAACTTTTTCATTTTAACTCTGAATTGAGTAATTGGAAATGCGGTAGAAAGAGGAAAAGAAGATCTAAAAGTTTATTACGTTAACTTATATTAGAATCACTGGTAACCGATCATGGTTGACTACTTCTTTGATCATTTAAAAGCAACGGGACAAGTTAACGAAAAGTAACTTAAAGCACCTAGTTTACTAGATCCTTCTTTCCTTCTTCAAATACATTTTTAAATCCCTAAAATCGGAGTTAAAACAAAAAACGTTAGTTTCATTTGAATTTTAGCTTTCGATTGCGGAAATTATACAATGTTCGGTAAACAGTCAGTAAGTAAACTTTCGATTACCATAACTTTTTAGTTTTAACTTGAATTTGAGTAATTCAAATTGCACTGTAAAGCAGTAGAACAAATCTACAAACTCATTTGCTTTAACGAACTTTTCGATCACCGATGACCGGTCAAGGTTGATTAATACTTTAAATATTTAATAGCAACGGGACCGGTTACAGGTTACCGAAAAGTAACTTAAAGCACCTAGTTTACTAGATATTCTTTTCTTCATTCCAAGTCATTAAATAACTAAAATAAGAGTTAAAACGATAACGTTAGGGTAATTTTAAGTTTACTTATCAATTGCTGAAATGATACAACGTTTGGTAAATAATCGGTAAGTAAACTTTAAATAACCATAACTTTTTCGTTTTAACTCTGATTTGAGTAATTGGAAATGCGGTAGAAAGAGGAAAAGAAGATCTAAAAGTTTATTGCATTAACGTATATTAGAATCACTGGTAACCGATCATGGTTGACTACTTCTTTGATCATTTAAAAGCAACGTGACAAGTTAACGAAAAGTAACTTAAAGCACCTTGTTTACTAGATCGTTCTTTCCTCCTTCAAATACATTTTTAAATCACTAAAATCGGAGTTAAAACAAAAAATGTTAGTTTCATTTGAATTTTACCTTTCGATTGCGGAAATTATACAATGTTCGGTAAACAGTCAGTAAGTAAACTTTCAATGACCATAACTTTTTTGTTTAAACTTGAATTTGAGTAATTCAAATTGCGCTGTAAAGCGAAAGAGAAGATCTACAAACTCATTTGCTTTAACTTACTTTTCGATCACCGATGACCGGCCAAGGTTGATTAATACTTTAAATACTTAATAGCAACGGGACCGGTTGTGGGTTACCGAAAAGTAACTTAAAGCACCTAGTTGACTAGATATTCTTTTCTTCTTTCCAACTCATATTTAATAAGTAAAATAAGAGTTAAAACGATAACGTTAAGGTAATTTGACGTTTACTTATCGATTGCTGAAGGGATACATCATTTGATAAATAATCTGTAAGTAAACTTTAAATAACCATAACTTTTTCGTTTTAACTCTGATTTGAGTAATTGGAAATGCGGTAGAAAGAGGAAAAGAAGATCTAAAAGTTTATTGCGTTAACTTATATTAGAATCACTGGTAACCGATCATGGTTGACTAATTCTTTGATCATTGAAAAGCAACGGGACAAGTTAACGAAAAGTAACCTAAAGCACCTAGTTTACTAGATCCCTCTTTCCTCCTTCAAATACATTTTTAAATCACTAAAATCGGAGTTAAAATAAAAAATGTTAGTTTCATTTGAATTTTACCTTTCGATTGCGGAAATTATACACTGTTCTGTAAACAATCAGTAAGTAAACTTTCAATTACCATAACTTTTTAGTTTTAACTTGAATTTGAGTAATTCAAATTGCGTTGTAAAGCAAAAGAGAAGATCTACAAACTCATTTGATTTAACTTACTTTTCGATCACCGATGGCCGGTCAAGGTTGATTAATACTTTAAATATTTAATAGCAACGGGACCGGTTAGGGGTTACCGAAAAGTAACTTAAAGCACCTTGATTACTAGATATTCTTTTCTTCTTTCCAACTCATTAAATAACTAAAATAAGAGTTAAAACGATAACGTTAGGGTGATTTGAAGTTTACTTATCGATTGCCGAAATGATACATCGTTTGGTAAATAATCGGTAAGTAAACTTTAAATAATCGTGACTTTTTCATTTTAACTCTGAATTGAGTAATCGGAAATGTGGTAGAAAGAGGAAAAGAAGATCTAAAAGTTTGTTGCGTTAACTTATATTAGAATCACTGGTAACCGATCATGGTTGACTAGTTCTTTGATCATTTAAAAGCAACGGGACAAGTTAACGAAAAGTAACTTAAAGTACCTAGTTTACTAGATCGTTCTTTCCTCCTTCAAATACATTTTTAAATCACTAAAATCAGAGTTAAAACAAAAAAACGTTAGTTTCATTTGAATTTTACCTTTTCATTGCGGAAATTGCACAATGTTCGGTAAACAGTCAGTAAGTAAACTTTCAATTGCCATAACTTTTTTGTTTAAACTTGAATTTGAGTAATTCAAATTGCGCTGTAAAGTGAAAGAGAAGATCTACAAACTCATTTGCTTTAACTTACTTTTCGATCACCGATGACCGGCCAAGGTTGATTAATACTTTAAATACTTAATAGCAACGGGACCGGTTGTGGGTTACCGAAAAGTAACTTAAAGCACCTAGTTGACTAGATATTCTTTTCTTCTTTCCAACTCATATTTAATAAGTAAAATAAGAGTTAAAACGATAACGTTAGGGTAATTTGACGTTTACTTATCGATTGCTGAAGGGATACATCGTTTGTTCAATAATCTGTAAGTAAACTTTAAATAACCATAACTTTTTCGTTTTAACTCTGATTTGAGTAAATGGAAATGCGGTAGAAAGAGGAAAAGAAGATCTAAAAGTTTATTGCGTTAACTTATATTAGAATCACTAGTAACCGATCATGGTTGACTAATTCTTTGATCATTTAAAAGCAACGGGACAAGTTAATGAAAAGTAACTTAAAGCACCTTGTTTACTAGATCGTTCTTTCCTCCTTCAAATACATTTTTAAATCACTAAAATCGGACTTAAAGCAAAAAACGTTAGTTTCATTTGAATTTTACCTTTCGATTGTGAAAATTATACAATGTTCGGTAAACAGTCAGTAAGTAAACTTTCAATGACAATAACTTTTTTGTTTAAACTTGAATTTGAGTAATTCAAATTGCGCTGTAAAGCGAAAGAGAAGATCTACAAACTCATTTGCTTTAACTTACTTTTCGATCACCGATGACCGGCCAAGGTTGATTAATACTTTAAATACTTAATAGCAACGGGACCGGTTACGGGTTACCTAAAAGTAACTTAAAGCACCTAGTTTACTAGATATTCTTTTCTTCTTCCCAACTCATATTAAATAACTAAAATAAGAGTTAAAACGATAACGTTAGGGTAATTTGACGTTTACTTATCGATTGCTGAAAGGATACATCGTTTGTTAAATAATCTGTAAGTAAACTTTAAATAACCATAACTTTTTCGTTTTAACTCTGATTTGAGGAATTGGAAATGCGGTAGAAAGAGGAAAAGAAGATCTAAAAGTTTATTCCCTTAACTTATACTAGAATCACAGGTAACCGATCTTGGTTGACTAATTCTTTGATAATTTAAAAGCAACGGGACAAGTTAACGAAAAGTAACTTAAAGCACCTAGTTTAGTAAATCATTCTTTCCTCCTTCAAATACATTTTTAAATCACTAAAATCGGAGTGAAAATAAAAAACGTTAGTTTCATTTGAATTTTACCTTTCGATTGCGGAAATTATACACTGTTCGGTAAACAATCAGTAAGTAAACTTTCAATTACCATAACTTTTTAGTTTTAACTTGAATTTGAGTAATTCAAATTGCGCTGTAAAGCAAAAGAGAAGATCTACAAACTTATTTGCTTTAACTTACTTTTCGATCACCGATGATCGGTCAAGGTTGATTAATACCTGAAATATTGAATAGCAACGGGACCGGTTATGGGTTACCGAAAAGTAGCTTAAAGCACCTAGTTTACTAGATATTCTTTTCTTCTTTCCAACTCATTAAATAACTAAAATAAGAGTTAAAACGATATCGTTAGGGTAATTCGAAGTTTACTTATCGGTTGCTGAAATGATACATCGTTCGGTAAATAATCGGTATGTAAACTTTAAATAACCATAATTTTTTCGTTTTAACTCTGATTTGAATAATTGGAAATGCGGTATAAAGAGGAAAAGTAGATCCAAAAATTTATTGCGTTAACTTATATTAGATTCACTGGTAACCGATCATGGTTGACAAATTCTTTGATCATTTAAAAGCAACGGGACGAGTCAATGAAAAGTAACTTAAAGCACCTAGTTTACTAGATCCTAATTTCCTCCTTCAAATACATTTTCAAATCCCTAAAATCGGAGTTAAAACAAAAAACATTAGTTTTATTTGA
Source organism: Paratinospora sagittata (assembly GCA_035771175.1). NCBI lineage: Eukaryota > Viridiplantae > Streptophyta > Magnoliopsida > Ranunculales > Menispermaceae > Paratinospora > Paratinospora sagittata. Next base: position 22,607,512 of record CM069607.1, read on the forward strand.
ATTTTAGCTTTCAATTGCGGAAATTATACATTGTTCGGTAAACAGTCAGTAAGTAAACTTTCGATTACCATAACTTTTTAGTTTTGACTTGAATTTGAGTAATTCAAATTGCACTGTAAAGCGGAAGAACAAATCTATAAACTCATTTGCTTTAACTTACTTTTCGATCACCAATGACCGGTTAAGGTTGATTAATACTTTAAATATTTAATAGCAACAGGACCGGTTACAGGTTACCGAAAAGTAACTTAAAGCACCTAGTTTACTAGACATTTTTTTCTTCATTCCAACTCATTAAATAACTAAAATAAGAGTTAAAACGATAACGTTAGGGTAATTTTAAGTTTACTTATCGATTACTGAAATGATAGATCGTTTGGTAAATAATCGGTAAGTAAACTTTAAATAACCATAACTTTTTCGTTTTAACTCTGATTTGAGTAATTGGAAATGCGGTAGAAAGAGGAAAAGAAGATCTAAAAGTTTATTGCATTAACTTATATTAGAATCACTGGTAACCGATCATGGTTGACTACTTCTTTGATCATTTAAAAGCAACGGGACAAGTTAACTAAAAAAAGTAACTTAAAGCACTTTGTTTACTAGATCGTTCTTTCCTCATTCAAATACATTTTTAAATCACTAAAATCGGAGTTAAAACAAAAAACATTAGTTTCATTTGAATTTTACCTTTCGATTGCGGAAATTATACAATGTTCGGTAAACAGTCAGTAAGTAAACTTTCAATTACCATAACTTTTTCGTTTAAACTTGAATTTGAGTAATTCAAATTGCGCTGTAAAGCAAAAGAGAAGATCTACAAACTCATTTGCTTTAAATTACTTTTCGATCACCGATGACTGGTCAATGTTGATTAATACTTTAAATACTTAATAGCAACGGGACCGGTTACGGGTTACCGAAAAGTAACTTAAAGCACCTAGTGTACTAGACATTCTTTTCTTCTTTCCAACTCATATTAAATAACTAAAATAAGTGTTGAAACGATAACGTAAGGGTAATTTGATGTTTACTTATCGATTGCTGAAATGATACATCGTTTGGTAAATAATCGGTAAGCAAACTTTAAATAACCATAATTTTTTCGTTTTAACTCGGATTTGAGTAATTGGAAATGCGGTAGAAAGAGGAAAAGAAGATCTAAAAGTTTATTGCACTAACTTATATTAGAATCATTGGTAACCGATCATGGTTGACTAATTCTTTGATCATTTAAAAGTAACGGGACAAGTTAACGAAAAGTAACTTAAAGCACCTAGTTTACTAGATCTTTCTTTCCTCCTTCAAATACATTTTTAAATCACTAAAATCGGAGTTAAAACAAAAAACGTTAGTTTCATTTGAATTTTACCTTTCGATTGCGGAAATTATACATTGTTTAGTAAACAGTCAGTAAGTAAACTTTCGATTACCATAACTTTTTAGTTTTAACTTGAATTTGAGTAATTCAAATTGCGCTGTAAAGCGAAAGAAAAGATCTACAAACTCATTTGCTTTAACTTACTTTTCGATCACCGATGACCGGTCAAGGTTGATTAATACTTTAAATATGTAATAGCAACGGGACCGGTTACGGGTTACCGAAAAGTAACTTAAAGCACCTAGTGTACAAGACATTCTTTTCTTCTTTCCAACTCATATTAAATAACTAAAATAAGTCTTGAAACGATAACGTAAGGGTAATTTGAGGTTTACTTATCGATTGCCGAAATGATACATCGTTTGGTAAATAATCGGTAGGTAAACTTTAAATAACCATAACTTTTTCGTTTTAAATCTGATTTGAGTAATTGAAAATGCGGTAGAAAGAGGAAAAGAAGATCTAAAAGTTTATTACGTTAACTTATATTAGAATCACTGGTAACCGATCATGGTTGACTAGTTCTTTGATCATTTAAAAGCAACGGGACAAGTTAACGAAAAGTAACTTAAAGCACCTAGTTTACTAGATCGTTCTTTCCTCCTTCAAAAACATTTTTAAATCACTAAAATCGGAGTTAAAACAAAAAACGTTAGTTTCATATGAATTTTACCTTCCGATTGCGGAAATTATACAATGTTCGGTAAACAGTCAGTAAGTAAACTTTCGATTAGCATAACTTTTTAGTTTTAACTTGAATTTGAGTAATTCAAACTGCACTGTAAAGCAGAAGAAAAGATCTACAAACTCATTTGCTTTAACTTACTTTTCGATCACCGATGACCGGTCAAGGTTGATTAATATTTTAAATATTTAATAGCAACGGGACCGGTTACGGGTTACCGAAAAGTAACTTAAAGCACCTAGTTTACTAGATATTCTTTTCTTCTTTCCAACTCGTATTAAATAGCTAAAATAAGTGTTGAAACGATAACGTAAGGGTAATTTGAGGTTTACTTATCGATTGCCGAAAGGATACATCGTTTGGTAAATAATCGGTAAGCAAACTTTAAATAACCATAATTTTTTCGTTTTAACTCTGATTTGAGTAATTGGAAATGCGGTAGAAAGAGGAAAAGAAGATCTAAAAGTTTATTGCGTTAACTTATATTAGAATCACTGGTAACCGATCATGGTTGACTAGTTATTTGATCATTAAATAGCAACGGGACAAGTTAACTAAAAAAAGTAACTTAAAGCACTTAGTTTACTAGATCGTTCTTTCCTCATTCAAATACAATTTTAAATCACTAAAATCGGAGTTAAAACAAAAAATGTTAGTTTCATTTGAATTTTACCTTTCGATTGCGGAAATTATACAATGTTCGGTAAACAGTCAGTAAGTAAACTTTCAATTACCATAACTTTTTCGTTTAAACTTGAATTTGAGTAATTCAAATTGCGCTGTAAAGCAAAAGAGAAGATCTACAAACTCATTTGCTTTAAATTACTTTTCGATCACCGATGACTGGTCAATGTTGATTAATACTTTAAATACTTAATAGCAACGGGACCGGTTACGGGTTACCGAAAAGTAACTTAAAGCACCTAGTGTACTAGACATTCTTTTCTTCTTTCCAACTCATATTAAATAACTAAAATAAGTGTTGAAACGATAACGTAAGGGTAATTTGATGTTTACTTATCGATTGCTGAAATGATACATCGTTTGGTAAATAATCGGTAAGCAAACTTTAAATAACCATAATTTTTTCGTTTTAACTCGGATTTGAGTAATTGGAAATGCGGTAGAAAGAGGAAAAGAAGATCTAAAAGTTTATTGCACTAACTTATATTAGAATCACTGGTAACCGATCATGGTTGACTAATTCTTTGATCATTTAAAAGTAACGGGACAAGTTAACGAAAAGTAACTTAAAGCACCTAGTTTACTAGATCTTTCTTTCCTCCTTCAAATACATTTTTAAATCACTAAAATCGGAGTTAAAACAAAAAACGTTAGTTTCATTTGAATTTTACCTTTCGATTGCGGAAATTATACATTGTTTAGTAAACAGTCAGTAAGTAAACTTTCGATTACCATAACTTTTTAGTTTTAACTTGAATTTGAGTAATTCAAATTGCGCTGTAAAGCGAAAGAAAAGATCTACAAACTCATTTGCTTTAACTTACTTTTCGATCACCGATGACCGGTCAAGGTTGATTAATACTTTAAATATTTAATAGCAACGGGACCGGTTACGGGTTACCGAAAAGTAACTTAAAGCACCTAGTGTACAAGACATTCTTTTCTTCTTTCCAACTCATATTAAATAACTAAAATAAGTCTTGAAACGATAACGTAAGGGTAATTTGAGGTTTACTTATCGATTGCCGAAATGATACATCGTTTGGTAAATAATCGGTAGGTAAACTTTAAATAACCATAACTTTTTCGTTTTAAATCTGATTTGAGTAATTGAAAATGCGGTAGAAAGAGGAAAAGAAGATCTAAAAGTTTATTACGTTAACTTATATTAGAATCACTGGTAACCGATCATGGTTGACTAGTTCTTTGATCATTTAAAAGCAACGGGACAAGTTAACGAAAAGTAACTTAAAGCACCTAGTTTACTAGATCGTTCTTTCCTCCTTCAAAAACATTTTTAAATCACTAAAATCGGAGTTAAAACAAAAAACGTTAGTTTCATATGAATTTTACCTTCCGATTGCGGAAATTATACAATGTTCGGTAAACAGTCAGTAAGTAAACTTTCGATTAGCATAACTTTTTAGTTTTAACTTGAATTTGAGTAATTCAAACTGCACTGTAAAGCAGAAGAAAAGATCTACAAACTCATTTGCTTTAACTTACTTTTCGATCACCGATGACCGGTCAAGGTTGATTAATATTTTAAATATTTAATAGCAACGGGACCGGTTACGGGTTACCGAAAAGTAACTTAAAGCACCTAGTTTACTAGATATTCTTTTCTTCTTTCCAACTCGTATTAAATAGCTAAAATAAGTGTTGAAACGATAACGTAAGGGTAATTTGAGGTTTACTTATCGATTGCCGAAAGGATACATCGTTTGGTAAATAATCGGTAAGCAAACTTTAAATAACCATAATTTTTTCGTTTTAACTCTGATTTGAGTAATTGGAAATGCGGTAGAAAGAGGAAAAGAAGATCTAAAAGTTTATTGCGTTAACTTATATTAGAATCACTGGTAACCGATCATGGTTGACTAGTTCTTTGATCATTAAATAGCAACGGGACAAGTTAACTAAAAAAAGTAACTTAAAGCACTTAGTTTACTAGATCGTTCTTTCCTCATTCAAATACAATTTTAAATCACTAAAATCGGAGTTAAAACAAAAAACGTTAGTTTCATTTGAATTTTACCTTTCGATTGCGGAAATTATACAATGTTCGGTAAACAGTCAGAAAGTAAACTTTCAATTATCATAACTTTTTCGTTTAAACTTGAATTTGAGTAATTCAAATTGCGCTGTAAAGCGAAAGAGAAGATCCACAAACTCATTCGCTTTAACTTACTTTTCGATGACCGATGACCGGTCAAGGTTGATTAATACTTTAAATACTTAATAGCAACGGGACCGGTTACGAGTTACCGAAAAGTAACTTAAAGCACCTAGTTTACTAGATATTCTTTTCTTCTTTCCAACTCATTAAATAACTAAAATAAGAGTTAAAAGGATATCGTTAGGGTAATTTTAAGTTTACTTATCGATTGCTGAAATGATACATCGTTTGGTAAATAATCGGTAAGTAAACTATAAATAACCATAATTTTTTCGTTTTAACTCTGATTTGAGTAATCGGAAATGCCGTAGAAAGAGGAAAAGAAGATCTAACAATTTATTGCGTTAACTTATATTAGAATCACAGGTAACCGATCATGGTTGACTAGTTCTTTGATCATTTAAAAGCAACGGGGCAAGTTAACGAAAAGTAACTTAAAGCACCTAGTTTACTAGATCGTAATTTCCTCCTTCAAATACATTTTTAAATCACTAAAACCGGAGTTAAAACAAAAAACGTTAGTTTCATTTGAAATTTACCTTTCGATTGCGGAAATTATACATTGTTCAGTAAACAGTAGGTAAACTTTCGATTACCATAACTTTTTAGTTTTAACTTGAGTTTAAGTAATTCAAATTTCGCTGTAAAGCGAAAGAGAAGATCTACAATCTCATTTGCTTTAACTTACTTTTCGATCACCGATGACCGATCAAGGTTGATTAATACTTTAAATATTTAATAGCAACGGGACCGGTTACGAGTTACCGAAAAGTAACTTAAAGCACCTAGTTTACTAGATATTCTTTTCTTCTTTCCAACTCATATCAAATAACTAAAATAAGTGTTGAAACGATAACGTAAGGGTAATTTGAGGTTTACTTATCGATTGCCGAAAGGATACATCGTTTGGTAAATAATCGGTAAGTAAACTTTAAATAACCATAACTTTTTCATTTTAACTCTGATTTGAGTAATTGGAAATGCGGTAGAAAGAGGAAAAGAAGATCTAAAAGTTTATTGCGTTAACTTATATTAGAATCACTGGTAACCGATCATGGTTGACTAGTTCTTTGATCATTTAATAGCAACAGGACAAGTTAACTAAAAAAAGTAACTTAAAGAACTTAGTTTACTAGATCGTTCTTTCCTCATTCAAATACATTTTTAAATCACTAAAATCGGAGCTAAAACAAAAAACGTTAGTTTCATTTGAATTTTACCTTTCGATTGCGGAAATTATACAGTGTTCGGTAAACAGTCAGAAAGTAATCTTTCAATTATCATAACTTTTTTGTTTAAACTTGAATTTGAGTAATTCAAATTGTGCTGTAAAGCGAAAGAGAAGATCTACAAACTCATTTGCTTTAACTTACTTTTCGATGACCGATGACCGGTCAAGGTTGATTAATACTTTAAATACTTAATAGCAACGGGACTGGTTCCGGGTTACCGAAAAGTAACTTAAAGCACCTAGTTTACTAGATATTCTTTTCTTTTTTCCAACTCATTAAATAACTAAAATAAGAGTTAAAAGGATATCGTTAGGGTAATTTTAAGTTTACTTATCGATTGCTGAAATGATACATCGTTTGGTAAATAATCGGTAAGTAAACTATAAATAACCATAATTTTTTCGTTTTAACTCTGATTTGAGTAATCGGAAATGCCGTAGAAAGACGAAAAAAGACCTAAGAGTTTATTGCGTTAACTTATATTAGAATCACAGGTAACCGATAATGGTTGACTAGGTCTTTGATCATTTGAAAGCAACGGGGCAAGTTAACGAAAAGTAACTTAAAGCACCTCTTTTACTAGATCGTAATTTCCTCCTTCAAATACATTTTTAAATCACTAAAACCGGAGTTAAAACAAAAAACGTTAGTTTCATTTGAAATTTACCTTTCGATTGCGGAAATTATACAATGTTCAGTAAACAGTAGGTAAACTTTCGATTACCATAACTTTTTAGTTTTAACTTGAGTTTAAGTAATTCAAATTTCGCTGTAAAGCGAAAGAGAAGATCTACAATCTCATTTGCTTTAACTTACTTTTCGATCACCGATGACCGGTCAAGGTTGATTAATACTTTAAATATTTAATAGCAACGGGACCGGTTACGAGTTACCGAAAAGTAACTTAAAGCACCTAGTGTACTAGACATTCTTTTCTTCTTTCCAACTCATATTAAATAACTAAAATAAGTCTTGAAACGATAACGTAAGGGTAATTTGAGGTTTACTTATCGATTGCCGAAATGATACATCGTTTGGTAAATAATCGGTAAGCAAACTTTAAATAACCATAATTTTTTCGTTTTAACTCTGATTTGAGTAATTGGAAATGCGGTACAAAGAGGAAAAGAAGATCTAAAAGTTTATTACGTTAACCTATATTAGAATCACTGGTAACCGATCATGGTTGACTAGTTCTTTGATCATTTAATAGCAACGGGACAAGTTAACTAAAAAAAGTAACTTAAAGCACTTAGTTTACTAGATCGTTCTTTCCTCATTCAAATACATTTTTAAATCACTAAAATCGGAGTTAAAACAAAAAATGTTAGTTTCATTTGAATTTTACCTTTCGATTGGGGAAATTATACAATGTTCGGTAAACAGTCAGAAAGTAAACTTTCAATTATCATAACTTTTTCGTTTAAACTTGAATTTGAGTAATTCAAATTGCGCTCCAAAGCGAAAGAGAAGATCTACAAACTCATTCGCTTTAACTTACTTTTCGATGACCGATGACCGGTCAAGGTTGATTAATACTTTAAATACTTAATAGCAACGGGACCGATTACGGGTTACCGAAAAGTAACTTAAAGCACCTAGTTTACTAAATATTCTTTTCTTCTTTCCAACTCATTAAATAACTAAAATGAGAGTTAAAAGGATATCGTTAGGGTAATTTTAAGTTTACTTATCGATTGCTGAAATGATACATCGTTTGGTAAATAATCGGTAAGTAAACTATTAATAACCATAATTTTTTCGTTTTAACTCTGATTTGAGAAATTGGAAATGCCGTAGAAAGAGGAAAAGAAGATCTAACAATTTATTGCGTTAACTGATATTAGAATCACAGGTAACCGATCATGGTTGACTAGTTCTTTGATCATTTAAAAGCAACGGGGCAAGTTAACGAAAGGTAACTTAAAGCACCTAGTTTACTAGATCGTAATTTCCTCCTTCAAATACATTTTTAAATCACTAAAACCGGAGTTAAAACAAAAAACGTTAGTTTCATTTGAAATTTACCTTTCGATTGCGGAAATTATACATTGTTCAGTAAACAGTAGGTAAACTTTCGATTACCATAACTTTTTAGTTTTAACTTGAGTTTAAGTAATTCAAATTTCGCTGTAAAGCGAAAGAGAAGATCTACAATCTCATTTGCTTTAACTTACTTTTCGATCACCGATGACCGGTCAAGGTTGATTAATACTTTAAATATTTAATAGCAACGGGACCGGTTACGAGTTACCGAAAAGTAACTTAAAGCACCTAGTTTACTAGATATTCTTTTCATCTTTCCAACTCATATCAAATAACTAAAATAAGTGTTGAAACGATAACGTAAGGGTAATTTGAGGTTTACTTATCGATTGCCGAAAGGATACATCGTTTGGTAAATAATCGGTAAGTAAAATTTAAATAACCACAACTTTTTCATTTTAACTCTGATTTGAGTAATTGGAAATGCGGTAGAAAGAGGAAAAGAAGATCTAAAAGTTTATTGCGTTAACTTATATTAGAATCACTGGTAACCGATCATGGTTGACTAGTTCTTTGATCATTTAATAGCAAAGGGACAAGTTAACTAAAAAAAGTAACTTAAAGCACTTAGTTTACTAGATCGTTCTTTCTCATTCAAATACATTTTTAAATCACTAAAATCGGAGTTAAAACAAAAAATGTTAGTTTCATTTGAATTTTACCTTTCGATTGCGAAAATTATACAATGTTCGGTAAACAGTCAGAAAGTAATCTTTCAATTATCATAACTTTTTCGTTTAAACTTGAATTTGAGTAATTCAAATTGCGCTGTAAAGCGAAAGAGAAGATCTACAAACTCATTTGCTTTAACTTACTTTTCGATGACCGATGACCGGTCAAGGTTGATTAATACTTTAAATACTTAATAGCAACGGGACTGGTTACGGGTTACCGAAAAGTAACTTAAAGCACCTAGTTTACTAGATATTCTTTTCTTTTTTCCAACTCATTAAATAACTAAAATAAGAGTTAAAAGGATATCGTTAGGGTAATTTTAAGTTTACTTATCGATTGCTGAAATGATACATCGTTTATTAAATAATCGGTAAGTAAACTATAAATAACCATAATTTTTTCGTTTTAACTCTGATTTGAGTAATCGGAAATGCCGTAGAAAGAGGAAAAGAAGATCTAAAAGTTTATTGCGTTAACTTATATTAGAATCACAGGTAACCGATCATGGTTGACTTGTTCTTTGATCATTTAAAAGCAACGGGGCAAGTTAACGAAAAGTAACTTAAAGCACCTAGTTTACTAGATCGTAATTTCCTCCTTCAAATACATTTTTAAATCACTAAAACCGGAGTTAAAACAAAAAACGTTAGTTTCATTTGAAATTTACCTTTCGATTGCGGAAATTATACATTGTTCAGTAAACAGTAGGTAAACTTTCGATTACCATAACTTTTTAGTTTTAACTTGAGTTTAAGTAATTCAAATTTCGCTGTAAAGCGAAAAAGAAGATCTACAATCTCATTTGCTTCAACTTACTTTTCGATCACCGATGACCGGTCAAGGTTGATTAATACTTTAAATATTTAATAGCAACGGGACCGGTTACGAGTTACCGAAAAGTAACTTAAAGCACCTAGTTTACTAGACATTCTTTTCTTCTTTCCAACTCATATCAAATAACTAAAATAAGTGTTGAAACGATAACGTAAAGGTAATTTGAAGTTTACTTATCGATTGCCGAAATGATACATCGTTTGGTAAATAATCGGTAAGTAAACTTTAAATATCCATAACTTTTTCGTTTTAACTCTGATTTGAGTAATTGGAAATGCGGTAGAAAGAGGAAAAGACGATCTAAAAGTTTGTTGCGTTAACTTATATTAGAATCACTGGTAACCACCGATCATGGTTGACTAGTTGTTGGATCATTTAAAAGCAACGGGACAAGTTAACGAAAAAAAACAACTTAAAGCACCTAGTTTACTAGATCCTTCTTTCCTCCTTCAAATACATTTTTAAATCACTAAAATCGGAGTTAAAACAAAAAACATTAATTTCATTTGAATTTTACCTTTCAATTGCGGAAATTATACACTGTTCGGTAAACAATCAGTAAGTAAACTTTCAATTACCATAACTTTTTAGTTTTAACTTGAATTTGAGTAATTCAAATTGCGCTGTAAAGCAAAAGAGAAGATCTACAAACTTATTTGCTTTAACTTACTTTTCGATCACCGATGATCGGTCAAGGTTGACTAATACTTGAAATATTGAATAGCAACGGGACCGGTTACGGGTTACTGAAAAGTAGCTTAAAGCACATAGTTTTCTAGATATTCTTTTCTTCTTTCCAACTCATTAAATAACAAAAATAAGAGTTAAAACGATATCGTTAGGGTAATTCGAAGTTTACTTATCGGTTGCTGAAATGATACATCGTTTGGTAAATAATCGGTAAGTAAACTTTAAATAACCATAACTTTTTCGTTTTAACTCTGATTTGAGTAATTGGAAATGCGGTAGAAAGAGGAAAAGAAGATCTAAAAGTTTATTGCATTAACTTATATTAGAATCACTGGTAACCGATCATGGTTGACTACTTCTTTGATCATTTAAAAGCAACAGGACAGGTTAACCAAAAAAAGTAACTTAAAGCACTTAGTTTACTAGATCGTTCTTTTCTCATTCAAATACATTTTTAAATCACTAAAATCGGAGTTAAAACAAAAAACGTTAGTTTCATTTGAATTTTACCTTTCGATTGCGAAAATTATACAATGTTCGGTAAACAGTCAGTAAGTAAACTTTCAATTACCATAACTTTTTCGTTTAAACTTGAATTTGAGTAATTAAAATTGCGCTGTAAAGCGAAAGAGAAGATCTACAAACTCATGTGCTTTAACTTACTTTTCGATCACCGATGACCGGTCAAGGTTGATTAATACTTTAAATACTTAATAGCAACGGGACCGGTTACGGGTTACCGAAAAGTAACTTAAAACACCTAGTTTACTAGACATTGTTTTCTTCATTCCAACTCATTAAATAACTAAAATAAGTGTTAAACGATAACGTTAGGGTAATTTTAAGTTTACTTATCGATTGCTGAAATGATGCATCGTTTGGTAAATAATCGGTAAGTAAACTTTAAATAACCATAACTTTTTCGTTTTAACTCTGATTTGAGTAATTGGAAATGCGGTAGAAAAAGGAAAAGAAGATCTAAAAGTTTATTGCATTAACTTATATTAGAATCCCTGGTAACCGATCATGGTTGACTACTTCTTTGATCATTTAAAAGCAACGGGACAGGTTAACTAAAAAAAGTAACTTAAAGCACTTAGTTTACTAGATCGTTCTTTCCTCATTCAAATACATTTTTAAATCACTAAAATCGGAGTTAAAACAAAAAACGTTAGTTTCATTTGAATTTTACCTTTCGATTGCGAAAATTATACAATGTTCGGTAAACAGTCAGTAAGTAAACTTTCAATTACCATAACTTTTTCGTTTAAACTTGAATTTGAGTAATTAAAATTGCGTTGTAAAGCGAAAGAGAAGATCTACAAACTCATGTGCTTTAACTTACTTTTCGATCACCGATGACCGGTCAAGGTTGATTAATACTTTAAGTACTTAATAGCAACGGGACCGGTTATGGGTTACCGAAAAGTAACTTAAAGCACCTAGTGTACTAGACATTCTTTTCTTCTTTCCAACTCATATTAAATAACTAAAATAAGTGTTGAAACGATAACGTAAGGGTAATTTGAGGTTTACTTATCGATTGCAGAAATGATACATCGTTTGGTAAATAATCGGTAAGCAAACTTTAAATAACCATAATTTTTTCGTTTTAACTCTGATTTGAGTAATTGGAAATGCGGTAGAAAGAGGAAAAGAAGATCTAAAAGTTTATTGCCTTAACTTATATTAGAATCACAGGTAACCGATCATGGTTGAGTAATTCTTTGATCATTTAAAAGCAACGGGACAAGTTAACGAAAAGTAACTTAAAGCACCTAGTTTAGTAGATCCGTCTTTCCTCCTTCAAATACATTTTTAAATCACTAAAATCGGAGTTGAAACAAAAAACGTTAGTTTCATTTGAATTTTACCTTTCGATTGCGAAAATTATACACTGTTCGGTAAACAATTAGTAAGTAAACTTTCAATTACCATAACTTTTTAGTTTTAACTTGAATTTGAGTAATTCAAATTGCGCTGTAAAGCAAAAGAGAAGATCTACAAACTCATTTCCTTTAACTTACTTTTCGATCACCTATGACCGGTCAAGGTTGATTAATACTTTAAAAATTTAATAGCAACGGGACCGGTTACAGGTTACCGAAAAGTAACTTAAAGCACCTTGATCACTAGATATTCTTTTCTTCTTTCCAACTCATTAAATAACTAAAATAAGAGTTAAAACGATATCGTTAGGGTAATTTGAAGTTTACTTATTGATTGCTTAAATGATACATCGTTTGGTAAATAAACTTTAAATAACCATAACTTTTTCGTTTTAACTCTGATTTGAGTAATTGGAAATGCGGTAGAAAGAGGAAAAGAAGATCTAAAAGTTTGTTGCGTTAACTTATATTAGAATCACTGGTAACCGATCATGGTTGACTAGTTGTTGGATCATTTAAAAGCAACGGGACAAGTTAACGAAAAAAATTAACATAAAGCACCTAGTTTACTAGATCGTTCTTTCCTCCTTCAAATACATTTTTAAATCACTAAAATCGGAGTTAAAACAAAAAACGTTAGTTTCATTTGAATTTTACCTTTTGATTGCGGAAATTATACAATGTTCGGTAAACAGTCAGTAAGTAAACTTTCAATTTCCATAACTTTTTTGTTTAAACTTGAATTTGAGTAATTCAAATTGCGCTGTAAAGCGAAAGAGAAGAAGTACAAACTCATTTGCTTTAACTTACTTTTCGATCACCGATGACCGGCCAAGGTTGATTAATACTTTAAATACTTAATAGCAACGGGACCGGTTGTGGGTTACCGAAAAGTAACTTAAAGCACCTAGTTGACTAGATATTCTTTTCTTCTTTCGAACTCAAATTAAATAAGTAAAATAAGATTTAAAACGATAACGTTAGGGTAATTTGACGTTTACTTATCAATTGCTGAAAGGATACATCGTTTGTTAAATAATTTGTAAGTAAATTTTAAATAACCATAACTTTTTCGTTTTAACTCTGATTTGAGTAATTGGAAATGCGGTAGAAAGAGGAAAAGAAGATCTAAAAGTTTATTGCGTTAACTTATATTAGAATCACTGGTAACCGATCATGGTTGACTAATTTTTTGATCATTTAAAAGCAACAGGACAAGTTAACGAAAAGTAACTTAAAGCACCTAGTTTACTAGATCCTTCTTTCCTCCTTCAAATACATTTTTAAATCCCTAAAATCAGTGTTAAAAAAAAAAATGTTAGTTTCATTTGAATTTTAGCTTTCGATTGCGGAAATTATACATTGTTCGGTAAACTGTCAGCAAGTAAACTTTCGATTACCATAACTTTTTAGTTTTAACTTGAATTTGAGTAATTAAAATTGCACTGTAAAGCGGAAGAACAAATCTACAATCTCATTTGCTTTAACTTACTTTTCGATCACCGATGACCGGCCAAGGTTGATTAATACTTTAAATATTTAATAGCAACGGGACCGGTTACAGGTTACCGAAAAGTAACTTAAAACACCTAGTTTACTAGATATTCTTTTCTTCATTCCAACTCATTAAATAACTAAAATAAGAGTTAAAACGATAACGTTAGGGTAATTTTAAGTTTACTTATCGATTGCTGTAATGATACATCGTTCGGTAAATAATCGGTAAGTAAACTTTAAATAACCATAACTTTTTCGTTTTAACTCTAATTTGAGTAATTGGAAATGCTGTAGAAAGAGGAAAAGAAGATCTAAAAGTTTATTGCATTAACTTATATTAGAATCACTGGTAACCGATCATGGTTGACTAATTCTTTGATCATTTAAAAGCAACGGGACAAGTTAACGAAACGTAACTTAAAACACCAAGTTTAGTAGATCCTTCTTTCCTCTTTCAAAGAAATTTTTAAATCACTAAAATCGGAGTTAAAACAAAAACGTTATTTTCATTTGAATTTTACTTATCGATTGCGGAAATTATACATTGTTCGGTAAACAATCAGTAGGTAAACTTTCAATTACCATAACTTTTTAGTTTTAACTTGAATTTAAGTAATTCAAATTGCTCTGTAAAGCGAAAGAGAAGATCTACAAACTCATTTGCTTTATCTTACTTTTCGATCACCGATGACCGGTCAAGGTTGATTAATACTTTAAATATTTAATAGCAACGGGACTGGTTACGGGTTACAGAAAAGTAACTTAAAGCACCTAGTTTACTAGATATTCTTTTCTTCTTTCCAACTCATATCAAATAACTAAAATAAGTGTTGAAACGATAACGTTAGGGTAATTTTAAGTTTACTTATCGATTGCCGAAAGGATACATCGTTTGGTAAATAATCGGTAAGTAAACTTTAAATAACCATAATTTTTTCATTTTAACTCTGATTTGAGTAATTGGAAATGCGGTAAAAAGAGGAAAAGAAAATCTAAAAGTTTATAGCGTTAACTTATATTAGAATCACTGGTAACCGATCATGGTTGACTAGTTCTTTGATCATTTAATAGCAACGGGACAAGTTAACTAAAAAAAGTAACTTAAAGCACTTAGTTTACTAGATCGTTCTTTCCTCATTCAAATACATTTTTAAATCACTAAAATCGGAGTTAAAACAAAAAACGTTAGTTTCATTTGAATTTTACCTTTCGATTGCGGAAATTATACAATGTTCGGTAAACAGTCAGAAAGTAAACTTTCAATTACCATAACTTTTTCGTTTAAACTTAAAATTGAGTAATTCAAATTGCGCTGTAAAGCGAAAGAGAAGATCTACAAACTCATTTGCTTTAACTTACTTTTCGATTACCGATGACCGGTCAAGGTTGATTAATACTTTAAATACTTAATAGCAACGGGACCGGTTACGGGTTACCGAAAAGTAACTTAAAGCACCTAGTTTACTAGATATTCTTTTCTTCTTTCCAACTCATTAAATAACTAAAATAAGAGTTAAAAGGATATCGTTAGGGTAATTTTAAGTTTACTTATCGATTGCTGAAATGATTCATCCTTTGGTAAATAATCGGTAAGTAAACTATAAACAACCATAATTTTTTCGTTTTAACTCTGATTTGAGTAATCGGAAATGTCGTACAAATAGGAAAAGAAGATCTAAAAATTTATTGCGTTAACTTATATTAGAATCACAGGTAACCGATCAGGGTTGACTAGTTCTTTGATCATTTAAAAGCAACGGGGCAAGTTAACGAAAAGTAACTTAAAGCACCTAGTTTACTAGATCGTAATTTCCTCCTTCAAATACATTTTTAAATCACTAAAACCGGAGTTAAAACAAAAAACGTTAGTTTCATTTGAAATTACCTTTCGATTGCGGAAATTATACATTGTTCAGTAAACAGTAAGTAAACTTTCGATTACCATAACTTTTTAGTTTTAACTTGAGTTTAAGTAATTCAAATTTCGCTGTAAAGCGAAAGAGAAGATCTACAATCTCATTTGCTTTAACTTACTTTTCGATCACCGATGACCGGTCAAGGTTGATTAATACTTTAAATATTTAATAGCAACAGGACCGGTTACGAGTTACCGAAAAGTAACTTAAAGCACCTAGTTTACTAGATATTCTTTTCTTCTTTCCAACTCATATCAAATAACTAAAATAAGTGTTGAAACGATAACGTAAAGGTAATTTGAAGTTTTCTTATCGATTGCCGAAATGATACATCGTTTGGTAAATAATCGGTAAGTAAACTTTAAATAACCTTAACTTTTTCGTTTTAACTCTGATTTGAGTAATTGGAAATGCGGTAGAAAGAGGAAAAGAAGATCTAAAAGTTTGTTGCGTTAACTTATATTAGAATCACTGGTAACCGATCATGGTTGACTAGTTGTTGGATCATTTAAAAGCAACGGGACAAGTTAACGAAAAAAAGTAACTTAAAGCACCTAGTTTACTAGATCCTTCTTTCCTCCTTCAAATACATTTTTAAATCACTAAAATCGGAGTTAAAACAAAAAACATTAATTTCATTTGAATTTTACCTTTCGATTGCGGAAATTATACACTGTTCGGTAAACAATCAGTAAGTAAACTTTCAATTACCATAACATTTTAGTTTTAACTTGTATTTGAGTAATTCAAATTGCGCTGTAAAGCAAAAGAGAAGAACTACAAACTCATTTGCTTTAACTTACTTTTCGATCACCGATGACCGGTCAAGGTTGATTAATACTTTAAATACTTAATAGCAACGGGACCGGTTACGGGTTACCGAAAAGTAACTTAAAGCACCTAGTGTACTAGACATTCTTTTCTTCTTTCCAACTCATATTAAATAACTAAAATAAGTGTTGAAACGATAACGTAAGGGTAATTTGAGGTTTACTTATCGATTGCCGAAAGGATACATCGTTTGGTAAATAATCAGTAAGTAAACTATAAATAACCATAATTTTTTCGTTTTAACTCTGATTTGAGTAATCGGAAATGTCGTAGAAAGAGGAAAAGAAGATCTAAAAATTTATTGCGTTAACTTATATTAGAATCACAGGTAACCGATCAGGGTTGACTAGTTCTTTGATCATTAAAAAGCAACGGGGCAAGTTAAAGAAAAGTAACTTAAAGCACCTAGTTTACTTGATCGTAATTTCCTCCTTCAAATACATTTTTAAATCACTAAAATCTGAGTTAAAACAAAAAACGTTAGTTTCATTTGAAATTACCTTTCGATTGCGGAAATTATACATTGTTCAGTAAACAGTAAGTAAACTTTCGATTACCATAACTTTTTAGTTTTAACTTGAGTTTAAGTAATTCAAATTTCGCTGTAAAGCGAAAGAGAAGATCTACAATCTCATTTGCTTTAACTTACTTTTCGATCACCGATGACCGATCAAGGTTGATTAATACTTTAAATATTTAATTGCAACGGGACCGGTTACGAGTTACCGAAAAGTAACTTAAAGCACCTAGTTTACTAGATATTCTTTTCTTCTTTCCAACTCATATCAAATAACTAAAATAAGTGTTGAAACGATAACGTAAAGGTAATTTGAAGTTTACTTATCGATTGCCGAAATGATACATCGTTTGGTAAATAATCGGTAAGTAAACTTTAAATAACCATAACTTTTTCGTTTTAACTCTGATTTGAGTAATTGGAAATTCGGTAGAAAGAGGAAAAGAAGATCTAAAAGTTTGTTGCGTTAACTTATATTAGAATCACTGGTAACTGATCATGGTTGACTAGTTGTTGGATCATTTAAAAGCAACGGGACAAGTTAACGAAAAAAAGTAACTTAAAGCACCTAGTTTACTAGATCCTTCTTTCCTCCTTCAAATACATTTTTAAATCGCTAAAATCGGAGTTAAAACAAAAAACATTAATTTCATTTGAATTTTACCTTTCGATTGCGGAAATTATACACTGTTCGGTAAACAATCAGTAAGTAAACTTTCAATTACCATAACATTTTAGTTTTAACTTGAATTTGAGTAATTCAAATTGTGCTGTAAAGCAAAAGAGAAGATCTACAAACTCATTTGCTTTAACTTACTTTTCGATCACCGACAACCGGTCAAGGTTGATTAATACTTTAAATACTTAATAGCAACGGGACCGGTTACGGGTTACCGAAAAGTAACTTAAAGCACCTAGTGTACTAGACATTCTTTTCTTCTTTCCAACTCATATTAAATAACTAAAATAAGTGTTGAAATGATAACGCAAGGGTAATTTGAGGCTTACTTATCGATTGCCGAAAGGATACATCGTTTGGTAAATAATCGGAAAGTAAACTTTAAATAACCATAACTTTTTCATTTTAACTCTGATTTGAGTAATTGGAAATGCGGTAAAAAGAGGAAAAGAAGATCTAAAAGTTTATTGCGTTAACTTATATTAGAATCACTGGTAACCGATCATGGTTGACTAGTTCTTTGATCATTTAATAGCAACGGGACAAGTTAACTAAAAAAAGTAACTTAAAGCACTTAGTTTACTAGATCGTTCTTTCCTCATTCAAATACATTTTTAAATCACTAAAATCGGAGTTAAAATAAAAAACGTTAGTTTCATTTGAATTTTACCTTTCGATTGCGGAAATTATACAATGTTCGGTAAACAGTCAGAAAGTAAACTTTCAATTACCATAACTTTTTCGTTTAAAGTTGAATTTGAGTAATTCAAATTGCGCTGTAAAGCGAAAGAGAAGATCTACAAACTCATTTGCTTTAACTTACTTTTCGATTACCGATGACCGGTCAAGGTTGATTAATACTTTAAATACTTAATAGCAACGGGACCGGTTACGGGTTACCGAAAAGTAACTTAAAGCACCTAGTTTACTAGATATTCTTTTCTTCTTTCCAACTCATTAAATAACTAAAATAAGAGTTAAAAGGATATCGTTAGGGTAATTTTAAGTTTACTTATCGATTGCTGAAATGATACATCGTTTGGTAAATAATCGGTAAGTAAACTATAAATAACCATAATTTTTTCGTTTTAACTCTGATTTGAGTAATCGGAAATGTCGTAGAAAGAGGAAAAGAAGATCTAAAAATTTATTGCGTTAACTTATATTAGAATCACAGGTAACCGATCAGGGTTGACTAGTTCTTTGATCATTTAAAAGCAACGGGGCAAGTTAACAAAAAGTAACTTAAAGCACCTAGTTTACTAGATCGTAATTTCCTCCTTCAAATACATTTTTAAATCACTAAAACCGGAGTTAAACCAAAAGACGTTAGTTTCATTTGAAATTTACCTTTCGATTGCGGAAATTATACATTGTTCAGTAAACAGTAAGTAAACTTTCGATTACCATAACTTTTTAGTTTTAACTTGAGTTTAAGTAATTCAAATTTCGCTGTAAAGCGAAAGAGAAGATCTACAATCTCATTTGCTTTAACTTACTTTTCGATCACCGATGACCGATCAAGGTTGATTAATACTTTAAATATTTAATAGCAACGGGACCGGTTACGAGTTACCGAAAAGTAACTTAAAGAACCTAGTTTACTAGATATTCTTTTCTTCTTTCCAACTCATATCAAATAACTAAAATCAGTGTTGAAACGATAACGTAAAGGTAATTTGAAGGTTACTTATCGATTGCCGAAATGATACATCGTTTGGTAAATAATCGGTAAGTAAACTATAAATAACCATAATTTTTTCGTTTTAACTCTGATTTGAGTAATCGAAAATGCCGTAGAAAGAGGAAAAGAAGATCTAAAAATTTATTGCGTTAACTTATATTAGAATCACAGGTGACCGATCATGGTTGACTAGTTCTTTGATCATTTAAAAGCAACGGGGCAGGTTAACGAAAAGTAACTTAAAGCACCTAGTTTACTAGATCGTAATTTCCTCCTTCAAATACATTTTTAAATCACTAAAACCGGAGTTAAAACAAAAAACGTTAGTTTCATTTGAAATTTACCTTTCGATTGCAGAAATTATACATTGTTTAGTAAACAGTCAGTAAGTAAACTTTCGATTACCATAACTTTTTAGTTTTAACTTGAATTTGTGTAATTCAAATTGCGTTGTAAAGCAAAAGAGAAGAGCTACAAACTCATTTGCTTTAACTTACTTTTCGATCACCGATGACCGGTCAAGGTAGATTAATACTTTAAATATTTAATAGCAACGGGACCGGTTACGGGTTACTGAAATGTAACTTAAAGCACCTAGTGTACTAAATATTCTTTTCTTCTTTCAACCTCATATTAAATAACTAAAATAAGTGTTGAAACGATAATGTAAGGGTAATTTGAGGTTTACTTATCGATTGTCGAAATGATACATCGTTTGGTAAATAATCGGAAAGTAAACTTTAAATAACCATAACTTTTTCGTTTTAACTCTGATTTGAGTAATTGGAAATGCGGTAGAAAGAGGAAAAGTAGATCTAAAAGTTTATTGCGTTAACTTATATTAGAATCACTGGTAACCGATCATGGTTGACTAGTTCTTTGATCATTTAAAAGCAACGGGACAAGTTAACGAAAAATAACTTAAAACACCTAGTTTACTAGATCCTTCTATCCTCCTTCAAATACATTTTTAAATCACTAAAATCGGAGTTAAAACAAAAAACGTTAGTTTCATTTGAAATTTACCTTTCGATTGCGGAAATTATACATTGTTCAGTCAACTGTCAGTAAGTAAACTTTCGATTACCATAACTTTTTAGTTTTAACTTGAATATGAGTAATTCAAATTGCACTGTAAAGCGGAAGAAAAGATCGACAAACTCATTTGCTTGAACTTACTTTTCAATCACCGATGACCGGTAAAGGTTGATTAAAACTTTAAATATTTAATAGCAACGGGACCGGTTACGGGTTACCGAAAAGTAACTTAAAGCACCTAGTTTACTAGATATTCTTTTCATCTTTCCAACTCATATTAAAGAACTAAAATAAGTGTTGAAACGATAACGTAAGGGTAATTTGAGGTTTACTTATCGATTGCCGAAAGGATACATCGTTTGGTAAATAATAGGTAAGTAAACTTTAAATAACCATAACTTTTTCATTTTAACTCTGATTTGAGTAATTGGAAGTGCGGTAGAAAGAGGAAAAGAAGATCTAAAAGTTTATTGCGTTAACTTATATTAGAATCACTGGTAACCGATCATGGTTGACTAGTTCTGTGATCATTTAATAGCAAAGGGACAAGTTAACTAAAAAAAGTAACTTAAAGCACTTAGTTTACTAGATCGCTCTTTCCTCCTTCAAATACATTTTCAAATCACTAAAATCGGAGTTAAAACAAAAAACGTTAGTTTCAGTTGAATTTTACCTTTCGATTGCAGAAATTATACAATGTTCGGTAAACAGTCAGTAAGTAAACTTTCAATTACCATAACTTTTTAGTTTTAACTTGAGTTTAAGTAATTCAAATTTCGCAGTAAAGCAAAAGAGAAGAGCTACAAACTTATTTGCTTTAACTTACTTTTCGATCACCGATGATCGGCCAAGGTTGATTAATACTTGAAATATTGAATAGCAACGGGACCGGTTACGTGTTACCGAAAAGTAGCTTAAAGCACCTAGTTTACTAGATATTCTTTTCTTCTTTCCAACTCATTAAATAACTAAAATAAGAGCTAAAACGATATCGTTAGGGTAATTTTAAGTTTACTTATCGGTTGTTGAAATGATACATCGTTAGGTAAATAATCGGTATGTAAACTTTAAGTAACCATAATTTTTTCGTTTTAACTCTGATTTGAGTAATTGAAAATGCGGTAGAAAGTGGAAAAGAAGATGTAAAAGTTTATTGCGTTAACTTATATTAGAATCACTGGTAACCGATCATGGTTGACTAGTTCTTTGATCATTTAAAAGCAACGGGACAAGTTAACGAAAAGTAACTTAAAGCACCTAGTTTACAAGATCGTAATTTCCTCATACAAATACATTTTTAAATCACTAAAACCAGAGTTAAAACAAAAAACGTTAGTTTCATTTGAAATTTACCTTTCGATTGCGGAAATTATACATTGTTCAGAAAACAGTCAGTAAGTAAACTTTCGATTACCATAACTTTTTAGTTTTAACTTGAATTTAAGTAATTCAAATTTCGCTGTAAAGCGAAAGAGAAGATCTACAAACTCATTTGCTTTAACTTACTTTTCGATCACCGATGACCGGTCAAGGTTGATTAATACTTAAAATATTTAATAGCAACGGGACCGGTTACGAGTTACCGAAAAGTAACTTAAAGCACCTAGTTTACTAGATATTCTTTTCTTCTTTCCAACTCATATCAAATAACTAAAATAAGTGTTGAAACGATAACGTAAAGGTAATTTGAAGTTTACTTATCGATTGCCGAAATGATACATCGTTTGGTAAATAATCGGTAAGTAAACTTTAAATAACCATAACTTTTTCGTTTTAACTCTAATTTGAGTAATTCGAAATGCGGTAGAAAGAGGAAAAGAAGATCTAAAAGTTTGTTGCGTTAACTTATATTAGAATCACTGGTAACCGATCATGGTTGACTAGTTGTTGGATCATTTAAAAGCAACGGGACAAGTTAACGAAAAAAAGTAACTTAAAGCACCTAGTTTACTAGATCCTTCTTTCCTCCTTCAAATACATTTTTAAATCACTAAAATCAGAGTTAAAAGAAAAAACATTAATTTCATTTGAATTTTACCTTTCGATTGCGGAAATTATACACTGTTCGGTAAACAATCAGTAAGTAAACTTTCAAGTACCATAACTTTTTAGTTTTAACTTGAATTTGAGTAATTCAAATTGCGCTGTAAAGCAAAAGAGAAGATCTACAAACTTATTTGCTTTAACTTACTTTTCGATCACCGATGATCGGTCAAGGTTGATTAATACTTGAAATATTGAATAGCAACGGGACTGGTTACGGTTTACCGAAAAGTAGCTTAAAGCACCTAGTTTACTAGATATTCTTTTCTTCTTTCCAACCCATTAAATAACTAAAAGAAGAGTTAACACGATATCGTTAGGGTAATTTGAAGTTTACTTATCTGTTGCTGAAATGATACATCGTTTGGTAAATAATCGGTATGTAAACTTTAAATAACCATAAGTTTTTCGTTTTAACTCTGATTTGAGTAATTGGAAATGCGGTAGAAAGTGGAAAAGAACATGTAAAAGTTTATTGCGTTAACTTATATTAGAATCACTGGTAACCGATCATGGTTGACTAATTGTTTGATCATTTAAAAGCAACGGGACAAGTTAACGAAAAGTAACTTAAAGCACCTAGTTTACTAGACTCTAATTTCCTCCTTCAAATACATTTTTAAATTACTAAAATCGGAGTTAAAACAAAAAAATTAGTTTCATTTGAAATTTACCTTTCGATTGCGGAAATTATACATTGTTCAGTCAACTGTCAGTAAGTAAACTTTCGATTACCATAACTTTTTAGTTTTAACTTCAATTTGAGTAATTCAAATTGTGCTGTAAAGCGGAAGAAAAGATCGACAAACTCATTTGCTTTAACTTACTTTTCAATCACCGAGGACCGGTCAAGGTTGATTAATACTTTAAATATTTAATAGCAACGGGACCGGTTACGGGTTACCGAAAAGTAACTTAAAGCACCTAGTTCACTAGATATTCTTTTCTTCTTTCCAACTCATATTAAATAACTAAAATAAGAGTTAAAACGATAACGTTAGGGTGATTTGAAGTTTACTTATCGATTGCCGAAATGATACATCGTTTGGTAAATAATCGGTAAGTAAACTTTAAATAATCGTAACTTTTTCATCTTAACTCTGAATTGAGTAATCGGAAATGTGGTAGAAACAGGAAAAGAAGATCTAAAAGTTTGTTGCGTTAACTTATATTAGAATCACTGGTAACCGATCATGGTTGACTAGTTCTTTGATCATTTAAAAGCAACGGGACAAGTTAACGAAAAGTAACTTAAAGTACCTAGTTTACTAGATCGTTCTTTCCTCCTTCAAATACATTTTTAAATCACTAAAATCGGAGTTAAAACAAAAAACGTTAGTTTCATTTGAATTTAACTTTCGATTGCGGAAATTATACATTGTTCGGTAAACAGTCAGTAAGTAAACTTTCGATTACCGTAACTTTTTAGTTTTAACTTGAATTTGAGTAATTCAAATTGCACTGTAAAGCGGAAGAACAAATCTACAACCTCATTTTCTTTAACTTACTTTTCGATCACCGATGACCGGTCAAGGTTGATTAATACTTTAAATATTTAATAGCAACGGGACCGGTTACAGGTTACCGAAAAGTAACTTAAAGCACCTAGTTTACTAGATATTCTTTTCTTCATTCCAACTCATTAAATAACTAAAATAAGAGTTAAAACGATAACGTTAGGGTAATTTTAAGTTTACTTATCGATTGCTGAAATGATACATCGTTCGGTAAATAATCAGTAAGTAAACTTTAAATAACCATAACTTTTTCGTTTTAACTCTGATTTGAGTAATTGGAAATGCAGTAGAAAGAGGAAAAGAAGATCTAAAAGTTTATTGCATTAACTTATATTAGAATCACTGGTAACCGATCATGGTTGACTACTTCTTTTATCATTTAAAAGCAACGGGACAAGTTAACGAAAAGTAACTTAAAGCACCTTGTTTACTAGATCGTTCTTTCCTCCTTCAAATACATTTTTAAATCACTAAAATCGGAGTTAAAACAAAAAACGTTAGTTTCATTTGAATTTTACCTTTCGATTGCGGAAATTATACAATGTTCGATAAACAGTCAGTAAGTAAACTTTCAATTACCATAACTTTTTTGTTTAAACTTGAATTTGAGTAATTCAAATTGCGCTGTAAAGCGAAAGAGAAGATCTACAAACTCATTTGCTTTAACTTACTTTTCGATCACCGATGACCGTCAAGGTTGATTAATACTTTAAATATTTAATAGCAACGGGACCGGTTGTGGGTTACCGAAAAGTAACTTAAAGCACCTAGTTTACTAGATATTCATTTCTTCTTTCGAACTCATATTAAATAAGTAAAATAAGAGTTAAAACGATAATGTTAGGGTAATTTGACGTTTACTTATCGATTGCTGAAAGGATACATCGTTTGTTAAATAATCTGTAAGTAAATTTTAAATAACCATAACTTTTTCGTTTTAACTCTGATTTGAGTAATTGGAAATGCGGTAGAAAGAGGAAAAGAAGATCTAAAAGTTTATTGCGTTAACTTATATTAGAATCACAGGTAACCGATCATGGTTGACTAGTTCTTTGATCATTTAAAAGCAACGGGGCAAGTTAACGAAAAGTAATTTAAAGCACCAAGTTTACTAGATCGTAATTTCCTCCTTCTAATACATTTTTAAATCACTAAAACCGGAGTTAAAACAAAAAACGTTAGTTTCATTTGAAATTTACCTTTCGATTACAAAAATTATACATTGTTCAGTAAACAGTAAGTAAACTTTCGATTACCATAACTTTTTAGTTTTAACTTGAGTTTAAGTAATTCAAATTTCGCTGTAAAGCGAAAGAGATGATCTACAAACTCATTTGCTTTAACTTACTTTTCGATCACCGATGACCGGTCAAGGTTGATTAATACTTTAAATATTTAATAGCACCGGGACCGGTTACGAGTTATCGAAAAGTAACTCAAAGCACCTAGTTTATTAGATATTCTTTTGTTCTTTCCAACTCATATCAAATAACTAAAATAAGTGTTGAAACGATAACGTAAAGGTAATTTGAAGTTTACTTATCGATAGCCGAAATAATACATCGTTTGGTAAATAATCGGTAAGTAAACTTTAAATAACCATAACTTTTTCGTTTTAACTCTAATTTGAGTAATTGGAAATGCGGTAGAAAGAGGAAAAGAATATCTAAAAGTTTGTTGCGTTAACTTATATTAGAATCACTGGTAACCGATCATGGTTGACTAGTTGTTGGATCATTTAAAAGCAACGGGACAAGTTAACGAAAAAAAGTAACTTAAAGCACCTAGTTTACTAGATCCTTCTTTCCTCGTTCAAATACATTTTTAAATCACTAAAATCGGAGTTAAAACAAAAAACATTAATTTCATTTTAATTTTACCTTTCGATTGCGGAAATTATACACTGTTCGGTAAACAATCAGTAAGTAAACTTTCAATTACCATAACATTTTAGTTTTAACTTGAATTTGAGTAATTCAAATTGTGCTGTAAAGCAAAAGAGAAGATCTACAAACTTATTTGCTTTAACTTACTTTTCGATCACCGATGATCGGTCAAGGTTGATTAATACTTTAAATATTTAATAGCAACGGGACCGGTTACAGGTTACCGAAAAGTAACTTAAAGCACCTAGTTTACTAGATATTCTTTTCTTCATTCCAACTCATTAAATAACTAAAATAAGAGTTAAAACGATAACGTTATGGTAATTTGAAGTTTACTTATCGATTGCTGAAATGATACATCGTTTCGTAAACAATCGGTACGTAAACTTTAAATAACCATAACCATTTCATTTTAACTCTGATTTGAGTAATTGGAAGTGCGGTAGAACGAGGAAAAGAAGATCTAAAAGTTTAATGCGTTAACTTATATTAGAATCACTGGTAACCGATCATGGTTGACTAGTTCTTTGATCATTTAATAGCAACGGGACAAGTTAACTAAAAAAAGTAACTTAAAGCACTTAGTTTAATCGTTCTTTCCTCCTTCAAATACATTTTTAAATCACTAAAATCGGAGTTAAACAAAAAACGTTAGTTTCATTTGAATTTTACCTTTCGATTGCGGAAATTATACAATGTTCGGTAAACAGTCAGTAAGTAAACTTTCAATTACCATAACTTTTTCGTTTAAACTTGAATTTGAGCAATTCAAATTGCGCTGTAAAGCGAAAGAGAAGATCTACAAACTCATTTGCTTTAACTTACTTTTTGATCACCGATGACCGGTCAAGGTTGATTAATACTTTCAATACTTAATAGCAACGTGACCGGTTACGGGTTACCGAAAAGTAACTTAAAGCACCAAGTTTACTAGATCGTAATTTCCTCCTTCTAATACATTTTTAAATCACTAAAACCGGAGTTAAAACAAAAAACGTTAGTTTCATTTGAAATTTACCTTTCGATTACGAAAATTATACATTGTTCAGTAAACAGTAAGTAAACTTTCGATTACCATAACTTTTTAGTTTTAACTTGAGTTTAAGTAATTCAAATTTCGCTGTAAAGCGAAAGAGAAGATCTACAATCTCATTTGCTTTAACTTACTTTTCGATCACCGATGACCGGTCAAGGTTGATTAATACTTTAAATATTTAATAGCACCGGGACCGGTTACGAGTTATCGAAAAGTAACTTAAAGCACCTAGTTTACTAGATATTCTTTTCTTCTTTCCAACTCATATCAAATAACTAAAATAAGTGTTGAAACGATAACGTAAAGGTAATTTGAAGTTTACTTATCGATTGCCGAAATGATACATCGTTTGGTAAATAATCGGTAAGTAAACTTTAAATAACCATAACTTTTTCGTTTTAACTCTAATTTGAGTAATTGGAAATGCGGTAGAAAGAGGAAAAGAAGATCTAAAAGTTTGTTGCGTTAACTTATATTAGAATCACTGGTAACCGATCATGGTTGACTAGTTGTTGGATCATTTAAAAGCAACGGGACAAGTTAACGAAAAAAAGTAACTTAAAGCACCTAGTTTACTAGATCCTTCTTTCCTCGTTCAAATACATTTTTAAATCACTAAAATCGGAGTTAAAACAAAAAACATTAATTTCATTTTAATTTTACCTTTCGATTGCGGAAATTATACACTGTTCGGTAAACAATCTGTAAGTAAACTTTCAATTACCATAACATTTTAGTTTTAACTTGAATTTGAGTAATTCAAATTGCGCTGTAAAGCAAAAGAGAAGATCTACAAACTTATTTGCTTTAACTTACTTTTCGATCACCGATGATCGGTCAAGGCTGATTAATACTTTAAATATTTAATAGCAACGGGACCGGTTACAGGTTACCGAAAAGTAACTTAAAGCACCTAGTTTACTAGATATTCTTTTCTTCATTCCAACTCATTAAATAACTAAAATAAGAGTTAAAACGATAACGTTAGGGTAATTTGAAGTTTACTTATCGATTGCTGAAATGATACATCGTTTGGTAAATAATCGGTACGTAAACTTTAAATAACCATAACCATTTCATTTTAACTCTGATTTGAGTAATTGGAAATGCGATAGAAAGAGGAAAAGAAGATCTAAAAGTTTGTTGCGTTAACTTATATTAGAATCACTGGTAACCGATCATGGTTGACTAGTCGTTGGATCATTTAAAAGCAACGGGACAAGTTAACTAAAAAAAGTAACTTAAAGCACCTAGTTTACTAAATCGTTCTTTCCTCCTTCAAATACATTTTTAAATCACTAAAATCGGAGTTAAAACAAAAAACGTTAGTTTCATTTGAATTTTACCTTTCGATTGCGGAAATTATACAATGTTCGGTAAACAGTCAGTAAGTAAACTTTCAATTACCATAACTTTTTCTTTTAAACTTGAATTTGAGTAATTCAAATTGCGCTGTAAAGTGAAAGAGAAGATCTACAAACTCATTTGCTTTAACTTACTTTCCGATCACCGATGACCGGTCAAGGTTGATTAATACTTTGAATACTTAATAGCAACGGGACCGGTTACGGGTTGCCGAAAAGTAACTTAAAGCACCTAGTTTACTAGATATTCTTTTCTTCTTTCCAGCACATTAAATAACTAAAATAAGAGTTAAAACGATATCGTTAGGGTAATTTTAAGTTTACTTATCGATTGCTGAAATGATACATCGTTTGGTAAATAATCGGTAAGTAAACTATAAATAACCATAATTTTTTCGTTTTAACTCTGATTTGAGTACTCGGAAATGCCGTAGAAAGAGGAAAAGAAGATCTAAAAATTTATTGCGTTAACTTATATTAGAATCACAGGTAACCGATCATGGTTGACTGGTTCTTTGATCATTTAAAAGCAACGGGACAAGTTAACGAAAAGTAACTTAAAGCACCTAGTTTACTAGATCGTAATTTCCTCATTCAAATACATTTTTAAATCACTAAAACCGGGGTTAAAACAAAAAACGTTAGTTTCATTTGAAATTTACCTTTCGATTGCGGAAATTATACATTGTTCAGTAAACAGTCGGTAAGTAAACTTTCGATTACCATAACTTTTTAGTTTTAACTTGAATTTGAGTAATTCAAATTGCGTTGTAAAGCGGAAGAAAAGATCTACAAACTCATTTGCTTTAACTTGCTTTTCGATCACCGATGACCGGTCACGGTTGATTAATACTTTAAATATTTAATAGCAACGGGACCGGTTACGGGTTACTAAAATGTAACTTAAAGCACCTAGTTTACTAAATATTCTTTTCTTCTTTCAACCTCATATTAAATAACTAAAATAAGTGTTGAAACGATAATGTAAGGGTAATTTGAGGTTTACTTATCGATTGTCGAAATGATACATCGTTTGGTAAATAATCAGTAAGTAAACTTTAAATAACCATAACTTTTTCGTTTTAACTCTGATTTGAGTAATTGGAAATGCGGTAGAAAGAGGAAAAGTAGATCTAAAAGTTTATTGCGTTAACTTATATTAGAATCACTGGTAACCGATCATGGTTGACTAGTTCTTTGATCATTTAAAAGCAATGGGACAAGTTAACGAAAAATAACTTAAAACACCTAGTTTACTAGATCCTTCTTTCCTCCTTCAAATACATTTTTAAATCACTAAAATCGGAGTTAAAACAAAAAACGTTAGTTTCATTTGAAATTTACCTTTCGATTGCGGAAATTATACATTGTTCAGTAAACTGTCAGTAAGTAAACTTTCGATTACCATAACTTTTTAGTTTTAACTTGAATTTGAGTAATTCAAATTGCGCTGTAAAGCAAAAGAGAAGATCGACAAACTCATTTGCTTTAACTTACTCTTCGATCACCGATGACCGGTCAAGGTTGATTAATACTTTAAATATTTAATAGCAACGGGACCGGTTACGGGTTACCGAAAAGTAACTTGAAGCACCTAGTTTACTAGATATTCTCTTCATCTTTCCAACTCATATTAAATAACTAAAATAAGTGTTGAAACGATAACGTAAGGGTAATTTGAGGTTTACTTATCGATTGCAGAAATGATACATCGTTCGGTAAATAATCAGTAAGTAAACTTTAAATAACCATAACTTTTTCATTTTAACTCTGATTTGAGTAATTGGAAATGCGGTAGAAAGAGGAAAAGAAGATCTAAAAGTTTATTGCGTTAACTTATATTAGAATCACTGGTAACCGATCATGGTTGACTAGTTCTTTGATCATTTAATAGCAACGGGACAAGTTAACTAAAAAAAGTAACTTAAAGCACTTAGTTTACTAGATCGTTCTTTCCTCCTTCAAATACATTTTTAAATCACTATCGGAGTTAAAACAAAAAACGTTAGTTTCATTTGAATTTTACCTTTCGATTGCGGAAATTATACAATGTTCGGTAAACAGTCAGTAAGTAAACTTTCAATTACCATAACTTTTTCTTTTAAACTTGAATTTGAGTAATTCAAATTGCGCTGTAAAGCGAAAGAGAAGATCTAAAACTCATTTGCTTTAACTTAATTTTCGATCACCGATGACCGGTCAAGGTTGATTAACACTTTGAATACTTAATAGCAACGGGACCGGTTACGGGTTACCGAAAAGTAACTTAAAGCACCTAGTTTACTAGATATTCTTTTCTTCTTTCCAACTCATATTAAATAACTAAAATAAGAGTTAAAACGATATCGTTAGGGTAATTTTAAGTTTACTTATCGATTGTTCAAATGATACATCGTTGGGTAAATAATCGGTAAGTAAACTATAAATAACCATAATTTTTTCGTTTTACCGCTGATTTGAGTAATCGAAAATGCCGTTGAAAGAGGGAAAGAAGATCTAAAAATTTATTGCATTAACTTATATTAGAATCAAAGGTAACCGATCATGGTTGACTAGTTCTTTGATCATTTAAAAGCAACGGGACAAGTTAACGAAAAGTAACTTAAAGCACCTAGTTTACTAGATCGTAATTTCCTCCTTCAAATACATTTTTAAATCACTAAAATCGGAATTAAAACAAAAAATGTTAGTTTCATTTGAAATTTTCCTTTCGATTACGGAAATTATACATTGTTCAGTAAACAGTCAGTAAGTAAACTTTCGATTACCATAACTTTTTAGTTTTAACTTGAATTTGAGTAATTCAAATTGCGTTGTATAGCGGAGAAAAGATCTACAAACTCATTTGCTTTAACTTACTTTTCGATCACCGATGACCGGTCACGGTTGATTAATACTTTAAATATTTAATAGCAACGAGACCGGTTACTGGTTACCGAAAAGTAACTTAAAGCACCTAGTTTACTAGATATTCTTTTCTTCTTTCAACCTCATATTAAATAACTAAAATAAGTGTTGAAACGATAATGTAAGGGTAATTTGAGGTTTACTTATCGATTGCCGAAATGATACATCGTTTGGTAAATAATCGGTAAGTAAACTTTAAATAACCATTACTTTTTCGTTTTAACTCTGATTTGAGTAATTGGAAATGCGGTAGAAAGAGGAAAAGAAGATCTAAAAGTTTGTTGCGTTAACTTATATTAGAATCACTGGTAACCGATCATGGTTGACTAGTTGTTTGATCATTTAAAAGCAACGGGACAAGTTAACGAAAAAAAGTAACTTAAAGCACCTAGTTTACTAGATCCTTCTTTCCACCTTCAAATACATTTTTAAATCACTAAAATCGGAGTTAAAACAAAAAACGTTAGTTTCATTTGAATTTTACCTTTCGTTTGCGGAAATTATACACTGTTCGGTAAACAATCAGTAAGTAAACTTTCAATTACCATAACTTTTTTGTTTTAACTTGAATTTGAGTAATTCAAATTGCATTGTAAAGCAAAAGAGAAGATCTACAAACTTGTTTGCTATAACTTACTTTTTGACCACCGATGATCAGTCAAGGTTGATTAATACTTGAAATATTGAATAGCAACGGGACCGGTTACGGCTTACCGAAAAGTAGCTTAAAGCACCTAGTTTACTAGATATTCTTTTCTTCTTTCCAACTCATTAAATACCTAAAATAAGAGTTAAAACGATATCGTTAGGGTAATTTGAAGTTTACTTATCGGTTGCTGAAATGATACATCGTTTCGTAAATTATCGGTATGTAAACTTTAAATAACCATAATTTTTTCGTTTTAACTCTGATTTGAGTAATTGGAAATGCCATAAAAAGTGGAAAAGAAGATGTAAAAGTTTATTGCGTTAACTTATATTAGAATCACTGGTAACCGATCATGGTTGACTAATTCTTTGATCATTTAAAAGCAACGGGACAAGTTAACGAAAAGTAACTTAAAGCACCTAGTTTACTAGATCCTAATTTCCTCATTCAAATACATTTTTAAATCACTAAAATCGAAGTTAAAACAAAAAACGTTAGTTTCATTTGAAATTTACCTTTCGATTGCGGAAATTATACATTGTTTAGTAAACTGTCAGTAAGTAAACTTTCGATTACCATAACTTTTTAGTTTTAACTTGAATTTGAGTAATTCAAATTGCGCTGTAAAGCGGAAGAAAAGATCGACAAACTCATTTGCTTTAACTTTCTTTTCGATCACCGATGACCGGTCAAGGTTGATTAATACTTTAAATATTTAATAGCAACGGGACCGGTTACGGGTTACCGAAAAGTAACTTAAAGCACCTAGTTTACTAGATATTCTCTTCATCTTTCCAACTCATATTAAATAACTAAAATAAGTGTTGAAACGATAACGTAAGGGTAATTTGAGGTTTACTTATCGATTGCCGAAAGGATACATCGTTTGGTAAATAATCAGTAAGTAAACTTTAAATAACCATAACTTTTTCGTTTTAACTATGATTTGAGTAATTGGAAATGCCGTAGAAAGAGGAAAAGAAGATCTAAAAGTTTGTTTCATTAACTTATATTAGAATCACTGGTAACCGATCATGGTTGACTAGTTGTTTGATCATTTAAAAGCAACGGAACAAGTTAACGAAAAAAAGTAACTTAAAGCACCTAGTTTACTTGATCCTTCTTTCCTCCTTCAAATACATTTTTAAATCACTAAAATCGGAGTTAAAACATAAAACGTTAGTTTCATTTGTATTTTACCTTTCGATTGCGGAAATTATACAATGTTCGGTAAACAGTCAGTAAGTAAACTTTCAATTACCATAACTTTTTCTATTAAACTTGAATTTGACTAATTCAAATTGCGCTGTAAAGTGAAAGAGAAGATCTACAAACTCATTTGCTTTAACTTACTTTCCGATCACCGATGACCGGTGAAGGTTGATTAATACTTTGAATACTTAATAGCAACGGGACCGGTTACGGGTTGCCGAAAAGTAACTTAAAGCACCTAGTTTGCTAGATATTCTTTTCTTCTTTCCAGCACATTAAATAACTAAAATAAGAGTTAAAACGATATCCTTAGGGTAATTTTAAGTTTACTTATCGATTGCTGAAATAATACATCGTTTGGTAAATAATCGGTAAGTAAACTATAAATAACCATAATTTTTTCGTTTTAACTTTGATTTGAGTACTCGGAAATGCCGTAGAAAGAGGAAAAGAAGATCTAAAAATTTATTGCGTTAACTTATATTAGAATCACAGGTAACCGATCATGGTTGACTGGTTCTTTGATCATTTAAAAGCAACGGGACAAGTTAACGAAAAGTAACTTAAAGCACCTAGTTTACTAGATCGTAATTTCCTCATTCAAATACATTTTTAAATCACTAAAATCGGAGTTAAAACAAAAAACGTTAGTTTCATTTGAAATTTACCTTTCGATTGCGGAAATTATACATTGTTCAGTAAACAGTCAGTAAGTAAACTTTCGATTACCATAACTTTTTAGTTTTAACTTGAATTTGAGTAATTCAAATTGCGCTGTAAAGCGGAAGAAAAGATCTACAAACTCATTTGCTTTAACTTGCTTTTCGATCACCGATGACCGGTCACGGTTGATTAATACTTTAAATATTTAATAGCAACGGGACCGGTTACGGGTTACCGAAAAGTAACTTAAAGCACCTAGTTTACTAGATATTCTCTTCATCTTTCCAACTCATATTAAATAACTAAAATAAGTGTTGAAACGATAACGTAAGGGTAATTTGAGGTTTACTTATCGATTGCCGAAAGGATACATCGTTTGGTAAATAATCAGTAAGTAAACTTTAAATAACCATAACGTTTTCGTTTTAACTCTGATTTGAG
Source organism: Paratinospora sagittata (assembly GCA_035771175.1). Classification (NCBI taxonomy): domain Eukaryota; kingdom Viridiplantae; phylum Streptophyta; class Magnoliopsida; order Ranunculales; family Menispermaceae; genus Paratinospora; species Paratinospora sagittata. Next base: position 22,641,687 of record CM069607.1, read on the forward strand.
TAATTGGACCATAACTTTTTAGTTTTAACTTGAATTTGAGTAATTCAAATTGCGCTGTAAAGCAAAAGAGAAGATCGACAAACTCATTTGCTTTAACTTACTTTTCGATCACCGATGACCGGTCAAGGTTGATTAATACTTGAAATATTGAATAGCAACGGGACCGGTTACGGGTTACCGAAAAGTAACTTGAAGCACCTAGTTTACTAGATATTCTCTTCATCTTTCCAACTCATATTAAATAACTAAAATAAGTGTTGAAACGATAACGTAAGGGTAATTTGAGGTTTACTTATCGATTGCCGAAAGGATACATCGTTTGGTAAGTAATCAGTAAGTAAACTTTAAATAACCATAACTTTTTCATTTTAACTCTGATTTGAGTAATTGGAAATGAGGTAGAAAGAGGAAAAGAAGATCTAAAAGTTTATTGCGTTAACTTATATTAGAATCACTGGTAACCGATCATGGTTGACTAGTTCTTTGATCATTTAATAGCAACGGGACAAGTTAACTAAAAAAAGTAACTTAAAGCACTTAGTTTACTAGATCGTTATTTCCTCCTTCAAATACATTTTTAAATCACTAAAATCGGAGTTAAAACAAAAAACGTTAGTTTCATTTGAATTTTACCTTTCGATTGCGGAAATTATACAATGTTCGGTAAACAGTCAGTAAGTAAACTTTCAATTACCATAACTTTTTCTTTTAAACTTGAATTTGAGTAATTCAAATTGCGCTGTAAAGCGAAAGAGAAGATCTAAAACTCATTTGCTTTAACTTAATTTTCGATCACCGATGACCGGTCAAGGTTGATTAATACTTTGAATACTTAATAGCAACGGGACCGGTTACGGGTTACCGAAAAGTAACTTAAAGCACCTAGTTTACTAGATATTCTTTTCTTCTTTCCAACTCATATTAAATAACTAAAATAAGAGTTAAAACGATATCGTTAGGGTACTTTTAAGTTTACTTATTGATTGTTGAAATGATACATCGTTGGGTAAATAATCGATAAGTAAACTATAAATAACCATAATTTTTTCGTTTTACCGCTGATTTGAGTAATCGAAAATGCCGTAGAAAGAGGGAAAGAAGATCTAAAAATTTATTGCGTTAACTTATATTAGAATCAAAGGTAACCGATCATGGTTGACTAGTTCTTTGATCATTTAAAAGCAACGGGACAAGTTAACGAAAAGTAACTTAAAGCACCAAGTTTACTAGATCGCAATTTCCTCCTTCAAATACATTTTTAAATCACTAAAACCGGAATTAAAACAAAAAATGTTAGTTTAATTTGAAATTTTCCTTTCGATTACGGAAATTATACTTTGTTCAGTAAACAATCAGTAAGTAAACTTTCGATTACCATAACTTTTTAGTTTTAACTTGAATTTGAGTAATTCAAATTGCGTTGTATAGCGGAGAAAAGATCTACAAACTCATTTGCTTTAACTTACTTTTCGATCACCGATGACCGGTCACGGTTGATTAATACTTTAAATATTTAATAGCAACGAGACCGGTTACTGGTTACCGAAAAGTAACTTAAAGCACCTAGTTTACTAGATATTCTTTTCTTCTTTCAACCTCATTTTAAATAACTAAAATAAGTGTTGAAACGATAATGTAAGGGTAATTTGAGGTTTACTTATCGATTGCCGAAATGATACATCGTTTGGTAAATAATCGGTAAGTAAACTTTAAATAACCATTACTTTTTCGTTTTAACTCTGATTTGAGTAATTGGAAATGCGGTAGAAAGAGGAAAAGAAGATCTAAAAGTTTGTTGCGTTAACTTATATTAGAATCACTGGTAACCGATCATGGTTGACTAGTTGTTTGATCATTTAAAAGCAACGGGACAAGTTAACGAAAAAAAGTAACTTAAAGCACCTAGTTTACTAGATCCTTCTTTCCACCTTCGAATACATTTTTAAATCACTAAAATCAGAGTTAAAACAAAAAACGTTAGTTTGATTTGAATTTTACCTTTCGTTTGCGGAAATTATACATTGTTCGGTAAACAATCAGTAAGTGAACTTTCAATTACCATAACTTTTTAGTTTTAACTTGAATTTGAGTAATTCAAATTGCATTGTAAAGCAAAAGAGAAGATCTACAAACTTGTTTGCTATAACTTACTTTTTGATCACCGATGATCAGTCAAGGTTGATTAATACTTGAAATATTGAATAGCAACGGGACCGGTTACGGGTTACCGAAAAGTAGCTTAAAGCACCTAGTTTACTAGATATTCTTTTTTTCTTTCCAACTCATTAAATACCTAAAATAAGAGTTAAAACGATATCGTTAGGGTAATTTGAAGTTTACTTATCAGTTGCTGAAATGATACATCGTTTCGTAAATTATCGGTATGTAAACTTTAAATAACCATAATTTTTTCGTTTTAACTCTGATTTGAGTAATTGGAAATGCCATAAAAAGTGGAAAAGAAGATGTAAAAGTTTATTGCGTTAACTTATATTAGAATCACTGGTAACCGATCATGGTTGACTAATTCTTTGATCATTTAAAAGCAACGGGACAAGTTAACGAAAAGTAACTTAAAGCACCAAGTTTACTAGATCCTAATTTCCTCATTCAAATACATTTTTAAATCATTAAAATCGGAGTTAAAACAAAAAACGTTAGTTTCATTTGAAATTTACCTTTCGATTGCGGAAATTATACATTGTTCAGTAAACTGTCAGTAAGTAAACTTTCGATTACCATAACTTTTTAGTTTTAACTTGAATTTGAGTAATTCAAATTGCGCTGTAAAGCGGAAGAAAAGATCGACAAACTCATTTGCTTTAACATACTTTTTGATCACCGATGACCGGTCAAGGTTGATTAATACTTTAAATATTTAATAGCAACGGGACCGGTTACGGGTTACCGAAAAGTAACTTAAAGCACCTAGTTTACTAGATATTCTCTTCATCTTTCCAACTCATATTAAATAACTAAAATAAGTGTTGAAACGATAACGTAAGGGTAATTTGAGGTTTACTTATCGATTGCCGAAAGGATACATCGTTTGGTAAATAATCAGTAAGTAAACTTTAAATAACCATAACTTTTTCGTTTTAACTCTGATTTGAGTAATTGGAAATGCCGTAGAAAGAGGAAAAGAAGATCTAAAAGTTTGTTGCGTTAACTTATATTAGAATCAATGGTAACCGATCATGGTTGACTAGTTGTTTGATCATTTAAAAGCAACGGGACAAGTTAAAGAAAAAAAGTAACTTAAAGCACCTAGTTTACTAGATATTCTTTTCTTCTTTCCAACTCATATTAAATAACTAAAATAAGAGTTAAAACGATATCGTTAGGGTAATTTTAAGTTTACTTATTGATTGTTGAAATGATACATCGTTGGGTAAATAATCGATAAGTAAACTATAAATAACCATAATTTTTTCGTTTTACCGCTGATTTGAGTAATCGAAAATGCCGTAGAAAGAGGGAAAGAAGATCTAAAAATTTATTGCGTTAACTTATATTAGAATCAAAGGTAACCGATCATGGTTGTCTAGTTCTTTGATCATTTAAAAGCAACGGGACAAGTTAACGAAAAGTAACTTAAAGCACCAAGTTTACTAGATCGTAATTTCCTCCTTCAAATACATTTTTAAATCACTAAAACCGGAATTAAAACAAAAAATGTTAGTTTAATTTGAAATTTTCCTTTCGATTACGGAAATTATACTTTGTTCAGTAAACAGTCAGTAAGTAAACTTTCGATTACCATAACTTTTTAGTTTTAACTTGAATTTGAGTAATTCAAATTGCGTTGTATAGGGGAGAAAAGATCTACAAACTCATTTGCTTTAACTTACTTTTCGATCACCGATGACCGGTCACGGTTGATTAATACTTTAAATATTTAATAGCAACGAGACCGATTACTGGTTACCGAAAAGTAACTTAAAGCACCTAGTTTACTAGATATTCTTTTCTTCTTTCAACCTCATTTTAAATAACTAAAATAAGTGTTGAAACGATAATGTAAGGGTAATTTGAGGTTTACTTATCGATTGCCGAAATGATACATCGTTTGGTAAATAATCGGTAAGTAAACTTTAAATAACCATTACTTTTTCGTTTTAACTCTGATTTGAGTAATTGGAAATGCGGTAGAAAGAGGAAAAGAAGATCTAAAAGTTTGTTGCGTTAACTTATATTAGAATCACTGGTAACCGATCATGGTTGACTAGTTGTTTGATCATTTAAAAGCAACGGGACAAGTTAACGAAAAAAAGTAACTTAAAGCACCTAGTTTACTAGATCCTTCTTTCCACCTTCAAATACATTTTTAAATCACTAAAATCAGAGTTAAAACAAAAAACGTTAGTTTCATTTGAATTTTACCTTTCGTTTGCGGAAATTATACACTGTTCGGTAAACAATCAGTAAGTAAACTTTCAATTACCATAACTTTTTAGTTTTAACTTGAATTTGAGTAATTCAAATTGCATTGTAAAGCAAAAGAGAAGATCTACAAACTTGTTTGCTATAACTTACTTTTTGATCACCGATGATCAGTCAAGGTTGATTAATACTTGAAATATTGAATAGCAACGGGACCGGTTACGGGTTACCGAAAAGTAGCTTAAAGCACCTAGTTTACTAGATATTCTTTTTTTCTTTCCAACTCATTAAATACCTAAAATAAGAGTTAAAACGATATCGTTAGGGTAATTTGAAGTTTACTTATCGGTTGCTGAAATGATACATCGTTTCGTAAATTATCGGTATGTAAACTTTAAATAACCATAATTTTTTCGTTTTAACTCTGATTTGAGTAATTGGAAATGCCATAAAAAGTGGAAAAGAAGATGTAAAAGTTTATTGCGTTAACTTATATTAGAATCACTGGTAACCGATCATGGTTGACTAATTCTTTGATCATTTAAAAGCAACGGGACAAGTTAACGAAAAGTAACTTAAAGCACCAAGTTTACTAGATCCTAATTTCCTCATTCAAATACATTTTTAAATCATTAAAATCGGAGTTAAAACAAAAAACGTTAGTTTCATTTGAAATTTACCTTTCGATTGCGGAAATTATACATTGTTCAGTAAACTGTCAGTAAGTAAACTTTCGATTACCATAACTTTTTAGTTTTAACTTGAATTTGAGTAATTCAAATTGCGCTGTAAAGCGGAAGAAAAGATCGACAAACTCATTTGCTTTAACTTACTTTTCGATCACCGATGACCGGTCAAGGTTGATTAATACTTTAAATATTTAATAGCAACGGGACCGGTTACGGGTTACCGAAAAGTAACTTAAAGCACCTAGTTTACTAGATATTCTCTTCATCTTTCCAACTCATATTAAATAACTAAAATAAGTGTTGAAACGATAACGTAAGGGTAATTTGAGGTTTACTTATCGATTGCCGAAAGGATACATCGTTTGGTAAATAATCAGTAAGTAAACTTTAAATAACCATAACTTTTTCGTTTTAACTCTGATTTGAGTAATTGGAAATGCCGTAGAAAGAGGAAAAGAAGATCTAAAAGTTTGTTGCGTTAACTTATATTAGAATCAATGGTAACCGATCATGGTTGACTAGTTGTTTGATCATTTAAAAGCAACGGGACAAGTTAAAGAAAAAAAGTAACTTAAAGCACCTAGTTTACTAGATATTCTTTTCTTCTTTCCAACTCATATTAAATAACTAAAATAAGAGTTAAAACGATATCGTTAGGGTAATTTTAAGTTTACTTATTGATTGTTGAAATGATACATCGTTGGGTAAATAATCGATAAGTAAACTATAAATAACCATAATTTTTTCGTTTTACCGCTGATTTGAGTAATCGAAAATGCCGTAGAAAGAGGGAAAGAAGATCTAAAAATTTATTGCGTTAACTTATATTAGAATCAAAGGTAACCGATCATGGTTGTCTAGTTCTTTGATCATTTAAAAGCAACGGGACAAGTTAACGAAAAGTAACTTAAAGCACCAAGTTTACTAGATCGTAATTTCCTCCTTCAAATACATTTTTAAATCACTAAAACCGGAATTAAAACAAAAAATGTTAGTTTAATTTGAAATTTTCCTTTCGATTACGGAAATTATACTTTGTTCAGTAAACAGTCAGTAAGTAAACTTTCGATTACCATAACTTTTTAGTTTTAACTTGAATTTGAGTAATTCAAATTGCGTTGTATAGGGGAGAAAAGATCTACAAACTCATTTGCTTTAACTTACTTTTCGATCACCGATGACCGGTCACGGTTGATTAATACTTTAAATATTTAATAGCAACGAGACCGATTACTGGTTACCGAAAAGTAACTTAAAGCACCTAGTTTACTAGATATTCTTTTCTTCTTTCAACCTCATTTTAAATAACTAAAATAAGTGTTGAAACGATAATGTAAGGGTAATTTGAGGTTTACTTATCGATTGCCGAAATGATACATCGTTTGGTAAATAATCGGTAAGTAAACTTTAAATAACCATTACTTTTTCGTTTTAACTCTGATTTGAGTAATTGGAAATGCGGTAGAAAGAGGAAAAGAAGATCTAAAAGTTTGTTGCGTTAACTTATATTAGAATCACTGGTAACCGATCATGGTTGACTAGTTGTTTGATCATTTAAAAGCAACGGGACAAGTTAACGAAAAAAAGTAACTTAAAGCACCTAGTTTACTAGATCCTTCTTTCCACCTTCAAATACATTTTTAAATCACTAAAATCAGAGTTAAAACAAAAAACGTTAGTTTCATTTGAATTTTACCTTTCGTTTGCGGAAATTATACACTGTTCGGTAAACAATCAGTAAGTAAACTTTCAATTACCATAACTTTTTAGTTTTAACTTGAATTTGAGTAATTCAAATTGCATTGTAAAGCAAAAGAGAAGATCTACAAACTTGTTTGCTATAACTTACTTTTTGATCACCGATGATCAGTCAAGGTTGATTAATACTTGAAATATTGAATAGCAACGGGACCGGTTACGGGTTACCGAAAAGTAGCTTAAAGCACCTAGTTTACTAGATATTCTTTTTTTCTTTCCAACTCATTAAATACCTAAAATAAGAGTTAAAACGATATCGTTAGGGTAATTTGAAGTTTACTTATCGGTTGCTGAAATGATACATCGTTTCGTAAATTATCGGTATGTAAACTTTAAATAACCATAATTTTTTCGTTTTAACTCTGATTTGAGTAATTGGAAATGCCATAAAAAGTGGAAAAGAAGATGTAAAAGTTTATTGCGTTAACTTATATTAGAATCACTGGTAACCGATCATGGTTGACTAATTCTTTGATCATTTAAAAGCAACGGGACAAGTTAACGAAAAGTAACTTAAAGCACCAAGTTTACTAGATCCTAATTTCCTCATTCAAATACATTTTTAAATCATTAAAATCGGAGTTAAAACAAAAAACGTTAGTTTCATTTGAAATTTACCTTTCGATTGCGGAAATTATACATTGTTCAGTAAACTGTCAGTAAGTAAACTTTCGATTACCATAACTTTTTAGTTTTAACTTGAATTTGAGTAATTCAAATTGCGCTGTAAAGCGGAAGAAAAGATCGACAAACTCATTTGCTTTAACATACTTTTCGATCACCGATGACCGGTCAAGGTTGATTAATACTTTAAATATTTAATAGCAACGGGACCGGTTACGGGTTACCGAAAAGTAACTTAAAGCACCTAGTTTACTAGATATTCTCTTCATCTTTCCAACTCATATTAAATAACTAAAATAAGTGTTGAAACGATAACGTAAGGGTAATTTGAGGTTTACTTATCGATTGCCGAAAGGATACATCGTTTGGTAAATAATCAGTAAGTAAACTTTAAATAACCATAACTTTTTCGTTTTAACTCTGATTTGAGTAATTGGAAATGCCGTAGAAAGAGGAAAAGAAGATCTAAAAGTTTGTTGCGTTAACTTATATTAGAATCAATGGTAACCGATCATGGTTGACTAGTTGTTTGATCATTTAAAAGCAACGGGACAAGTTAAAGAAAAAAAGTAACTTAAAGCACCTAGTTTACTAGATATTCTTTTCTTCTTTCCAACTCATATTAAATAACTAAAATAAGAGTTAAAACGATATCGTTAGGGTAATTTTAAGTTTACTTATTGATTGTTGAAATGATACATCGTTGGGTAAATAATCGATAAGTAAACTATAAATAACCATAATTTTTTCGTTTTACCGCTGATTTGAGTAATCGAAAATGCCGTAGAAAGAGGGAAAGAAGATCTAAAAATTTATTGCGTTAACTTATATTAGAATCAAAGGTAACCGATCATGGTTGTCTAGTTCTTTGATCATTTAAAAGCAACGGGACAAGTTAACGAAAAGTAACTTAAAGCACCAAGTTTACTAGATCGTAATTTCCTCCTTCAAATACATTTTTAAATCACTAAAACCGGAATTAAAACAAAAAATGTTAGTTTAATTTGAAATTTTCCTTTCGATTACGGAAATTATACTTTGTTCAGTAAACAGTCAGTAAGTAAACTTTCGATTACCATAACTTTTTAGTTTTAACTTGAATTTGAGTAATTCAAATTGCGTTGTATAGGGGAGAAAAGATCTACAAACTCATTTGCTTTAACTTACTTTTCGATCACCGATGACCGGTCACGGTTGATTAATACTTTAAATATTTAATAGCAACGAGACCGATTACTGGTTACCGAAAAGTAACTTAAAGCACCTAGTTTACTAGATATTCTTTTCTTCTTTCAACCTCATTTTAAATAACTAAAATAAGTGTTGAAACGATAATGTAAGGGTAATTTGAGGTTTACTTATCGATTGCCGAAATGATACATCGTTTGGTAAATAATCGGTAAGTAAACTTTAAATAACCATTACTTTTTCGTTTTAACTCTGATTTGAGTAATTGGAAATGCGGTAGAAAGAGGAAAAGAAGATCTAAAAGTTTGTTGCGTTAACTTATATTAGAATCACTGGTAACCGATCATGGTTGACTAGTTGTTTGATCATTTAAAAGCAACGGGACAAGTTAACGAAAAAAAGTAACTTAAAGCACCTAGTTTACTAGATCCTTCTTTCCACCTTCAAATACATTTTTAAATCACTAAAATCAGAGTTAAAACAAAAAACGTTAGTTTCATTTGAATTTTACCTTTCGTTTGCGGAAATTATACACTGTTCGGTAAACAATCAGTAAGTAAACTTTCAATTACCATAACTTTTTAGTTTTAACTTGAATTTGAGTAATTCAAATTGCATTGTAAAGCAAAAGAGAAGATCTACAAACTTGTTTGCTATAACTTACTTTTTGATCACCGATGATCAGTCAAGGTTGATTAATACTTGAAATATTGAATAGCAACGGGACCGGTTACGGGTTACCGAAAAGTAGCTTAAAGCACCTAGTTTACTAGATATTCTTTTTTTCTTTCCAACTCATTAAATACCTAAAATAAGAGTTAAAACGATATCGTTAGGGTAATTTGAAGTTTACTTATCGGTTGCTGAAATGATACATCGTTTCGTAAATTATCGGTATGTAAACTTTAAATAACCATAATTTTTTCGTTTTAACTCTGATTTGAGTAATTGGAAATGCCATAAAAAGTGGAAAAGAAGATGTAAAAGTTTATTGCGTTAACTTATATTAGAATCACTGGTAACCGATCATGGTTGACTAATTCTTTGATCATTTAAAAGCAACGGGACAAGTTAACGAAAAGTAACTTAAAGCACCAAGTTTACTAGATCCTAATTTCCTCATTCAAATACATTTTTAAATCATTAAAATCGGAGTTAAAACAAAAAACGTTAGTTTCATTTGAAATTTACCTTTCGATTGCGGAAATTATACATTGTTCAGTAAACTGTCAGTAAGTAAACTTTCGATTACCATAACTTTTTAGTTTTAACTTGAATTTGAGTAATTCAAATTGCGCTGTAAAGCGGAAGAAAAGATCGACAAACTCATTTGCTTTAACATACTTTTCGATCACCGATGACCGGTCAAGGTTGATTAATACTTTAAATATTTAATAGCAACGGGACCGGTTACGGGTTACCGAAAAGTAACTTAAAGCACCTAGTTTACTAGATATTCTCTTCATCTTTCCAACTCATATTAAATAACTAAAATAAGTGTTGAAACGATAACGTAAGGGTAATTTGAGGTTTACTTATCGATTGCCGAAAGGATACATCGTTTGGTAAATAATCAGTAAGTAAACTTTAAATAACCATAACTTTTTCGTTTTAACTCTGATTTGAGTAATTGGAAATGCCGTAGAAAGAGGAAAAGAAGATCTAAAAGTTTGTTGCGTTAACTTATATTAGAATCAATGGTAACCGATCATGGTTGACTAGTTGTTTGATCATTTAAAAGCAACGGGACAAGTTAAAGAAAAAAAGTAACTTAAAGCACCTAGTTTACTAGATATTCTTTTCTTCTTTCCAACTCATATTAAATAACTAAAATAAGAGTTAAAACGATATCGTTAGGGTAATTTTAAGTTTACTTATTGATTGTTGAAATGATACATCGTTGGGTAAATAATCGATAAGTAAACTATAAATAACCATAATTTTTTCGTTTTACCGCTGATTTGAGTAATCGAAAATGCCGTAGAAAGAAGGAAAGAAGATCTAAAAATTTATTGCGTTAACTTATATTAGAATCAAAGGTAACCGATCATGGTTGTCTAGTTCTTTGATCATTTAAAAGCAACGGGACAAGTTAACGAAAAGTAACTTAAAGCACCAAGTTTACTAGATCGTAATTTCCTCCTTCAAATACATTTTTAAATCACTAAAACCGGAATTAAAACAAAAAATGTTAGTTTAATTTGAAATTTTCCTTTCGATTACGGAAATTATACTTTGTTCAGTAAACAGTCAGTAAGTAAACTTTCGATTACCATAACTTTTTAGTTTTAACTTGAATTTGAGTAATTCAAATTGCGTTGTATAGGGGAGAAAAGATCTACAAACTCATTTGCTTTAACTTACTTTTCGATCACCGATGACCGGTCACGGTTGATTAATACTTTAAATATTTAATAGCAACGAGACCGATTACTGGTTACCGAAAAGTAACTTAAAGCACCTAGTTTACTAGATATTCTTTTCTTCTTTCAACCTCATTTTAAATAACTAAAATAAGTGTTGAAACGATAATGTAAGGGTAATTTGAGGTTTACTTATCGATTGCCGAAATGATACATCGTTTGGTAAATAATCGGTAAGTAAACTTTAAATAACCATTACTTTTTCGTTTTAACTCTGATTTGAGTAATTGGAAATGCGGTAGAAAGAGGAAAAGAAGATCTAAAAGTTTGTTGCGTTAACTTATATTAGAATCACTGGTAACCGATCATGGTTGACTAGTTGTTTGATCATTTAAAAGCAACGGGACAAGTTAACGAAAAAAAGTAACTTAAAGCACCTAGTTTACTAGATCCTTCTTTCCACCTTCAAATACATTTTTAAATCACTAAAATCAGAGTTAAAACAAAAAACGTTAGTTTCATTTGAATTTTACCTTTCGTTTGCGGAAATTATACACTGTTCGGTAAACAATCAGTAAGTAAACTTTCAATTACCATAACTTTTTAGTTTTAACTTGAATTTGAGTAATTCAAATTGCATTGTAAAGCAAAAGAGAAGATCTACAAACTTGTTTGCTATAACTTACTTTTTGATCACCGATGATCAGTCAAGGTTGATTAATACTTGAAATATTGAATAGCAACGGGACCGGTTACGGGTTACCGAAAAGTAGCTTAAAGCACCTAGTTTACTAGATATTCTTTTTTTCTTTCCAACTCATTAAATACCTAAAATAAGAGTTAAAACGATATCGTTAGGGTAATTTGAAGTTTACTTATCGGTTGCTGAAATGATACATCGTTTCGTAAATTATCGGTATGTAAACTTTAAATAACCATAATTTTTTCGTTTTAACTCTGATTTGAGTAATTGGAAATGCCATAAAAAGTGGAAAAGAAGATGTAAAAGTTTATTGCGTTAACTTATATTAGAATCACTGGTAACCGATCATGGTTGACTAATTCTTTGATCATTTAAAAGCAACGGGACAAGTTAACGAAAAGTAACTTAAAGCACCAAGTTTACTAGATCCTAATTTCCTCATTCAAATACATTTTTAAATCATTAAAATCGGAGTTAAAACAAAAAACGTTAGTTTCATTTGAAATTTACCTTTCGATTGCGGAAATTATACATTGTTCAGTAAACTGTCAGTAAGTAAACTTTCGATTACCATAACTTTTTAGTTTTAACTTGAATTTGAGTAATTCAAATTGCGCTGTAAAGCGGAAGAAAAGATCGACAAACTCATTTGCTTTAACATACTTTTCGATCACCGATGACCGGTCAAGGTTGATTAATACTTTAAATATTTAATAGCAACGGGACCGGTTACGGGTTACCGAAAAGTAACTTAAAGCACCTAGTTTACTAGATATTCTCTTCATCTTTCCAACTCATATTAAATAACTAAAATAAGTGTTGAAACGATAACGTAAGGGTAATTTGAGGTTTACTTATCGATTGCCGAAAGGATACATCGTTTGGTAAATAATCAGTAAGTAAACTTTAAATAACCATAACTTTTTCGTTTTAACTCTGATTTGAGTAATTGGAAATGCCGTAGAAAGAGGAAAAGAAGATCTAAAAGTTTGTTGCGTTAACTTATATTAGAATCAATGGTAACCGATCATGGTTGACTAGTTGTTTGATCATTTAAAAGCAACGGGACAAGTTAAAGAAAAAAAGTAACTTAAAGCACCTAGTTTACTAGATATTCTTTTCTTCTTTCCAACTCATATTAAATAACTAAAATAAGAGTTAAAACGATATCGTTAGGGTAATTTTAAGTTTACTTATTGATTGTTGAAATGATACATCGTTGGGTAAATAATCGATAAGTAAACTATAAATAACCATAATTTTTTCGTTTTACCGCTGATTTGAGTAATCGAAAATGCCGTAGAAAGAAGGAAAGAAGATCTAAAAATTTATTGCGTTAACTTATATTAGAATCAAAGGTAACCGATCATGGTTGTCTAGTTCTTTGATCATTTAAAAGCAACGGGACAAGTTAACGAAAAGTAACTTAAAGCACCAAGTTTACTAGATCGTAATTTCCTCCTTCAAATACATTTTTAAATCACTAAAACCGGAATTAAAACAAAAAATGTTAGTTTAATTTGAAATTTTCCTTTCGATTACGGAAATTATACTTTGTTCAGTAAACAGTCAGTAAGTAAACTTTCGATTACCATAACTTTTTAGTTTTAACTTGAATTTGAGTAATTCAAATTGCGTTGTATAGGGGAGAAAAGATCTACAAACTCATTTGCTTTAACTTACTTTTCGATCACCGATGACCGGTCACGGTTGATTAATACTTTAAATATTTAATAGCAACGAGACCGATTACTGGTTACCGAAAAGTAACTTAAAGCACCTAGTTTACTAGATATTCTTTTCTTCTTTCAACCTCATTTTAAATAACTAAAATAAGTGTTGAAACGATAATGTAAGGGTAATTTGAGGTTTACTTATCGATTGCCGAAATGATACATCGTTTGGTAAATAATCGGTAAGTAAACTTTAAATAACCATTACTTTTTCGTTTTAACTCTGATTTGAGTAATTGGAAATGCGGTAGAAAGAGGAAAAGAAGATCTAAAAGTTTGTTGCGTTAACTTATATTAGAATCACTGGTAACCGATCATGGTTGACTAGTTGTTTGATCATTTAAAAGCAACGGGACAAGTTAACGAAAAAAAGTAACTTAAAGCACCTAGTTTACTAGATCCTTCTTTCCACCTTCAAATACATTTTTAAATCACTAAAATCAGAGTTAAAACAAAAAACGTTAGTTTCATTTGAATTTTACCTTTCGTTTGCGGAAATTATACACTGTTCGGTAAACAATCAGTAAGTAAACTTTCAATTACCATAACTTTTTAGTTTTAACTTGAATTTGAGTAATTCAAATTGCATTGTAAAGCAAAAGAGAAGATCTACAAACTTGTTTGCTATAACTTACTTTTTGATCACCGATGATCAGTCAAGGTTGATTAATACTTGAAATATTGAATAGCAACGGGACCGGTTACGGGTTACCGAAAAGTAGCTTAAAGCACCTAGTTTACTAGATATTCTTTTTTTCTTTCCAACTCATTAAATACCTAAAATAAGAGTTAAAACGATATCGTTAGGGTAATTTGAAGTTTACTTATCGGTTGCTGAAATGATACATCGTTTCGTAAATTATCGGTATGTAAACTTTAAATAACCATAATTTTTTCGTTTTAACTCTGATTTGAGTAATTGGAAATGCCATAAAAAGTGGAAAAGAAGATGTAAAAGTTTATTGCGTTAACTTATATTAGAATCACTGGTAACCGATCATGGTTGACTAATTCTTTGATCATTTAAAAGCAACGGGACAAGTTAACGAAAAGTAACTTAAAGCACCAAGTTTACTAGATCCTAATTTCCTCATTCAAATACATTTTTAAATCATTAAAATCGGAGTTAAAACAAAAAACGTTAGTTTCATTTGAAATTTACCTTTCGATTGCGGAAATTATACATTGTTCAGTAAACTGTCAGTAAGTAAACTTTCGATTACCATAACTTTTTAGTTTTAACTTGAATTTGAGTAATTCAAATTGCGCTGTAAAGCGGAAGAAAAGATCGACAAACTCATTTGCTTTAACATACTTTTCGATCACCGATGACCGGTCAAGGTTGATTAATACTTTAAATATTTAATAGCAACGGGACCGGTTACGGGTTACCGAAAAGTAACTTAAAGCACCTAGTTTACTAGATATTCTCTTCATCTTTCCAACTCATATTAAATAACTAAAATAAGTGTTGAAACGATAACGTAAGGGTAATTTGAGGTTTACTTATCGATTGCCGAAAGGATACATCGTTTGGTAAATAATCAGTAAGTAAACTTTAAATAACCATAACTTTTTCGTTTTAACTCTGATTTGAGTAATTGGAAATGCCGTAGAAAGAGGAAAAGAAGATCTAAAAGTTTGTTGCGTTAACTTATATTAGAATCAATGGTAACCGATCATGGTTGACTAGTTGTTTGATCATTTAAAAGCAACGGGACAAGTTAAAGAAAAAAAGTAACTTAAAGCACCTAGTTTACTAGATATTCTTTTCTTCTTTCCAACTCATATTAAATAACTAAAATAAGAGTTAAAACGATATCGTTAGGGTAATTTTAAGTTTACTTATTGATTGTTGAAATGATACATCGTTGGGTAAATAATCGATAAGTAAACTATAAATAACCATAATTTTTTCGTTTTACCGCTGATTTGAGTAATCGAAAATGCCGTAGAAAGAAGGAAAGAAGATCTAAAAATTTATTGCGTTAACTTATATTAGAATCAAAGGTAACCGATCATGGTTGTCTAGTTCTTTGATCATTTAAAAGCAACGGGACAAGTTAACGAAAAGTAACTTAAAGCACCAAGTTTACTAGATCGTAATTTCCTCCTTCAAATACATTTTTAAATCACTAAAACCGGAATTAAAACAAAAAATGTTAGTTTAATTTGAAATTTTCCTTTCGATTACGGAAATTATACTTTGTTCAGTAAACAGTCAGTAAGTAAACTTTCGATTACCATAACTTTTTAGTTTTAACTTGAATTTGAGTAATTCAAATTGCGTTGTATAGGGGAGAAAAGATCTACAAACTCATTTGCTTTAACTTACTTTTCGATCACCGATGACCGGTCACGGTTGATTAATACTTTAAATATTTAATAGCAACGAGACCGATTACTGGTTACCGAAAAGTAACTTAAAGCACCTAGTTTACTAGATATTCTTTTCTTCTTTCAACCTCATTTTAAATAACTAAAATAAGTGTTGAAACGATAATGTAAGGGTAATTTGAGGTTTACTTATCGATTGCCGAAATGATACATCTTTTGGTAAATAATCGGTAAGTAAACTTTAAATAACCATTACTTTTTCGTTTTAACTCTGATTTGAGTAATTGGAAATGCGGTAGAAAGAGGAAAAGAAGATCTAAAAGTTTGTTGCGTTAACTTATATTAGAATCACTGGTAACCGATCATGGTTGACTAGTTGTTTGATCATTTAAAAGCAACGGGACAAGTTAACGAAAAAAAGTAACTTAAAGCACCTAGTTTACTAGATCCTTCTTTCCACCTTCAAATACATTTTTAAATCACTAAAATCAGAGTTAAAACAAAAAACGTTAGTTTCATTTGAATTTTACCTTTCGTTTGCGGAAATTATACACTGTTCGGTAAACAATCAGTAAGTAAACTTTCAATTACCATAACTTTTTAGTTTTAACTTGAATTTGAGTAATTCAAATTGCATTGTAAAGCAAAAGAGAAGATCTACAAACTTGTTTGCTATAACTTACTTTTTGATCACCGATGATCAGTCAAGGTTGATTAATACTTGAAATATTGAATAGCAACGGGACCGGTTACGGGTTACCGAAAAGTAGCTTAAAGCACCTAGTTTACTAGATATTCTTTTTTTCTTTCCAACTCATTAAATACCTAAAATAAGAGTTAAAACGATATCGTTAGGGTAATTTGAAGTTTACTTATCGGTTGCTGAAATGATACATCGTTTCGTAAATTATCGGTATGTAAACTTTAAATAACCATAATTTTTTCGTTTTAACTCTGATTTGAGTAATTGGAAATGCCATAAAAAGTGGAAAAGAAGATGTAAAAGTTTATTGCGTTAACTTATATTAGAATCACTGGTAACCGATCATGGTTGACT